>RCWM02000788.1:0-392620 GCA_003667255.2 Euschistus heros | reverse complement strand
ATAAATGTTTCGGATTTCATAGGTTCTTTGATTATAAAAAGAATTTTATGTAAGGAAATATTTCAACATTGTTATTCTATCTATGGACCCAAATACGGACTATGATCCTAGATTAAGATAATAAATGCAAATCCTTTAATTCCCAATGATAAGAGACGCAAGACTAGGCAATCGGCTGTTATATATGCTTGTAAACTAATTCATCCTTGGGTCAAAATAGTGAAGTCGTTTAGAACAATGTTAACACTGAGTCTTATGTCATTGTTTGTTGTGGGTTCAGTTTTTGCATTTTCCGGCGAAAGTGATCATGAAGAATTTGATATAAGTAAGTTGTTTGTAGGCTAAATCTATCTATAATTAAGTAAAAAAAAAAGTTTTTCAAAAATACTTATATAATAAGTATATTTTATAAGGTACTAGTTGATATTACCCTGCTCCGCTAAGGTTTAATATCATTAGGATTAAGGACAACTTAAATTAGTAAAAGTTAAGCTTAACGTTGATAATTATTATTGCTTAAATAAACCTAAAGAATCCATTCTTAGAATAATTTCAATAAGTAAATTTGACAATTTGCAAAAATTAATTTTATATTATTTTGATAGTCCTCCAGTGAAGCTTCGAGGCAGCACTATCATCTTACCCAGCTCTGATACCAGACCATCAGCCTTTCTTATGGCATACTTTAAGTGAATATAGTCTCAACTTTTTTGATTTTTTTGAATAAAGTGTATTCTTTCTGTTTCTGTTTTTGCGTACATATCAAGTATAAATTGGTTGTGGAGATTACGAAATTATAGTAAATAAGGTTCTTCACCTCCTCGCTTCATTAAGATTAAAGCGTAAAAATCAGCTGCAGGCACAGTTTTCTTAATTGGTGTATTGCGGTTTGGGTCACGCTGAGGGATGTTCATACTGTACACATCTTCTCCATGGTAGAACATGAGACGAAGAGAATCATACACTTGATAGAACTCACCGATTCTTAGCAGTTTTTGTCCTTGTTTGGAGAACAATGTCTCGCTTTTCAAACACCTGGCCAACAATCAAGACAGCAACTTCGTTAGCGGTAGGAGTATTGTAACGTCTTCAGTGAGCATTTGAAGGCTTTTTTTCAGCACTGGTAACTACCTGGAAATCTTGTAGATCTTTGGGAACAGACTCAACAGCAGCTCTGAGGTCCTTGATATACTCGTTATGTTCATGAAGAATTTTCTGGAGTTGGCCTACGAATGCAGGCTTGACATTTTGAAAGTGACCACAGCGTGATTCTCAGAATATGTGTATACAGCATATCCTTTAACTTCCGGTTGGCTTTCTATATGTTTGTTAACCACTTTTCTGATAATTCCAGGATTATTTGTCATGTATTTCTTAACAGCTTCCCTGTTGACCTCTACATGTGCTTGAATATATTTTGGAGCCAAGTTCCTTTGTTGTTTGTTGCGAACTGAATCTGCGAATCATTCCCTACGTTGTTTAGTTTTAGATTGATGGGTTTACTTTAATGTTGCAATAGACTCATCTGAACTGAGAAAAAGATATATTCTAGGTTCAAGGAATGAAATTCAGAAATGCTAGGTACAACTTGTAAAATACAACTTGGGCCTGGTTGAGAAAAGCCGATTATCTTGTGACCGGAAAACTGAAGGAAGAGTAGTTGGGGACGAAGTTACTGGTGAAGAAATGTTGGTGGGTTGCTCGTAAGGAATATGTACATCGAACTGGCACCAGAGAACATAAGTCTTTTAACCTCTTTAACATAAGTCTTTTAATAGTTTCTCAACTCAAACTTGTAAGGGTCCACCTCTGCAGCCACCATGAGTTCACAGAAAGTACCATATTATAAGGTTTCGACATAGATCTTATTTTTTGTTTTTTTTTACAACTATAAGGAACTTAATTTGTGGTCAAAGTGTGTGGCTTAAACATTTAACCAATTTTTTAACTTAGCTTATTTCCAAGTACCATATGACAATTAATCTATTATTATTCACCGAATAAAAATTGTAATCGCATTTTTCACGAATTAGCCGCGACTCAGGCCGATTTTTTTAAATTCCTTTCTTAGCGAGCACCCGCGGCCCTAGAGGAAGCTACATGTTGAATTTCATTCCAATCCGTTCGGTGGTTTCTGAGATTTCGTGTTAAATGAGTGAGTGCTATTTGACAAATATATAGTAGATTATAAATCAATCAAGTCGTTATTATAGCTAATTTGACTATTTGAAAGAAATTATTTAAAACAAAGAAAAAAACTCGATTTCTCCCTGATTGGGAGGAACAATAGACCAAAGTTATGTCTATCTATAATCTTCTGCGTCTTCCAATTTAATTTCTGCTATATTTTCTCAAGGGAAGTGCAAATAAGAAAATATAAAACCTGTGATATAATTTCTCACATTTATTTTTAGATCGATGTGTTTTATTGAATTAATAATTCAATCTGTCTTACTTTAGGGCAATAAGTAATATGGGTGACAAAGAATCCATTCACAAAATATGTATACTGAAATTTTCTCAAATATAAATATATAAAACATAAATACTACATACAAATATAAATACATAAAACACCAAATCCATATAAAAATTAATCTTCTTTACTTTTGTAACACTTTCACACATTAGGGAAGAGGAAATAAGAAAACATGAATTGATAAAACACTAAATCCTTTATGTGACTCATTTTATTAACTTCTGTTTTACCTATTTACATTTAGGAAGACTAAATATCAATATAACACACTAAACAATACAATTCAACTTGAAACTGTAGAAGTGATTGTTTACATGTGAGGTTATAGGAATGAACTATCAATAAGTGTAAACTCGAAGTGAAGCATAAGGATCCAACTGGTCGGTGTAGTGCGGGTCAGGTTTCGTGGAGACATGTTTGTGTAACAATACCACCAGAAGCCTCCTCAACAGCAGTTCTGAAATTTATGGGTTCTGGAGACAGCGAAACAAACAGTAGTCGGACTGTACTGTGGATGCATCAAAACATCTGCCGAGTGTCTAAAGATGTGTGCTCTAGTAGACAAGACAGTAAAGTGTCGAATTGAGGGTTTAGCCAAGATCTTAGAGCTCAACACAGCCATCCTCTCCTGTTATTTCATTTTTTTCTCGTGTTATGTAATTTTTTTTTTTCACTGTTTATTTCATTTTTCATTGTTAATACTTGTTGTTATGGACTACAACTTTGGGGAAAAGCGAAATATTCGGACATCAAACGTATCCAATCTCTCTAATCTGAAGTCCTGAGAACCATAACCAACGCAGTTTACTATGTCTCCAACAAAACCTTACATAATGGCATTAATATACTTTTCGTCCTAGAATCCATACACGTCGGATTTTAAAAGTTTTATCAAAACCTTTCCCATCACCCAAATCCACTTCAATCCCTATACAGTTCCACTAACACCTATAATTCTCCTCGCAGGTTAAAAAGGCAGTGGCCTCGTGATTTTGTAAAATTCGACATGGAGTCATAGCAATGGCCAGTTCCTCACTCATTCCTAATTGTAATATAGCGCTATCACACAACCTCCACTGGGATTTTTTTCTTTAATCCAGGGAGGCAGCCCTGGGATGTCTTTGAATCTGGCTTGGTCCTCTACAAGTGGAGAGTCTGGTCGGAGGATCCCCAGGATGTGTGTATAATGTAAATAAGTATGGTTGTATTTTATAACTTTAACTTTAATCCTATTTTTTGTTCTAATAAATATTCTTTTAATTTACTCTTTTTTATTTCTCTATTTTTGTTGTATAGTTTGAGGTTATTTATTTATTTATATTATTTTTTACTTTATTTATTGTAATATATAATACTAGGTTATTTATTTCTTTTTTTTTCTTTTCATTACATTTACTGTCCATAAAGTAATGTATAAAGCCATCCATATTACTTATTGCCCTTCTTGAGGCAGATTGAAATACTTTCTCAATAAAAGATTTATTATATAAAAAAAAATTAATAAAAAATACCTAACTGAGTATCATGCAACGCAGGCACATGTAAATGGTTCATTACTCACTGCAATATATTATGGGTACGCAATTATAAAGTTGTATTAATAATTAATACAGACGGCAAGATGAAAGAGGAGGGCCACACTATGATGTCCATATTGTGAGGAGTTAAGCCTTTAATCCTTCAAGTAGGGTTTTAGCCAGACAGAACTAGACCAAGGGCAGCCGCCGCGGGTACCTGATAATACTTGGTCGGCAAAAGAACCTTCGGAAACAGAATGTTTTGGATCAAAGAATTAAAAGATCTAGACAAATGAATGCAAAAAAATGGTAGTGGGGATAAGAGTGTATATAACGATGGCCCTGGATGAAAAGAAACGCAGTTTGATAGAGAGTTGGAGGCGAGAGAGTTGAAGGGAGAGTTGCTGGGGGACTGAGAAACGATCTGAAGAAGCCTGAAGAGGCCGACTGATGAAGATCTGATTGAGACGAGACCCTCTATGCTCACTCAAGAACTTGAACACTATATATATAGATAACTAACCAACAATGTAATAGTTGTAATCAGCAGATAATTGTGAATTATATGCTTGCCTTGTAGTAGGGTTGGGCGATAGTCGATAGTTACTATCGATAGTGTCGACTATCGATAGATCTTTTTTACTAGTTTTGAAACTCTCGGAATCATGCTGATCTGTCTCTGTCTAGTGTCGAGTTCTTTTGAAATTGAATTCGGAATTCCTAGAACTCAAGGGTTCTCTCAAAGATTAAGCCAAAGGAAAGCAGAAATGCTAGTTTTTCTTTCGGGAAATATGTGGCTAAAGGGGATAAAAGGACAATAAGTAATAAAAGAAAGAAGAAAATAAATGAATAATAAACAGAAATAAACTGAACAGATATATATATATATTTAAATACCAGTATGTCTTCCATTCCAGTTTGTTGGCTCCGAATTAGGGTTGGGCGATAGTCGCTAGTTACTATCGATATATCGATAGGTCACGCCTTACTATTTCGTTATTTTTCTTCTCTGAAGATTTGATTTGTTCATTATTATTGTATATTCAAAGAAATTAGTTTTTTTTTTCTCATCTTTATGATATAATCTTATAATTTATATTTCTGCAAATTTCAAATAGTAAGTAGATTATTAAATTTGATTAAATTAGTTGAAATTCTTTATTGAATAGCTTTGAAAAAAAAAAAGGAAGCAACTATCGAAAAACTATCCATAGTAATCGATAGTTCTCAACCGATAGTATCGGCCTGTCGATAGTGCTGACTATCGACTATCGCCCAACCCTACCTTGTAGTATTAGTATTTGTAAAATTATCCCTTAGTTTCATATATCTATCACATATTCATATATAAAGTATATTCATTAATAATAATTATTACAGTGGAACCTCGATATAACGAACCTCAAGGGGGACGAGAAAACGTCGAATTATCGAGGGTTTCGATTTATTGAGGTGATCTCTGACTGACTTCGATATATTGAGGTTAGAGGTTTAGAATAAAATAATCAATTTAACTATCGAAAATATGTAATAGATATTTTATAGAAACAATAATAATTAAAGAATAATTATTATAGTCGTGAAAAATTCTAGCGGAGCTTTGGAAAAAATCTGAAATAGGTAGTTTGTCTACCTGAAAACAACACTTTGTCTACGTCGCTATCTCGGAACTCGGGGCCCTTTTATCCTCTTTATTAATGAAAAAGCCTGATTTTCATACTTCAGCCTATTTTTTTTCAAAATTGTGGATAAGGTGTCCGCTGGTGTTCCAAACATTTTTGCAATATCGCACTTTCTCTCAACTCCGGTTTGAATAATTTTAATTTTTCTTCATACGCAAGGGTTTTACGCTTTATCATTTTCGGGACTAAAAAAAATATTGAGGAAAAACAGAAAACGAAACGTATCTCATAATTGTTTTATCAGAAACTGAAACAAACCGGGAACAAATGTCAGGATGGGAGTTACAGTTATTCCTTCGAAGAATCTTTGATCAGTGTAAACTCTACTTACCAGGTATGCAAGTTTAAAATGTCGTTTATTTCTTAAAATATATACACAGTAATTTAAAAAAAAAAGTATAATATATTTTATCAAAGTACTGACCCTCGCTTTCTACACATTTTGTCCATCTCTCGGGCAATATATGGATACCATTCCAAAAGAATGCTTCATCTTTATTTGAAATCCATTCATCGAGCCATTTTCGTACGTTTTCGAAAATGTTGCTCCGCCAATGAGTGTCCCATCGATGAGAAGAGGTGATAATCAGAAGGCGCCAGGTCAGGTGAATACGGCGGGTGGGGTAGGAGTTCCCAACCAAGCGAAGAAATCGTTTCCTTAGTCAATCTGGCTGAATGTGCAGGAGCGTTATCATGCTGAAGAATGACTTTGGCGTGCCTGTGAGCCCATTCTGGGCGTTTTTCGATCAATGCGTGACTCAAATTGATCATTTGTTGTCGGTAGCGCTCGGTATTGACTGTTTCGCCGGGTTTGAGAAGCTCGTAGTAGACTACTCCCTTCTGATCCCACCACACACACAGCATTGTCTTCTTCCCAAAACGATCCGGTCTTGCACTCGATGTGGATGGTTGTCCTGGCGTTTTCCCATGATTTTTTTTCGTTTGGGATTCTGAAAATAAATCCATTTTTCATCGCCAGTTACAACTCGATGCAAAAAACCCTTTTTTTCGTGGCGTAAAAGCAGCATTTCGCACACAGTTTTTTTTTTTGTTTTTTCCATCTGTCGTTCGTCCAATTCATGTGGAACCCATTTTCCAACCTTTTGAATCTTTCCCATAGCTCTCAGGCGATCGGAAATGGCTTGCCTAGTGACATTCAACTGTTCTGCCATCATTTGTTGGGTTTGGGTATTGTCTTCGTCTAATAAAGATTGCAATTCGAAGTCCTCAAACTTTTTTGGTCGATTTTCTCGTTTTTGGGATCAGTAACATCAAAATCACCACGTTTGAAACTTTGAAACCAACGTTCACATATCCTGACGGTTGGAGCAACATCGCCATAAGTCTCAACAAGAATTCGATGACATTCAGATGCCTTTTTCTTTTGATTAAATAAGAAAATCATGACATGCCGCAAATGCTCTTTATTTGGCTTAAAATTAGACATTTTTAACACCAAAGAAAGGTATGATACGTCCACGTAAACGACTTAAAAACAACTGACTTTTGTAAACAAATGACTAACAAACAAAATAGCGTTTAGAGATAAGCAAATCCTTCAATAGGCTAATAGCGCATTCTATTGGAATTAAAACGACATTTTAAACTTGCTTACCTGGTATTTAACAAATCGACTTCGATGTATAGAGGTTTTCCGATAAATAAAAGTTCGTTAAATTGTGCGGTGTAAGCAAAGGAATCTTCGAAAATTCGATATATCGAGGTATTTTAAACCGATCCTTCGATATGTTGAGGTAAAAGTAAGACAGGTAGGTAGGCAGATTGAAGGAGGATATAAAAACTTCGATTTATCAAGGAATTTGCTATATCGAGGTTGAATAGGTTTGCAAGCTTATTGGGTTAGTATCCAATAATTATTTTAAGTCAGGCACCGATAGATGGGGCTATTGTGTCATCAAGGACAGTGAGTAATATTAATAAAGTATTTATTAAAATCTCATTAAAATATTATTTACTAAATATATTCTATGTAAGAAATCGCTAAACATGCTCGATAAAACGTTTAGGTAAAACAGGCTTTGAAGAGGCGATATTTGGCATTAAAGTGAACGCTGTCCACTGCGGTGGGATTAATTGCTGCTTGATGACTCACATGTGTTCTGGCACATCATGTATTCCTATCGATCATATGTGAGTAGAATCAACTTTTATTAATAAAAATATTTAGCTATATTTTATTTATTTATATATAGGGTCATTCCATGCCAAATCAACCAATTCTACATTAGATTTGGGCCTTGACCTCTCCGATTTCTATGATTTTTGGTATAGCAGCTGTACGTACCAAGACTAGTAAAAATTTAAAATATTACATTTTTCTGACTTTTGGTTTTTGAGTTATAAGCTTTTAAAAATTCAAAAAAACTACTGTTTTCGGTCCTCACTCAGTGTATTCAAAATTACGCCATTAAAAAACTATTTCTCCCAGAGAGCTCAAATTTACGGCATTATTTTCTATTTGAAATGCCTTTTAATATGATATATCACTTGATATATTTTCGGTTCATGTTTCATTTTTTCAAAACATCCAAAAACGGTTTTCGTAATTCCCAAAATACGTACCCTTCGATTTTTAGAAAAAATATATGTGGTTTATACTATTATTAACTATGTGGACAAAATTTTAGGATGGGACGGAAATGGGCTCTTGAAAAAAAAAAAAATATTTTATCTTTTTTTTTTATGGACAATTAGTCCAGTCAATGAAGTATTATAGAATGCGGTTTCTGTAATCCAAGGATTTTCTTTGGAAACTTGTTCATGGTATTTATAAAGTAAACATACTAGTCCTGGAAATTTCAGGTCTGGAAAATCTTTTTTGGTTTTGGGCTAATATCTCAAAAACAGTGCATCATATGGAAAACATGACTATTTACTAAATGAAAGTTAACTAAATTCTCAAAACCTTTATTATTAGACATTTTTCATATTTTGTACCGTTCCCGAGATTTGCAAATGTTGAATTGGTTGATTTCACATGAAATGACCCACTATGAAAAAATATTTTCTTCTTTGTTAAAAAAATGTTATTCCACTGTTCCTTCGAAAAAACGCGTAAAAATTCATTGCATTTTTTTGGGAATTTTTAGAGCTCATCTTGCGCTTACCTTGCCTCATATGCAAATGTTCTTTGATGATCCTCGAAACACTTGATTTGAAAGCCCCAACTTCGTGCTATTTTCTTGGTTTTCAGTCGCAGCAGTCAGACAGCAATTCAGATTCCGCAAGTTGTATTTTTTTAAAAGTGCCAGCTTCCAATAGGCGACCAGGACGCGGATCATCTTCTAGACGTTCTCTCCCTAACTTAAATAATTTTGTCCATTCTTTCACTGTGGAATACAAGGGGGAGAACTGCCCGTATACACAATCCAAGCGCTCTTTAATTTGCGCGGGAGTAAGACCCTCTTTATAAAAGAATTTAATAATCGCACGGTACTCGAGTTTGAATATTGTAAAAATGGAGCGTTTCCTTCAAGACTGGACACTGACTGACAGGAATAAGGAAGTGCGGGCGATGGGTATGGAGTTAGCAGGCATAAGTAAAACCTTGTTCAAGTGGAATATCTCTATAAGTAGGATTGAGATATTGTCCAGTATTTTACTTATTCAGATTCGTAATATAATTGTTAGTAATATATTTTTTTTGTTTAGAGGTTCTGTCAAGCCGCAATTTCCTTGTTGGATGCGCATGCAGTAGACCATTTTGGTTTTTATTTATTATATGTAATTTCTTATTCACGTTTTGTATAAATTTATAATCTAATTCTAATGAAACACTGTGCTTTATTTTTACAATATTTATCGTTTCATATATTTTGACAAAGTGACGCAATTGAGAGGATCCCCTAAGTCATCTGTTTAGGGAAGCTTCTATATATTGTATGTACAGGGTGATCGGAAGATCGTTGGCCAAAGAGGTATCCCGGGGGGGGGGGGGGGGGGGGGGGGGGGTTAACAACGCCGTTGTTTACTTCTTTTTTTTTTTTTTTTTTTTTTTTTTTAACCTAAACTTGAAGTTCTTAAATTTTTTTTCATTGCCTTTAACACGATTTAACGATCACCCGTTTTTTTTAATTTGTTTTTTGCATCAAATCTTTTTTGTTTTACATGGACAATGTATTAGTAATTACAGAAAAAAACAAATGCCATTGATATATCAGCAAAAAACGAAGTTATAAGGCATAGATGTTTGGTTTCGGCCATTAAAAAAAAAAAAAATCATAAAAAAAAAAACCCGTAAAACTTTGTAAATAGGTAAGTCACCTTAAATAGGTTCAAAATGAACCTCCCTACCCGAGATACCTCTTTAGCCAACAATCTTCCGAACACCCTGTATATTTTTCTTTCTCTGTCTATTCCAGTTTCCTTTTTTTTTTTTTTTTTAATATCGTTGTTATACTAATTTATTTTATATTCTAATTTATTTTATAACTTGTATAATTATAGGTGTTTTTTAATTATTTATTAAGAAAAAATTTCATTGTATATATTGTATGAATGGTTATATGGTTATCCACATTACTTATTGCTTATGACTGTTATATTTATGCAATAAACAGTTAAAAATCCAAGATATTCTAGATATCGCTCATGGGAAAGAAAAGTGACACCATTTAAAAAAATTCATTTTGCGTTTTATTTCAGAATAATGATCGTTTCTGGTTTGCCTTGCAACAGGAAAAGTTACATAAAGGTATATCAGCGGGCGGCCACAAAATTGCGTCATGTGTGATTTATCCAGAGTTACGATGGCGAACAGTGGAAGCAGGAATAGTGACACGTTTCAGTTGTGCACCTTCACTTGTACGGGGAGTTAGGGACAGTGTCATATTTTGAGTTGGGACGGTTTTCTTGCCCATGAACGATATTATTATAATAACTTCTAAAACTTCTTTTGACTCTCCTGAAAAATTTGATGTTTTTGAGTTGTGTCACTTTTCTTGTCCATGAGCGATATGCAAAACTGCCACTATGTAAAACTAACGAATGTGAAAAAACGCATTTTTTATTTCGTTCGTTTGCCGTTGTATTCTACAAAGCCTAGCTGTGGTAAAATTCTAGAAATTCGTAAAGATGACATTTCTGATTCGGATCTTCTAAGTGTCGAACAAATTCGAAATTTTACCATAAAGCCTTGTAGAAAACAACAGTAAACGGATGGAATAAAAAAAAAATTAAAGCGATTTCTCACATTCCTAAGTTTTACATAGTGGCAATTATATGACGACACGTCTTGGTGATGTATGATTTCAAGATTTCAATTTAGAGGTATTTAATTTTTTTTTATTTCTTTAACAAATCAATGCGAAATATATGTATTTTTAAGTGACTAATTTTAATAGAAAATTAAAAAGAAATGTATAATTTAAAAAACAAACAAACCTTTTTTTTAAAAAAAAGGGGTTCGTTAAGATGTAAAAATGGTATGAAATCTCTTATATTAAATTAACAACTTCACATTCATGATAATTTGTATAAGATATTTATTTTTCATTTATAACTTGTATGTAAAGAAAAAACATGTATTTATTTGTAAATATATTGTATGTAACATTAATTTTGTTTGTCGTTTTACTTGAGGTACGCATGATGGTATAGAAGGATCAATACAATTAGGATTGATGAATTAATTGCCACTTCTATTGAGATCATTTTATTAGAAAACTAGTTTTGAATGCTAAACATTCATCTTCATTTCTTCAAAGTAACTAAAACACTGTGTTTTAGAACTGAAGATGAATGTTTAGCATTCGAAACTAGATTGTTGTTTTATTCACTCCCCGTCAAAAGTATCGTAACACTTTGAAATATTTGAATTTTTCAAAAATGTCTGTTTTTTCATAATAAAGAAAGGTTCTGAAGTCTTAATTAACCATTTTTAGACTGAACAGTATCAAGTTTCATTAAAATAAATTACAATATTTCTTCAAATAAAAAAAAAAAGTTAGAAAACCTACTTTTTAAAATTTTCCTTTCTAACAGTATCCTAGGCCTCATACTCTATACAATGTATACAGCTGACATCCCAACTCATCCTACCACTGTCCTCACCACTTACGCTGATGACACACGTGTGTTATCAGTAAACAATGATCCTTTCATTGCCTCTCAAACACTCCAATCCCATATCCTAAACCTTCAAGAATGGTGTCAAAAATGGAGAATCAAAGTAAATCCTAATAAATATCACCAAATAACCTTTACCCTTCGTCGTAATCCTACGACCTCCTGTCTATCAGTATCCTTTAATGACATTCCACTAATCCCTGTTGAACAGATCCGCTACCTAGGACTCCTCTTAGACAAACGTTTAACATGGTATCCACATACAAGATTAAAATGAGAGTAAACAGCTCGTCGTTTTCCACTTCTTCAATATTTACTAGACAAACTCTCAAACCTTCCGGTTTACTACTAAAACTCATTTACATGACAGTTATCAGACCTATTTGGACAAATGGAGTTGAGCTTTGGGGCTCAACTAAACCTTCTAATTCTTCCCGTATCAAATCCTTACAATCCAAAATCCTTCGAAAAATCCTCAATGCTCCTTACTTTGTTACAAATAAAGACTACTTTACTTATCCTTATAAAGACCTTAATGTTCCATCTGTTGCTGAGTTAGCCCATACCAGATACCTATCCTTCCATAGTAAGCTCTATAACCACTCAAATCCATTAGTTTCTCAACTTTTTTCCCACTACATTCTCGATAATCCTCCGAGGTGTCTGAAAAGAAGATGGCCTAGAGATCTTCTAGTGTAGAATTTTTATTAAAGTGCTGCTGATAAGTAGTTCTTTACTTGCTTTGACATGTCATTGTAATCGTTGCCAGCCCATTTACTTAATGTATATATTCTGTACAGTTGTAAATTTCAATAAATGCATATAAAAAAAAAACATTAAATTTTTGATATATAATATATGAGACCTAGAATGGAAGATTGTGCCAGAATTTTTGAGCATGGAATTTTACGTATCTTGGGCTTTTAATTTCTTTATTTATAAATTGAAATAAATAAAGAAATTAAAAGCCCTTACTTTGTTACCAATAAACTTATCCATAAAGACCTTAATGTGCCATATGTTGCTGATTTAGCCCACAACAGATACCTATCCTTTCATAGTAAGCTCCATTATCATTCAAATTCGTTAGTTTCTCAACTTGCTTCCCACTTCATTCCTGATAATCCTCCGAGGCGTCTGAAACGCTATAAATTACGTTTTTCAATATGGGATGAAGTCCTAAGGCCATGTTTTCAGAACCGTCTGGCTCAGCGGGCAACATCTTTTGAGGATATTCCCCTAAAAGAGATTACCAGGTCGGGAGGTTTTCCTTAGTCAGTGGAAAATGTAAAGGGAACTGAATGTCTATTTAGATTTTATTGAGCAAAACCATCGGAGTGTGCAGAGTGGAAATAGAGCAAAGAATCTTATCAATACAAATAACTTTTTATGTCGATTTGACAATAAATCACTAAATTTCTAAAAGCTTTATCCATGATAAGCTATGTGATATTAGATAATTTTTTGTTCTATTTTTTTTTTTTTTCATTTCTTTTTTTGGTGTCTGGTTATGTCTGATTACGCAATGTAGATTTAATTTGAATCTATTTTTATTTAGTTAGTATAATCCGTATAATGCTAAGGTAAGTATAAATAATAATAAATAAAAACAAACTAATTTGAACAAATAAATATATTATTACATGAATAAACTAAAAACTATGTAAAATATCCTGAGACAATTGAACCATGAAAATATTCCAGATGTGCTGTAGGATGGTACAATAGCCAGACTGCCATAATTTCAGACAAATATAATAACATACATAGAAGACGGGGCATAGAAGTTTATAAACTAATAAATACAATGAAACACTCGTACAAGATTGAAAAGACAAGAAGCTGCACGTCCATTTCGACTACTGCAACACTTACTTGACAGACGTTCAAATCTCCCGATTCACTACAAAAAACTCATCTATATGACGATTACCAGACCTATTTGGACTTATGGTATAGAGTTATGGGGATCCACCAAACCCATCGAATTCCTCCCACATCCAATCACTCCAATCCAAAATCCTTAGAAAAATCCTTAATCATCCACAATGACCTTAATATCCCATACGTCGCTGATTTGGCACGGACCAGATCCCTCTCCTTTCATAATAAACTCACCCCTCATCCAAATCCACTTGTTCCACAACTCGCTTCCCATTCCATTCCTTGCAATCCTCCGAGGCGCCTGAAAAGAAGATGGCCTCAGGATCCTCTTCTTTTGTAAATTTCATTAGAGTACTACCTCTAACTGGTAGTTCCTCTACAAGCCTTAAGCATGTTATCATATTGCATTGTATACAGCATATTTACTGGATGTGTTTTCTAATACAGTTGTAAATTTCAATCAATAAAAGATTTAAAAAAAAAAAAGTATAAGAAATAAGGAAGAATAAAGAAATAAATAAAATAAAAATAATAATGAAGAAATCTATATTATTTCTAAAGTGACACAACTCAAAAAATCTGTATTTTTGATTGATCTTCATGTTTAAGTTAAATATTTTTTTCTATGGTAACAAAAAGGTATTAAATTAACTTCAGGTTTCTCCTGAAATATCTGACTTGCGGTTGGGATTAAAATATAACACTTTCGATATTTCGTACAATACTGAGAATGTTACATTTTTTTTAAAGCAGGGTTTTGAGTTATGTCACTGTAAGAAAGATACTATGACTACATTAACATTTATTATATAAGATATTAAAAATATATATACAGGCACATATAGGTGTGCACAAACACATAAATATCCCGTGAAGTAATGCGTTAGGAATAGTTCATAGCTTCATAGCTTCGTTAGGAACAGTTTGAAGATAAACATACTAAAAGTCCTATAAACATACTAAAAAGTGAGATAACGGTGGGGGGGGGGAGGTTAGAAGTTTTTAATTAACGATTAATTCTAACCATTTTTGAGATATTTGTTATTATAAAAAAGCAATAAATATGTGGTAAGTAGTGAAGTTTGATAATGGACCGATAGGTGGCGAGCACCATCCGAGAGAGGTTACAAAGGTACGGTGTTATATAGAGCTAGCAATTTATGATAAAATTTACTTACTTTCAATTCAATTTTTACTAAAAAAGCTATAAATAAATAGATCGACATGTGGAGTTTAAAAATCGACCGATATGTGGCCATTCTGCAACAGAGTTTGCAATAGTTTTCCTATTAAACCGACTGTAACATATTTTAAGTTCATCTTTATAGTTTTAAGATTTTTATTAATACATTTTACTATAATAATAATTAAAATGTCTAGTCTTGAGTGCCAGAAACGAGGGTTGCCAAACTGTCACTTACGTTTATGGTTAGAAATTAAAATTCAACCAAATGGATCGATAAAATCATTTCTGCCTAATGGATATCTAATTGTGCCTTTAAGCACTCTTCAAACACCTAATCAATGCGATTTTAACCAGGTTAAAAATTACTGCCATGCGTTAAAATTACATTGAACAAATAGTGCTAAATTCCATACTTAAATACAAGATTTTTATCGATAAACAAATGAAATGAAATTATTAGTTATAATAAGTACTTTATTTGTGAGAGTGGGCGAAGCCGCGACGGGGTATGCTAATATACATATAAATATGTAAGATATAAATTAAAACTAAAAACAAATCTTCGAATTTATAGCGAAAGAGGAAGAATTGCGATTTGAAATGGGTGAGGAATTCCGAAATAAGAGTGCACGAATATTGAAGCATTTGTCAAAGGGGGAGTTCGATGAAAAGAGTTATAGAATAAATGGGCTATGGTCTGGTGTTTAAATGATAAATTGAAGAACGAAGGGTATGGATATTCTAATATATTCGAAGGATTTTTTCCAAAAAATGTCGAAAGCTTGGATAAAGCTTCCAGTTCGCTTTGTCGTTTGTATATGTCTCTGTTGGAACGTTAGGAGTGAACGGAATGACATATGTCTCTGTTGGAACGTTAGGAGTGAACGGAATGACATATGCGTATTTGATGTTGAATAGTGGAGCATAAAGATTGGTGATATTTCTACTGGCGTCTCAGAACGGACATTCCTGGCAGATCTGAAAAACAGTGTCCTTCCGCCATATTAAAATCGTTAAATATTTTAAAACAGTATCCTCAAGGACAACAAAGGCGGAAGTCATCCTTCGGATAACTTAAAAACCGTTAATATCCTTAAGGACGAAAAACTAATAAAATTGTTAAATTCCGCCATCTTAAAACAGCATCCTTAAGGACGAAAACTAATTCTAATTTTGGAAGAAGAGAGTGGCCAAGGATGTCCCTCGGCCTCAAAAAATCGTCAGATCCTAGCAGATCCGTAAGACAGTGTCCTTATAAGGACAAGGATGGTGGAATATCCTTCCGCCATATTAAAATCGTTAAATATTCTAATATTAATAAAACAGTATCCTCAAGGACAACAGCGGAAGTTAACCTTCGGATAACTTAAATCCGTTAAATATTTCATCATATTATCCTTAAGGACGAAAAACTAATAAAGTCGTTAAATTCCGCCATCTTAAAACAGCATCCTTAAGGACGAAAACTAATTCTAATTTTGGAAGAAGAGAGTGGCCAAGGATGTTCCTCGGCCTCAAAAAATCGTCAGATCCTAGCAGATCCGTAAGACAGTGTAATTATAAGGACAAGAATGGTGGAATATCCTTCCGCCATATTAAAATCGTTAAATATTCTAATATTAATAAATAGTATCCTCAAGGACAACAACAGCGGAAGTTAACCCTCGGATAACTTAAATCCGTTAAATATATTTTATCATATTATCATTAAGGACGAAAAACTAATAAAGTCGTTAAATTCTGCCATCTTAAAACAGCACCCTTAAGGACGAAAACTAATTCTAATTGTGAAATGAGAGTGGCCAAATATGTCCTTCGGCCTCAAAAGATCTTCAGATCCTTGCAGATCTGAACAACAGTGCGAACGGAACATCCTGAATGAAAAGAACCTGACGAACGCACAGTGGAACGAATAACGTATTCTAACTAGGAAAAAAGTCATATCAACGAATCATCAATTTCGGTTCACTGTTAATAAGAACGATGTTCAATTAAAGGATTCCATTAATATTATTAGCTTAATCACTCTGCAGCTCAAGAGAGAAATAAATGAAGACCCAATAGTGCCCAGATCCAATGTGACTGAAATAATGTTTTTTGGAAATCCAACGATATAATCCAATATTATGGATGAACGATATTATTGCACATAAGTAGTGGCTTTCATATGTAATAGTTAACTACATTTACAAATGCTACTGTTTTAAATAAGCAAATTTAACGCTTAATTTTAACTTCATTAATATATTTTAGAAATGCCACCGCGTGACACCGTCTTCAAACATTTTTGATTACAGGCACTAGTATCTATATTAACTTTTCCAGCAAATATCAGCTGCTAATAACTGCCATTTTAGACATTATATTCGTGATTCAACTACATTGCTAACCTCTACAGTATAACGAAAAATGAATTTTAACTGGAAATAAATCATAGCAAAAAATTAAATATCACCGAATCCCGTTCACTGTTGAAAAGAACAATATCTAGTTAGAGAACTTTATGAATATCATTGCATTATTCCCTTAGAAGCTCTAATCAAAAGAAAATGCATCTATACACTAACAATTGCGTTACTGTTTTCAGTGTGAATGTTGGTTTTATTTGAGCCATAGAGACTGAAATAGTTTTTTATTTATTAAACATTAACTATATCACCATTTGTTAGTACTGATTTTATATAGTAATTTTTATGGTTATAAATAAATCAATTTAATGTGTAATTTTAATTTTATTACAATATTTTTAACATGTCACAACATAACACCGGTTCCATAATTGTTATTAACTAACACTTGTATTGAATACTAACTTTACTAGCACATATCAGCTGCAATGGTCTAATATTTTATAATTTGATGGATTTTTTTTTTTTTCCTTTTCAGGTACAACGTTAACAGTTCCTCGATTGGAATTTTGTTCCTTATGGAAGAGCTCTAATAATAGAAAGTACGAATATATTTTTGAACGTATACTGGAATAATTGAATAGATTATACTTCTGGATTATATTTAGAATTATAATTTTGGTCTGTCCACTCTCCATGCTTAGATTAGGACTTTCGAATGCTTTTTGCACATGAGTTATCGGCTTCATATTATTGAATGTGCAGTAAGAATTGAATCTGAGAAAACCGAATTGAAAAATAGAAAAGAAGAAATTCAATTATATTTTAAAAGATAAATGGGGTTAATTGTGGATAAGCCAAAACCTGGTTTTGGGAACTCGAATGACGGAAACTTGGCAAGAAGATTTCTTAAAAAATAGAGGCAAAGTGCAAAAATAACAGGATTAAATGAGGAAATTCTGCAGAGGATTTATTATATTCTTAGTGCGATTAATTCTGGAATTGAGTTAGATTTTGACAAATTCGAATCATATTTAGAAGTGACAATAGATTTGTACCTCAACCTCTATCCTTGGTTGTATATGCTAGTAATAGTGCATAAGTTGCTATCCCATGGCACAGAGATTGTTAATAAAATATAATTAATAGAACTTTCTCACTCTGATTCTTTTAATTAATATAAAATAATCATTTTTCCACAAAATTGCAAATGTTTTGTAAACACATGCCAATAAAATTTTTTGCATACCTAAGTAAACGAGGTATTATTCTAGATTAATCCAAATATTTATGCAAATTATAAAATTTTCAAATTTGTTGACATCGATAGGTCGAGATTATTGATTAATGATTCATGGTTCATTTTATTGATTGTAATTTTAGAAGTTCATAGGAGATTGTTTTAAAAAATTGATTTTTTTTTTTTTTTTTTTTTTTACAAAAATAACCATTTTTTTTTCCAAAATATTAAAAAAATCATTGTCCTAAAATTTTTTCCAAACACTGTGACTAAAAAAAAAAAATAGAAATTGGGAACAAAATATTTTTTTCTAGTTAAATGTGCTATTCCGCCCAATGTGGAGCGGAGACAAATCGGTGGAAAGAAAGGATTGCAGGATAAGATAGTGGGATAATCTCACTGATACTCTTAAATTTATAGATTACTTTGCCCCAGGACGATGTTATTCCCAAACTACATCAAAAACATCATGGAATCCTGATAGTTTTTGGGTAAAATGTTCTTAAAAATGTACTTTCATTAATTAAGAGATTATGATCATAGAGAATAGTTTAATAGTTTTAAAAATGGGAAGTGTATTTAAGGACGCTGGAAGAAAATAAAGACAAGACAGGATTAAATGAAGATATATCAGTCAAATACAGCTTTACGTTTTGCCTTGGTATATAAATCTGAAGGATGAGACGGGATATTAAAGAAGTTGATCGGAAATATATGACTTTGTTATTATTTTGTTTTTTTTAATCACACAATACAACTGATATTCAGTTTTTTTTTGTTTGTTTTTAGTTATACGAGGAATGTAGAATCATTTCATCATTAAACTATCCCGAAGCTATTCCTTCTAGTAGATTAGACTAATGCTTTTAGAATGACAAGAGGAAAAAAATGCAAAAGCAGTTAAAATGATTTCTAAATAATTCTAGTTGTAATGGATAAAAGAGTAATTAGTTTTTAAATTGAACATTTTTTTTTAACTTACTCTCTCACCGCTAATTTCGCTGTAAATTAAAAGTCGTAAGAACTGGGGCTCTAACTCCATCTTAACAAATTATTTTAAAAGTTTAAATATCTATAAATAATGTATTTATTTTAAATTTTTATTATTCAAATTTTCCCTTATTCTCCTTCGGAACGCTCGACATCTCACTCAGGGCTTTTCGTTTTTTTTTACTTGTGCATAAAGTGGCAGAACTTTATAATTTTAAAATGTATCAAAACGATTCTTTTATGTTTATTTGAAATACTCAGATCACATGTCCTATAGAATTAGAACATTCTTTTCCTGCATGCTGTCACTAAATCTATAAATATTTATTTAACTATGCAATTTTTTTTTATATACATTTATTGAAATTTACAACTGTACAAAATATATACATTTAGTAATGGGTTGATTATGATTACAATAACATGCCAAAACTTGAAAAGAACTACTCATCAGTAGCACTTCAATAAAAATTCTACACGAGAAGGTCTCTAGGCCATCTTCTTTTCAGACGCCTCGAAGGATTATCAGGAATGTTGTGGGAAGCAAGTTGAGAAATTAGGGGATTTGAGTGGTTATGGAGCTTACTATGAAAGGATAAATACCTGTTTTGGGCTAAATCTGCAACATATGGAACATTAAGATCTTTATGGATAAGTTTATTGGTGACAAAGTAAGGTCCATTGAGGATTTTTCGAAGGATTTTGGATTGTAAGGATTGGATACGAGATGAATTAGATGGTTTAGTGGAGCCTCAAAGCTCAACTCCGTACGTCCAGATAGGTCTGATAAATGTCATGTATATTAGTCTTTTGTAATTAATTGGGAGCTTTGAACGTTTGTCCAGTAAATGTTGAAGTAGTCTGTAACGACGGGCAGCTTCTGGTCGTTTTAGTCTTGTATGTGGATTCCAAGTAAGACGTTTGTCCAAGTGGAGTCCCAGGTACAGCGGATCTGTTATACAGGGATTAGTGGAATATTATTAAAGTATTTCATTAAACTGTATGTAGGACAGGAACTCGTAGGTTTAGGACGTAATTATGCAATTTAAAGGCTTAGCGAAAATGAAGACTGGATGTCAAAACCACGAAATTTTGATCACACACCTTCCTCTATCGCTACCCACCTACACTGAAATTCACAAGATTAACTCTGACATAATCCTCCCATCTATATCTCGGTCTACCCCTTGGAAGTTTACCCTACGCACAGTGAGGCAAACTAAAGCAAAAAAATGTGGCAGAAAGTTCTAAAACTAAAATTTTCTTTCAACGTGATGACTTAATTATCTGTTAGTTAGTAAGGCTCTGAAGAACAAAATAATGTAATTCCTCAAACTTGATAACGGTCATGTATTATATTGATAATCGGTGAAAGTGGACCAAGTTCAGTGGCATCAATGTCGGTTTCAGCATAAATTTGTTATTAACAGATCGTTTGTTTTTTTACAAACAGTTTTAATACTTGTATATTTTTATGATATTGAATCATCATCTTCAGGTATATAATTTTGAAATATAATAAAATAAGATTATTGGTTTTACTTTATCTGTAGCAAAGGGTTTAGTAACCTTCCAAACCCGTATATTTTTTTCCACCATCTTCTAGTACATTATCTAAATATTATGGTTTCGTTGAAAAATCTTGCCCTAATCTGCCCCAGCGTCAGAAAAAAAATTTCTCCTTTGTCAGTGCATAGGCGAAAAAATCATTTTATTCCCTATCCTATACACCCATCATACACCTATCCTACAAGCTTCCACTGAAAAAGTGGCAAGACCGCAGCAATAAAAACAAACAAGTTGTTAAAGAAACCAAGAGTCGAATCCAAGAAAGTTTTTTCAAAAAGTGTGGTTTGATTGTTGACATACCTAAACCTGGCTTTGGAAATAGTAACGATGGAAATACAGCTGGGCGATTTTTCTCTCATTCTGATATATCGTCAGGAATTATCGGAGTTTACGCTGAAAAAATTAAAAGGCTTCATACAATACTGATAGCAATATCAAGTGGGTACGAAATTAATACTAATGCCTATCAAGTTTCCTCATGGTACTGCAAAGTATTATGTAGAAAAGTACCCACGGTACCCGATGTCAACGACCCTCGACAAGTTCCTTATTCATGGTACAGGAAGCACAGGAAGCTCGTTACAAGGATTTCAAAAAAATATCGTGAACATCACAGAAGTGTAGTCGATAAAAATCCAAGCAGGATATATTCATTAACTTTTTGTTGAGTTCAGACCCAGTTCTAACAAGCAAACGAAAACTTCCTAAAAAAAAAATTTAAGTCACTACCGACCGAGGCTTTAAACCTTCTTTCTGGTCCTTTTGAAAATAGGTCTGACACAGAAGAAGAAGACAGCGAAGATGATGAGGAAATGTTGTTGACAGAAAGTGTGTTACTGATTTTAATGAAAAGTATGAATTTTTTTATTTACTGTTTTCTAAGTTTTTCCGTATTGTACACAAATAAACTAAGTTATTTAGGTTTTTCAATGTTTCAATGTATGATATATAGCTTTAAAAACCAATGTTGATGATTATTTAAGATTTAAGTAAGAATATTTAGTTTATGCCAATAATTAGGTCTACTTGCCCCACTGTGCGACGGGTCAAAATTAATTTAAACCAGCGACTTTACCTGTCCATGTAAACTACTGAACCGATCTGCATCAAATTTACAGACTTTCAATTAAATTGTTATTCAAAAAGTGATAAATATGTGTTACGCAATGACGTTTGCAAAGCGACCGATAGGTGGCGAGCGCCTAAATTTAGAAATATAGCGCCCCTCCCCACCCCACTAATTAATAATACTGTTAAAACCCTAAATATACGCTAATAAGTACGAAAGAAGCATAATTATTAAATTTCATTAAAATCGGACGAGCCGTTCTCAATTTAGAATTATAGCCCCCACTCCTCTCCTTAAGAAAAAGATGGCGATAGTTCAAAACCGTTAACAATAAGAGAAAACTTAAAACTTAAATGGTGGAGGTCAAAACTGATATTCCAATATTTATTTGCCTATTTAATGGAAGAAATATTGTAATCGAATTATTCTGAAAATAATTCAAACCTTAAATTACAAGAAATAGTAATCCGTAATTCAACTATGTGATCCGTCATCGAATTGCATATAAGAGTTACATTGTAATCGTAATTCATAAAGTAATTGCATTATAACATATAATGTAATCCCAGCCCGGGAATACAATTACAGTGTAATCGTAATTCATAGAATTTATTTTAATTACATTTTGCAACTCTGCTCTGAACTACTTGGGAAACATATATCTCAATGCAAAAGAAACAAGATTTGAACTTGCCTTTTTCGAAAAATCACAATGTGAGGGAAATAGAATTACGAATGCCGTGATTCGAACACTTGATTTGACAAAAAACTTACAAATCTTACAAATTATGAAATTGATTGAAAAAAATATGAAATTGATTGAAAAAATTATGAAATTGGTTGAAAAAATTATGAAATTGGTTGGAAAAATTATGAATTTGGTTAAAAAAATTATGAAATCGGTTGAAAAAATTATGAATTTGGCTAAAAAAAAGCAATAAAAGAAATGTAGAGCTAGAAATTTATAATTACATTCACTTATTTAAAAAATAAATAAAATTTATTGATTTGCACTTAAATTATTAGGAAACGATAAATATGTGGAGCGACATGTGGATCGCAGTGAAGTTTAAAAATCGACCGAGCACTATCAACAGTTGTAGAAAAATCAATCAATCTTTGCTTGATGTTGTGTGTCAAAATAGAATAACCATGGGCCTTTTGTTGTAGGCATTATTAAGTGTTTCTTAATAGTCTCTATCCATCTCAACCAACTAATCAATGCAATATTAACAAGGTTAAAAATTACATCTTTGCATGAAAAATATCATTGAAGAAATAATGCTCCATTCCATACTCCTTTACAAGATTTTAATAGACAAACAATTAAATCTACAATTATTAGTTAAAATTGTATAAGTTCTTTACTTATGAGAGTGGGAGAAGGAGCGACAGGGGAAGCTAGTATTTATATACGTGGGTGGTTTTCAAATAAAATGGCAATTTGCTGTCTCAGCACCTTGAATGGCTATAAAAAAAAAAAAAACTTACAACACATATTTCACTGCTGTTAATTTTATCTTGTCGAGTTCATTTTAAAAAATTAATTTAGGCCTTAAAACTTCAATTTCAAATGTTTCTTAAAGAAAAAAATAAAATTAATTTTTGAAAATTTTGACATACGTTACTGCCCACAGGTCAAGTTTTCAACTTCTAACTTTCAACAAGAGTATAATAATTTGTTTTCATTTTATTCTGTTTGTTATTTTTTTTTTAATTATGTGTATATTAAATAAAATAGAAATTTCTACAGAAAATATGAAATTTTGGGGGATTGAGAAAAGATTTTCTTTGTGTCCGAGAATTTCCGAATTTATTCATGTGATGTACGTGATCGGGTGTAGAAGAGTGGGTTCTGGAACTAGGGGAGTCGGGATTGCACATTACCACCCTCCAGGCTATGTATTGTAACCATTCCCAACCAAGAGCCCAGGTCGCTATATCAACTGAAGTAAGACGACCTTGATTCTTAAAACATAGTGAGTGTCTTAATTCATTTTAACATACGTTACCATTGTTTTCTCCCATTGAATTCACCACTTCCAATCTATGTTTTTACAGTTTGTAGTTCTCAACATTACGAATGTTTCAAACCCATTGTATTTGAAAAAAATTGTAGTTAAATAATCTCTTTCTAATCAAAAATACTAAAATTTGACATGCGTTACTTTTGACATACGTTACCATTGCGGTATCGTATGATAAAATTTTACGTTGAGCACATTTAATTTGTGGTCCCATTTCTTAAATTTATTGTAAAAAAAAACAACAAAATTATGCAATAAAATCCTTCTTCTTTTTTCTTACACACATACACACACACACACACACACACACACACACACACACACACACACACACACACACACACACACACACACACACACACACACACACACACACACACACACACACACACACACACACACACACACACACACACACACACACACACAAAACACACACACACACACACACACCCACACACACACACACAAAACACACACACACACACACACACACACACACACACACACACACACACACACACACACACACACACACACAAACACACACACACACACACACAGTAGCATTTTGTAATGTTGTTGATGTCGTTTAGACTAAAAGTCATTTTCATTTTGAATCATTAATTAATTTGGCTGTTACAGAGGCTCACACCTATAAAAACATAATAAATGCTTTTAAGATTGGTTTTTAAAGACTTTTAGTTAAAATTCAGCTTTTCTGCATGTTTCTCTTAGTCACCATTAAGTGTGAATATATTTTTGACATACGTTACCAGCAATTAAAAATAAATGAAATAATTAGTTAATAATAATTTTTTCGTAGGATTATTGAAAGGGTCTAGAAATTCTTAACAGATATTAATAACTTTAGTGGGGAAGCAATAATAAAATCCATGAACTTTTTAATAATGTGAAAAAAAAAATTGTTAGGAAAAAAAACTTTAATTTTTCACACAAACTTTATTACTATTGCTATTCCTGGGAAATTATTTTAAATTAGCAACCTTTAGAATCTTTTCCAAAACCTGAATAAAAATCATAATTCTGATAAGGTATAAACCCGGTAAAGTACGTCAAATTGTTAAAGGTTTTATTTCTCTTAAAATTCATTAAAAATCAAGGAACTGGAAATTTGACGAACCAACTCAGGTATATTTTCTCAAGTAGTGTGGTAATATCCCAGTATGCTACAGAACATGAATAAGTAACTTTTTTTTTTTTTGAGGATGTTTGGGTTTTCTAGAAAGCTGAATTGCCATTTTATTTGAAAATTACCCACATATCATATACACCCGATTATATCATCTTTGATTATATGGACTAAGTTATTTTGATTTATATATTTTCATCCAATAGGGTTAATTGTAACACCGTCATCTTTTTTTGCTCATTAATTTTCAATAAGCACCATCGCCAATGAGTACAATTTGAAGACAATATTTACAAAATGTAGTGTGATAGAAATGGCAGGGGGGTATCATCCGATCTGAAATTTGAAATGATGAAGAATAGAGGGTTAGGAAAACACAATGATAATATAAAATTGTAACAAATCTCTGATCCATTTTCTTTTGAGTATTTGTCAAAAGTGTTAGGGAATTTCTATAACAACCGAAATTTAATAATAACTGAGTCGCTCCTCCCCCCCCCCCCCCCCCCCCCCCCAAAAAAAAAAAAAATTTTGAAATTTCTGAACGTACTAAGTGTTCGACAGAGACTTAAGAAGTTCATGTCTGAGCCGAATTGGGTTTCGACAGGGAAAGATGATGGAAGGTGCGGGGTCAAAGATTGTTTATGTCGGCATCAAGTGTCAAGGTTCGTTATGTCTTTTATAGATTCTCTATTTATATATATATAAATTCAAGATCATAAACATCAGTAAACAGCAGTCATACAAATGGTTATGTAAACCATTACAGGATTTTTTATTATAATTGAAACATCTTTAGGTGGCGCGTTATTATGAGCAAGTGAAGGTATATATTGCAGTAATGACCGCCATTGGTCGAGAAATCAGCCAATGGGAACATATCCTGCCGCCGACAGCTGTCATCCGGATATTAGGTCACAAATTGAGAAGGTCCACACAAAGGCACCATTCAATTGTCACTAAAGTGAGAATCGAAACCAAACCATTTTGACAATAATATCGATTTATTCTATAAATATTGAAAAATGTTAGAAATAAGAAAACGTACGGACTTCTAGAAAATGGTTAATCTAGTAAAGATGGGCATGTCGAAAACATTAAATTAACAAGGGGAGGACACACTCAGTCTCTCACGGATATTGTTGGCAATTTTTTTGGAGGTTCCTGGTTACAAAAATATTAGACACGTATTTTGCCATTCCGACCAATGGGCCCTAGAAGCCGAGAAAAAAAAATAAAATAGCATTAAAATAATTTATTTTTTATCTCGAGTTTAAAAAATGATATCGACACGATTCTTGCACCAAAATTTTTAGTTTTCATTACGAATTTAAGGAAAAATACAGTCGCTCGATAGATTTTGGTTTAGGTTAATTAAATTCTAAAAAAATAATTTTAAACTACCTCTTAAGATTTTTTTAGACAAAAATTGACATCAGATTCTAATTCAGCACCCTTAAAAACATTAAAAAACGCTTATTCAACAAAATAAAAAAATATAATTTTTTTCACCCTCTTCCAGGAAAATGAAATTTTTAAACCGATTATTGGTTGCATACCTTTAAATCGCCATTACGAAATTCACTGGTTGGTATCGTTGGAAAGAGGAGAGTCTCAGCTTTCTTTTGATGTATATGAATGTAAAATTCGATGAACGGAAGCCCATTAAAAAATTGAAAAATCCGAAAAACATTTAGATTTTTTAACTTGAGTTTGTAACCAGATAGGATGATGAAACCAAATACATTTCAAGCGTATTACCACCCTATATTTTGAGTAAAAAAATAAAGTTGATACGTTAAACTGTCTCAGCATAATTCACGTTTTTATCAATTTAAACAAAAGTTGCCTTTTGTTTTAAAAATTTGGTCAGGCAAATTTTGAAGCTTAAAAATTTACATTTTCATGTTTTTGAGGGTGCTAAATTATAATCTGACGTCAATTTTTGTTTAAAAATATCGTAAGAGGTAGTTTGCTTGAAGAACTAATTATTTTTTTAGAATTTAATTAACTTAAACCAAAATCTATGAGGCGACTGTATTTTTTCTTAATTTCGCAATCAAAACTAAAAATCTTGGTGCAAGAATCATGTCGATATCATTTTTTAAACTCGAGATAAAAAATAAATTATTTTAATGCTATTTTATTTTTTTTTCTCGGCTTCTAGGGCCCATTGGTCGGAACGGCAAAATACATGTCAATATTTTTTGACCAGGAACCTCGAAAAAAATTGCCAACAAGATCCATGAGAGAATGAGTGTGTCCTCCCCTTGTAAGTTTGAATTGGTACTTTTTACTCCGAAAAAGCAATTTTTGATAGATCTTTCGTTATCCGATCCTTTTCTCTATGGAACTCCATCCCTCTCAACATTCGTCATTCAATTAACCTTTCCTCTTTCAAATACCACTTCTTTAACCACCTACTATCCATCCAGATCCTGTCCTCCAAAAACCGTCAATAGGCACTTTTTATTTGTATAAAACATGAACAATTTATATTTATTAAATTTTATTGTTTTTGTTTACAAAAATAAATTTAATTTATCTGTTACTTTTTATTAATATATTTCTTTTTTTTAATTTTCTTTAAAAATATGTTATAAAAACATTATTTCATTTTAAGGCTCAAAAGGCCTTTGGTTGTACATCATTTTTTTATTCTTAAGGGACTTTAGGTCTTTTAATAACTCTTTTAATATTATTATTTTTAATATTCTGGTTTAAAACAGGGACATTATCATTCTCCCATATTATTTTACTTAGCACTAGAATACGTCATTAGGAAGGTTCATGATAAAATTCCAGTTCCATTTAACTATTATATTAAACACAACTACGTTTAAAAATGCTGGTAACGAAACGATTTGCAGTAAAACTTCGTTATGACGAGGGAGAGGAGAAAAAGACCGCTATATAGCCGGGAAATGTCTATTAAATATGTAGTACATATAGGTAGTGTATATTGATAGACAAATATCAAATTTAAAAATAAAATAATAAATAATCATTATGTTTTTATAATTATGTAAGAGAGATTGAAATTACTTAAATACGTTGGGTTGGGTTAAAATATTCTTTTTTTTTTTTTAAGATAAACTAAACATTTTTTTTCAAATCAGAGATTTATAATTCAACTAGCTGAAAAGTTAAGCTTAACGTTGATAATTATTATTATTTGAATAAACCTAAAGAATTCCATTCATAGAATAATTTCAATAAGTAAATTTGACAATTTGCAAAAGTTAATTTTACGATATATTATTTTGATAGTCCTCCAGTGAAGCTTCGAGGCAGCACTCCCATCTTAATCAGCTCTGATACCAGACCATCAGCTTTTCTTATGGCATACTTTAAGTGAATATAGTATCAACTTCTTAACTTTTTAGATTTTTTCGAATAAAGTATAGTCTTTCTGTTTCTATATTTTTGCGTACATATCAAGCATAAATTGGTTGAGGAGATTACGGAATTAAAATAAATAAGGTTCTTCACCTCCTCGCTCCACTAACATTTAGGCATAAATCAGATGCAGATACAGTTTTCTTAAGTGGTGCATTGGTGTTTGGGTCACGCTGAGGGATGTTTATACTGTACCCATCTTCTCCATGGTAGAACGTGAGACGATACTGAAGAGAATCATACACTTGATAGAACTCACTGATTCTAATCAGTTTTTTGTCCCTACATCGAACTGGCCTTACATGTCATCACCAGAGAACATAAGTCTTTTAACCTCCACTTTAACATAAGTCTTTTAATAGCTTCTCGTCACAGAACAACTCAAACTTGTTAGGGTCCACCTCTGCAGCCATCTCTGAGTTCACAGAAAGTACCATATTATAAGGTTTCGACATCGTATTTTTGTTTGTTTACAACTATAAGGAACCTAATTTGTGGTCAAAGTGTGCGGTTTAAACATCTAACCTATTTTTTCCTAGCTTATCTCCAAATACCACATGAAACTGGGAAGAAATGGCTAAGTCCAAAAATGGAAATTTTCAGGGCAACGATTTCAAAGTTTGCAGCTCAACTGTAATTCCAATTTTCAATATAATTAACTTTTTTGGAGTTTATAATTCTTCAAATACTTGAGTAAAATCATGTTTCAAGTAAAATTGAGTTTGGAAAAACATTTCCCCGATTTTTCCATACTATCTTTCACTCGCACATACCTAGTTATTGACACTAATTACCGGAATACGTACCTTACATTGATAACTTACCCGTGTATGTTAATTTCTTGTTTTTCAAAAAGCGTATCGTTAAAATGATTAATAGGCAGTTAATTAAAAGGTAAATGAAAGGTAAGGCCATAAAACATCGTATTATTTTTATAAACATAAGAGTAACAATTTTATTACCGTAGAAAGCAATGACCAATTTAAAAAGAAAATCATATTCAATAAAAATAGCGTAACAATACAAATAGATGACAAATTTATTGTTCAAATTCTTATTGTTCAAAAAAATAAATAAAAAGTATAATTTTATATAGTGAAATAGTTAAAGAAATTTATAATGTAAAAAAGAATGAAATGTAAAACTGTAAAAAATACAACTATTCAATCCATACACTTTCATCTGGGTCAATTTCCTCTAAGTCTGGGTCTGTAGGAGGTTCGTTGTTTGTTTTTAAATGTTTGTAAATATCATGAAATGCATGGTCGATCAGAGGTAAGAGTTTGAGAATGTCCTTTTTCTTTTCATTGGATATTCGAAGTGAGGCGTTTGAAATTATGGGAATTCGTTTAGGAATAACAGACTTTTCTTTTCTTCTGATATTAATTTCTCTAAACGGTTCATGCTTTTTAAGAGTATTTTTAAAATATACCATCGTTGACTCTTTGGAATATTTTACCCACTGTAATGGCCTCTATACAAATTGTTGGCCATCGTTTTCCTTTTTTTTAATAATAAAAGGCCCTCCTTTTTTGAATAGAGAACCAAAGTCGAAAAATTTTTCTTTTGTCATGGCAACAACTTCAAAACGGTTTCTTTGTTTGCAAGATCTCACTAGTTGCATCCAATCGTTTAAGTGGTTAATTCGTAATGTTCTCTTCTTCTTTTCTTTTTCAATCAATGCGTGGTCGGAATCACACTCCATGTGGGTGTGTCCACTTACGAGAAATTTGTGATTTATTTCTTTCAATGGTAAGTAAGTTCTCTAACGCGTAAAGAAACATAATCGCAACATAATTGTTCTTATTTTGTCCACCACAAGTATTTGAGTAATAAGTAACTTTCTCCGTTTCTGGTCCTAACATTTTTAAATGTTCAAATATATAGTTTTCTTCACAATTATGAAAAAAAAAATCATCGGCATAAAATAGATAATTCTACTTAGCTACTTATTCCGGAAGACGATTTCATTCCAATGTTGGACAAGCCAACCTAGCCGAGGAAATATGAACGTCCTTAAGATACCTAAAAACGCACATTGCTATAACTTGAAAGCAAACTCGTTTCAGGCTTAGCGACTTCTTGGCGTTGTGTAGAAGCCCTAAAAGAAACTGTTAGTGCACTTAACTGATTTTGACCAAAATTCGACTTAACCACTTCTTCCCCGTGACCACCGAATTAATCTTTTATTATTCACCCAATAAAAATGGTTATCGCATTTTTCGCGAATTAGCCGCGATCAAGGCCGATTTTTTAATATTCTTTTCTTAGCGAGCACCTACGGCCCTAGAGGAAGCTACATATCGAATTTCATTCCAATCCGTTCGGTGGTTTCTGAGATTTCGAGTTAAATGAGTGAGTGGTATTTGACAAATATATAGTAGATTATATTTTTGAATGTTTCGTATTATACTACCGTAATGGATACAAAAAATGTACAAATTGTCTTTAACCATAACTACTGACGTGCGGCCCCTAGGACACCAGGTAGCAATTTCAAGAAATTTCCTCCACCAGAGATTATGGAAAATCACTCTATGACCCAGTAGCTTCCTATCTTCTCAGTATTTTACTGGATTTGAATGTGAAAGGTTGATAAGAAATTTTGTTTACAAAATATAAATAACACGTTGTCCCACGGACCTTAAGTCAATACTTCAGTGACTTATTTTTGCTCATTTTCATATAATGCTTTTCATTTATTAGTTAATATTGATTAATTGATACAAGTAATCTTTATAACGCATTGGGTTGCCAGCTTGTAGAACCATGTTTGACGGCAAGAATGGCAAACCTTCATGTTCCGATTGCCATTCGGGTCAGAATTGCCGATTTATTATGGACAAAATTAATAAATCCTGATGAAGATGAAATGGTAACACCACCAAAAAGTGAATACAAGGTTTTTTACATATGCCAAGAAATAAAAAATGGGAAAAATTAGTACCTTCGTAACAAATTAAAAAAAAAACAAAAACACATATGTTGGAATGTATCCTCTACACGGTGTATACAGCTGACATCCCAACTCATCCTACCACTGTCCTCACCACTTACGCTGATGACACTTGTGTGTTATCAGTAAACAATGATCCCTTCATTGCCTCCCATACACTCCAATCCCATATCCTAACCCTTCAAGAATGGTATAAAAACTGGAGAATAAAAATAAATCCAAAAAAATCTCACCAAATAACCTTTACCCTTCGTCGTTAACCCACGACTTCCTGTTCTACAATATCCTTTAATGATATTCCACTAATCCCTGTTGAACAGATCCGCTACCTAGGACTCCACTTAGACAAACGTCTTACTTGGAATCCACATACAAGACTAAAACGACCAGAAGCTGCCCGTCGTTACAGGCTACTTCAACATTTACTGGACAAACGTTCAAAGCTCCCAATTAATTACAAAAGACTAATATACATGACTGTGATTAGACCTATCTGGACGTACGGAGTTGAGCTTTGGGGCTCCACTAAACCATCCAATTCATCTCGTATCCAATCCTTACAGTCCAAAATCCTTCGAAAAATCCTCAATGGACCTTACTTTGTCACCAATAAACTTATCAATAAAGATCTTAATGTTCCATATGTTGCAGATTTAGCCCAAAACAGATATCTATCCTTTCATAGTAAGCTCCATAACCACTCAAATCCCCTAATTTCTCAACTTGCTTCCCACACCATTCCTGACAATCCTTCGAGTCGTCTGAAAAGAAGATGGCCCAGAGACCTTCTAGTGTAGAATTTTTATTGAAGTGCTACTGATGAGTAGTTCTTTTCAAGTTTTGTCACGTTATTGTTATAGTTAACAGCACATTTACTTGATGTATATATTTTGTACAGTTGTAAGTTTCAATAAATTGTTATAATAAATGTTTTTTTTTTTTTTTAACCTTTTGATTTATATTAAAAAAGTATATAAATTAATCTTCATAGAACATGAAAAATTACGTTATTCCCATACCCACATATTTGGCGGGAGAGAATAAGGTATAGGAGTTGAAATAAATATTTGAAAAGTGTTGGATATTAGACTGTTATATAATTTCTTCCTCCAAAGGCAGTTACATTGTAACACAGGAAAACTTTTATCCGCTTCAATGTTTAAAACTCTTTTCAGACAATGATAACAATGAGCAAGTTTGTTACTTAACAAAGATATTAACAAAGTTTTTGTGAAACAGCAGGGGTTACATTGACTGAGTATCGCAATTCATTGAGATGCTAACATTAAATGAATTATGAGAAAAAGAATAAAAGCATTTATTAATGTTAAAAAAAAAAAAAAAAAAAAAATGAAATTTAAAAAACGGCGGTAATTGATAATAAATATATTAATTCTGTAATCGTTGTTTTTTTTTTATTATATCGTGGTTGAGCCAATGTCAAATAGAAAAATAAATGCATACTTTTATGTTGAACGTTAAATAGGTAAAGAAATAGAATTTTGTGCCATGAGATTCTGCCAGCCACGCCATCTATTGAACTGGAAAGGAATCTTCTTATCTAGGGCTTAACCTACCCATCGGGCTGGGTGCGTCCTTTGTTCTAGTCTTGTGCCTAAAGTTGTCGAAAGCACTAGGTCCAGTTCTGTGCAGAATTTTTCGTAGAATGCACCTTCGTCGACAAACACTGACAATTTCAGAAATAGTTGGTGAGAAATATAGAAAGGCAGTGGATAATGAAATGAAATGAAATGAAAAATAAACTTTATCCTGGGACAGATTGTCCCCTAAGAATAATTAAAGTGCATATTAAAAAGATACAATTGTCTGGCTGAGATTAATTAAAAATCATCACATCAGTATTACAAATTAAATTATGAGAAAAAAAAAAAAAGAAGAGAGAGAAAAAAAAAAAAAAAAAATAAATTAAAAATTAAAATTTAGTAAAAAAAAAAAAAAAAAAATAAAATTCAATAAACAGTAAAAATTTTAATACACTTATGTACATTTATTATATATTATTTACATTTTTGAGGAAGATTGAATATCAAGGAGATAGATAAATAAAAGAAGTTAAGGAAGAGGCTTTGCGAATATGGATAGGTAAGGAATTCCAAAAAGAGGTAGCACGGATGACGAAGGATTTTTCAAAGGAGGCAGTTCTATGTGAGGGGGGGTATATAGGTTGGAAGGTTGGGATCTTGTATTCAGGTAGTGAATGGAGGAACGCAGAGTAATTAGGCCTAGGATATAAGAAGATCTATTGGTTTTTAATGACTGGAATAGGAATGTGCCGAGGAAGTATTGCCGTCGAAAATGAGGTAAAAGCCACCCTAGCTCATTGTACCGGCAAGATACGTGAGACCGTCTGTCGGATCCAAAGATGAATCTTATAAAGAAATTCATTAGTCTCCTTAGGCTCATCTCTAGCTCAACAGACAGCCCCCCGTACACCAAGCACCCGTAATCAAAGTGGGGAAAAATGAGAGAGAATACCAGAAGTTGGCGGGTACATCGGGGAAAGGAGTCACGATATCTTTGGAACTGTTTGAGGATTAGTATCCGAATTTATACTCGTAAATATATATATATATATATATATATATATATATATATATATATATATATATATATATATATATATATATATATAAATATATACATACATATATATAAATTTATAAAATTATCTCAAAAAATTGATAACTCTATTCAGTATAAATTCAGTATATAAATAAGTTACTATTTTAAAATATTATCCATATTGAACCAACAAGCGTTAATTCGAAGTAAAATGTTTGTCTAGACAACTCCTCAGACTTGTCGAATTTCCTGAGGCGGGAGGCTCTATAAGTCGAAGTTTCTTAGAACCATTAGCATGTAAAAAGCAGTTTATCTTAACCCTATCCTCGCTTATCCTCAGTACTGTTTGATTTCAAGGACAACACGGACGTTTATAGTATAAATAATACAGTCTTTATAGTTTTTAATTATTGTTTTTATTAGTCATTTGTTACTAGGGGTAGAAGCTAATATCTTGGCTGCTTTACGCCTTCAGCGTGTGATGGATTGCCACAGCCCTTCATATATGTTGAAGAAAGTAAGAGACTATTTTAAGCTATTTAATTTATTGCACTATATGAAGAATTCAATAATTCGAAATATTATTTTTTTGTGAAATCGATATCTCGAAAAATTGATAACTCGAAGTAAATTTTTTTCCAGTAAATTCAAGGAATGTTCTGAGGAAATATTGTCTCCGGAAGGTAGGATAAAGGTAATTTAATTGGGAGTAGAGGTGGGAAACATGGGAGCGCCTCGGGATAGCCAAAGCAAACCTGACGAAGCATTATAATTACTAATACAATTTTATGCTTGCATTTTTGCTTGATTGTGCCTCTATCTTTGAGTTTTTTATTCAACACAAAAAAATTGTATATATATATATATATATATATATATATATATATATATATATATATATATATATATATATATATATATATATATATATATATATATATATGTGTGGAAGAAATACAAAAATAATAAAGTTGTTTAATATATATATAAATTTAACATAATATAAGTTGGAATTTCATCTGGGGAATTTCAGAGTAATATAGATAATGGAGAAAAAGGGAAATTTTTGTTCTCAACAATACAGTTCAAATTGTTTATCTATATATATAAAAAGGAATTTGTGTATGTCTGTACTCGATAGATTCAAAAACCATACATCCAATCGCCGTGAAAATTTGGGAAATTATTATTAGGTATATCCCCGGGAAGGTTTTTGAAAAAAAAAAAATTTAAATCAGAGTTGGAGTTCTAGGTGTTTGTAAATATGAAAATAACATTTATTTTTTATAAATAGTACTTTAGTGCAGGTATTTGTAAACAATTACCAATAAAACATATGTTCTAAATTAATCTATATCTGTACTATTATACAGAGTGTCCTGAATTTAAATGGCAAAACTTCAGAAACTTATAGGGGACCGAAATGCTAAGACAAAATGTCCTTTAGAGATTTTCTCGTTTTTGCTTAATTTTAGAGAAATCGTAAAAAAAGAAACAAAACAAGTTTTCATTTTTATACTTATTTATTTACATTTATATTTATGTTATGTTCTTTTTAATGTAAATATTGCTCAAAATGTTGTCCTCTTGCACCAATGCAAGCATTACATCTAGCAATCACTTGATAAATTGCAGCTAAACATTGTTTTGATGATATTTGGTGCACTGCATCTATGATTCGGTCTGTTAATTGCTCTCTTGAGTTGATTGACACCGAATAAACTTTCTGCTTCAAGGTTCCCCATACGAAGAAATCCATGGGTGTCATATCAGGTGATCTGGGTGGCCAAGGTACTACTCCTCCACGTCCAATCCATCGTTGTGGATAATTTATATCCAGCCAAGCTCGAGCAACACCTAAACACCTAAAAAAATTAATGAAACGTTTAGCTAAGAAAGGATTAATTTTGATTCGAATAATTCATTTTATTTTTGTTATACATTTTAGCGTGTATTTTCTATGCAATGTTGTAGTTTATATTTATTTTTTATTTTTTTTAAGAATTAGTTATACTGATTTGTCGGTACCAACATTTTTCGATTCTCGATTCTCTGTACCGTTACCTTGGTATAAAAATAACTATTTAAAAATATTATCCATATAAGAGATGAAAAAAGCAAGCCAATGAAAAAGATAACACTTTTTTTTTCATTTTTATTTTAAAACCACACCTGTCAAAAACATAATTGACAATCAGCGGATGTGCTGAAATCAGAATATAAAATAAAATTGACACACTAGACTATGAGGAGAGATAGTGCCCAGCGTACTCCTTCCTTTACTTGGTTTGCTTTTATGAAAGTAGGTCTCTCATCCAGTTTCTTTTCTGTCTCCTCCTGGTATTCTCCGGGATGAGAGATGTGGCCATACTATGGATGAATTAGTTTGGGTGTCTCTTTAATTTTTCATGAAAAAGTTTTTAGTGTATCCGCATGTGTTCAATGACAGTTGGTATGCGTAGGTCAGTGTGTATACTTTTTTTGTTGACGTACCAAGGGGTAATAAATTATACATATCTTTAACAATCTGATATTTGCCTATAGTAAGAACGCTTAATTTTTTTAATAAATTGGTTTAAGGTCACGTAACATGCAGTGTTGATTTAGAGTATGAAAAATTGGTATTTCATTAAATAGTAAACAATTTAATTGTATGTAACATTTTTTTTTAACATGGCACATGTTTTTGCGGCGACTAGCTCGGTTTATGTTACATAGTGTAACTGTTTGTCCATTAACTCTCTTAACAATTATTTTATTGTTACTTCTTAACAAAAAATAAAAAGGTTATATTATTAATTGATATTAATATTTCTAATATTACCTTCCTGCTTCAAGGTCACACTAGAGTCTAATGTTAATTAATATTAATATTATTAATAATAATTATATTATAATAATATTATTATTTTATAATTATTGAAAATACTAATGTAGATATATACCAATCCAAAAAACATGTACCATATATTCTTGCATTGAAGCCATAAGACAATGCATGTACCATGATAAACACAAATTACAGGCGGCATTTTTCGTTATCATTGGGGAAAAAAGCGATTCATGAAATTCGAACAATTATTTACCATAGAACTATTGTTTAAGTCTTCGGTCAGTGTTTGCGCCTGCGCCAAAGTCATCTTTACATCGCTCTGTAATTACTAATTCCATTAATGTGTTTTTTTCAGTCTTTTTGCTCAGAAAAGTGCATAGATATATTAATTAATAGGTGTGCAAAACATAGACAGATAGAAAACAATGAGTACAATCATTAAACATTAAATAAGTGTACGTAATATATGACATGTGCTCGGTATCTACTAAGCCTACCTAGGCGGAGGTGGGGATAAGAGACTAGGGAGACAGGGACTAGACTGTGGGGATAAGATATTCCATGAGCCGAGGATGGCCGATTCCACCCGAACCTGTTGGCCGATTTCACCCGAACCTCCCCCACCACATTCTCTCGTAGCTCTCCTTACCTTGCGGATAAGATATTCCATTCCCGTCGCCCTCACTATTTCTACTGTAAGACTATAGTATGGGGATATCCTATTAATTAATATTATATATTAATCGCCCGAGGGCGACGGGAATGGAATATCTTATCCGCACGGTAAGAAGGCGATTTTATAATACGTTTTATTTTTTTTCTCAGCTTTCAGTCAAAACAGATAAATGATTTTTTCTAGTAAAGTTGTATTTTTGTTTGCCATTTGAAATAAAAATACTTTCTTTATCCTCAAAACACGACCTGGCTTGAGGATGCTCAATAATTCGAAAAATATGTCCAAATTCCAATAAAATCAGCTGTAAATCAATGGGAAATTTTTTAAATAAAAAACTGACCTCAGATCTAGATTCAGAGCACAAGAAAACCCGTACACGTCAAATTTGATCAAAATCAGAAAATATTTATTTTTTTACCCCTCTCACCATTTTTCGGCGTTGAGATTTTAGTAACCACTTCTAGCGGCTGTAACATTTGCTGTGGTAAACCGATTAAAATAGTAAAGGCATCACTAGAATCAGCGTGCATTCCGCTTTCTGTTTGTGTATATAACATTGGGTTTATTCCAAATTTCAGTGGGCGAAAAGTAATTTTTTAAAAAAAATCCGAGGTGAAATATAACTGGAGTTATCTCAGTAAGGAAATATCCTGCGACCTCCGGATTTGGACTAATCTAAGCGGTTTTAAGACTTCTATATGCCCTTCAAATTTGGTTTTAATCGGTGGCGAAATCTGTGAGATAGCGCTAATTATTTACGCTTTGAAGCAAGTTGACAGACAGCCTTTTAATTTTTGATTTCGACCCAATTTGGTTTCTACTTGTTTTTTGAGATGAGGGAACTGAAAATGAAATCAGTTTTTAGTTAAAAAAATTTCTTCACTTATATTTTTGAAAAAAAAAAAAAACCTTCATTTCTTATTTCGACCTAATTTGATTTCTATATGTTATTTGATATGAGGAATCTGAAAATGATATCAGTTTTTAGTTTAAATAATTTCTTCACTGATCTTTTTGAAAAAATAAGAAAAAACTTTTTTAAAAACTTAAAAGGCAAGAACTTAACAGACGCTTTAGCCAATTGTATAGACTACTAAATAGGACATCCCAACTCTCCATAGAAAACAAACTCCTCATATACAAAACCATCATTAAACCTATTTGTACTTACGGACTTGAACTGTGGGGGACAGCAAAACAATCGAATATCAAACGCATTCAATCCTTCCAATCTAAAGTCCTTCGTACTATTGTAAATGCTCCATATTATGCCTCCAACAAAACCCTACACAATATACCTTTTGTTCTTGACCTGATACCCCTTCAATTCTCCAAATTCCATCAAAACCTTTCCAACCATCCCAATCCACTTGCTCATTCACTATCCAGTTCCAGGCATCCTTATAATCCACCTCGTAGATTAAAACGGCAATGGCCCCGAGATTTATTGTAAATAGTTATTATTGGAGTGCTAGCAATGGCCAGCTTCTCTACTCAAGTCCTGTGCGACTCCCTCAGCCTCCACTGGATTATATCAGTGATGCAGCTGATAGAACAGCGCAGGGAACTCTCTGAGCCCGGCTTGCCTTTCAAACTGAGGGGGGGGGGCAGGCTTGGATCGGGGTGTTCCTCGGAGTGTTTGTGAATATTGTTATGATTCTTTATTTTCTTCTCTAATTCTTATTTTATTTATTATTTTCTATTTCTTGTACATTTTATCTTATTTCTTGTATATATTATTTTATTTCTTGTATCTTTAAGTTGTTTACTTAAAAGTTGTTTATTTTAAATTTTCTTACTTTAGTTATTTTATATCAGTGTACATATTGAATGAATGAGTCACTGTCATCAATATTACTCATTGCCCTTGAGTGAGGCAATATGTAATTATTCAAATAAAAAGATTAAAAAAAAAAAAAAAAAAAAGTCTTCGGTATCGATTGGGACCCAGGAATCGACTTCCGACCATGGAAATAGAATTATTTCCAGAAGAATCAGTGGAATCGAGAATAGACATAACGAATCGATATATCGATTCGTAATAATTCTATATCATTAGTATAATAAATTGCCTTAATATACTATTAATTAATTTAAAATAATTAAATATTTATTAAGACGTAGAAATAAAGGACTTGGAAGAAAGGACAGGATATCTTATCAAGAAGTTGCTTCTAGTTGATGAGGCGGTAAGGTCAAGCTATCCAGCCGCTGAGCAAACCTTACCCAGGGTGCGTGCAACTTGTCCTCAAGGCATTAGTGCGATTAAGTCATATGTTTCAAGGACCATTACTTTGTGAATATATACCCCAGGGATTATCTCCTCTTTACACCTGCACATACAAATAGCATTAATTATAATTATAACTAGCATCCCCAGTCACGGCTTCGCCCGCTCTTATAACTTAGATAGGTTTAACTAATAACAGAAGTTTTATTTTTTAACAATAAATTATTTTCTCACAATATTTTCACTCAAAGCTGTAACCCGGTATTATTGCAATGATTTACTCAAAAGCATTTTCGGATATTCAATCCTTAAATCTAATCTACGAGTTGGTAATTTAGATGGACAGAGAAGTTTTAGGAAGAAGCTCTGGCGGATAATGGACTGCATTATCAGTGCTTACAACCCTATCAATAGAGATATTCTGTATGTCACAATTTACTTTTTCTATAATAATGTTGTTAATATTCTCTGCTATAGTATTTGTTCGTAATATTACTGCTCTTTCACACAACCAATGGTTAAGTTTATTAGATAAACCTGAAACAAAATTAATTTGAAATCCTTGAAATATTAGTCTTCTCAAAACCTTCATTTAAAGCTATGGTTAGATCGCCCATTTTTTAAACACAATATCAAAAAATAATCGATATTTTGATAAGGCAATAATGTTTAGTGCAGCAAAAATAATTTTATTGATTTCATTTGGTTGGATTTTAATTTTTATCTATATACCAGGTATGCAAGTTTAAAATGTCGTTTATTTCTTAAAATATATACACAGTAATTTAAAAAAAAAGTATAATATATTTTATTCAAAGTACTGACCCTCGCTTTCTACACATTTTGTCCATCTCTCGGGCAATATATGGATACCATTCCAAAAGAATGCTTCATCTTTATTTGAAATCCATTCATCGAGCCATTTTCGTACGTTTTCGACATTGTTGAAGTGTTGCTCCGCCAATGAGTGTCCCATCGATGAGAAGAGGTGATAATCAGAAGGCGCCAGGTCAGGTGAATACGGCGGGTGGGGTAGGAGTTCCCAACCAAGCGAAGAAATCGTTTCCTTAGTCAATCTGGCTGAATGTGCAGGAGCGTTATCATGCTGAAGAATGACTTTGGCGTGCCTGTGAGCCCATTCTGGGCGTTTTTCGATCAATGCGTGACTCAAATTGATCATTTGTTGTCGGTAGCGCTCGGTATTGACTGTTTCGCCGGGTTTGAGAAGCTCGTAGTAGACTACTCCCTTCTGATCCCACCACACACACAGCATTGTCTTCTTCCCAAAACGATCCGGTCTTGCACTCGATGTGGATGGTTGTCCTGGCGTTACCCATGATTTTTTTCGTTTGGGATTCTGAAAATAAATCCATTTTTCATCGCCAGTTACAACTCGATGCAAAAAACCCTTTCTTTCGTGGCGTAAAAGCAGCATTTCGCACACAGTTTTTCGTTTTTTTTTTGCCATCTGTCGTTCGTCCAATTCATGTGGAACCCATTTTCCAACCTTTTGAATCTTTCCCATAGCTCTCAGGCGATCGGAAATGGCTTGCCTAGTGACATTCAACTGTTCTGCCATCATTTGTTGGGTTTGGGTATTGTCTTCGTCTAATAAAGATTGCAATTCGAAGTCCTCAAACTTTTTTGGTCGATTTTCTCGTTTTTGATCAGTAACATCAAAATCACCACGTTTGAAACTTTGAAACCAACGTTCACATGTCCTGACGGTTGGAGCAACATCGCCATAAGTCTCAACAAGAATTCGATGACATTCAGATGCCTTTTTCTTTTGATTAAATAAGAAAATCATGACATGCCGCAAATGCTCTTTATTTGGCTTAAAATTAGACATTTTTAACACCAAAGAAAGGTATGATACGTCCACGTAAACGACTTAAAAACAACTGACTTTTGTAAACAAATGACTAACAAACAAAATAGCGTTTAGAGATAAGCAAATCTTTCAATAGGCTAAGAGCGCATTCTATTGGAATTAAAACGACATTTTAAACATGCATACCTGGTATATAAAAATGAATGTGTGTATGTCTGTTCTCGATAGATTCAAAAACCATACATCCAATCGCCGTGAAAATTTGGGAAATTATTAAGTATATCCCCGGGAAGGTTTTTGTAAATTTTTTTAAAAATCAGAGTTGGGGTTCAAGAAATATCCCAAAAATATCAAAATAATATTTATTTTTTATAAATATTACTTTAGTGCAGGTGTTTTTAAACCATTACCAATAAAACATATGTTCTAAACTAATATATAACTATACTATTATATATAAGGACAATCCATTTTTCGTTTGTGATCACTAACCGCAAAAACTACTGAACCAATCTTTACCAAATCTTAACTACATCATCTTTTTAGTTAAAGGAAGACTTAGAAATAAGAAAATTTACATATTTTCTATCACATTCTTGCTGAAAATCGATAAATATGTGGCGAAAGCCATTTAAAAGAGGTTATAACGGTACAGTGTTATATACGTTAGATCTAGAAATTGATAACAAAATTGGCTTAATTCAAATAAATTGTCATAAAATAAAGCTATAAATATTTAGTGTGACGTGTGAATCCTAGGAATGTTTAATAATCGAACGATATGTGGCTAGCGGCATTCTACACCAGAGTTTGCAATGGTAAAATTATTAAACCCATCTGTATCAAATTTTAACTGTAATATCTTCATAGTTCTAGGAATATTTTAAATAGTATAGTTTACTATAATAATAAGTTAAATTCAGTGTTAAGTGGCAGAAGTTTGTCACTCTGTCATCAAGTTTTATAGTTAGTTAGAAATTAAAATCCAACCAAATGAAATCAATAAAATTATTTTTGCCGCACTAAAATTTATTGCCATATCAAAATATCGATTTCTTATTTTTTGATATTGAGTGTAAAAAATAGGCGACCTAACCTTAGTTTTTGATGAAGGTTTTAAGAAGACTATAATTTCAATGATTTCAAATTCATTTTGATGTTTCAGGTTTATTTAATAAATCGTATGAGTGGTAGTGTAAAAGAGCAGTAATTTTACCTACAAATACTATAGCAGAGAATAATTATAACAGTAAATTATGTCATATCTCTATTGATAGGGTTGTAAGCACTGATAAAGCAGTTCATTATCCGCCAGAGTTTCTTTCTCAAAAGTCTCTGTCCATCTAAATTACCAACTCATAGATTATAATTAATGATTAAATATCCAATAATGCTTTTAATTAAATTTCAACCAACTAATCATTGCAGTAATACCGGGTTAAAAATGACTTGTGAGAATGAAAAATGTATTGTGAGAAAATAATTCTCCACTGAATGATAAGATTTTTATTGTTAAAAATAAAACTTCTATTATTAGTTAAACCTATCATAAGTTTTTTACTTATAAGAGCGGGCGAAGCCGTGACTGGGGATGCTAGTCTAACTATAAAAGTGAATGACAGAGTGATAAACTTCTGCCAATTAACACTGTGAATTTAAATTATTATTATAGTAAACCAAACTATTTAAAATCTTCCTGGAATTATGAAGATTTTGTGGTTAAAATTTGGTACAGAGGGGTTTAATAATTTTACCATTGCAAACTCTGGTGTAGAATGTCGCTAACCACATATCGTTTCATTATTAAACATCCCAAGGATCCACACGTCACACTAAATATTTATAGCTTTTTTTATAAAAATTTATTTGAATCAAGCCACTTTTATTACCAATTTCTAGCTCTATATAACATTGTACCGCTATAACCAACGAAAAATGGCTTACCCTTTTATGTTATAGTGTAGATATAGATTAATTTAGAACATATGTTTTATTGGTAATTGTTTACAAACACCTGCACTACCAGGTATGCAAGTTTAAAATGTCGTTTTAATTCCAATAGAATGCGCTCTTAGCCTATTGAAGGATTTGCTTATCTCTAAACGCTATTTTGTTTGTTAGTCATTTGTTTACAAAAGTCAGTTGTTTTTAAGTCGTTTACGTGGACGTATCATACCTTTCTTTGGTGTTAAAAATGTCTAATTTTAAGCCAAATAAAGAGCATTTGCGGCATGTCATGATTTTCTTATTTAATCAAAAGAAAAAGGCATCTGAATGTCATCGAATTCTTGTTGAGACTTATGGCGATGTTGCTCCAACCGTCAGGACATGTGAACGTTGGTTTCAAAGTTTCAAACGTGGTGATTTTGATGTTACTGATCAAAAACGAGAAAATCGACCAAAAAAGTTTGAGGACTTCGAATTGCAATCTTTATTAGACGAAGACAATACCCAAACCCAACAAATGATGGCAGAACAGTTGAATGTCACTAGGCAAGCCATTTCCGATCGCCTGAGAGCTATGGGAAAGATTCAAAAGGTTGGAAAATGGGTTCCACATGAATTGGACGAACGACAGATGGAAAAACGAAAAACTGTGTGCGAAATGCTGCTTTTACGCCACGAAAGAAAGGGTTTTTTGCATCGAGTTGTAACTGGCGATGAAAAATGGATTTATTTTCAGAATCCCAAACGAAAAAAATCATGGGTAACGCCAGGACAACCATCCACATCGAGTGCAAGACCGGATCGTTTTGGGAAGAAGACAATGCTGTGTGTGTGGTGGGATCAGAAGGGAGTAGTCTACTACGAGCTTCTCAAACCCGGTGAAACAGTCAATACCGAGCGCTACCGACAACAAATGATCAATTTGAGTCACGCATTGATCGAAAAACGCCCAGAATGGGCTCACAGGCACGCCAAAGTCATTCTTCAGCATGATAACGCTCCTGCACATTCAGCCAGATTGACTAAGGAAACGATTTCTTCGCTTGGTTGGGAACTCCTACCCCACCCGCCGTATTCACCTGACCTGGCGCCTTCTGATTATCACCTCTTCTCATCGATGGGACACTCATTGGCGGAGCAACACTTCAACAATTTCGAAAACGTACGAAAATGGCTCGATGAATGGATTTCAAATAAAGATGAAGCATTCTTTTGGAATGGTATCCATATATTGCCCGAGAGATAGACAAAATGTGTAGAAAGCGAGGGTCAGTACTTTGAATAAAATATATTATACTTTTTTTTAAATTACTGTGTATATATTTTAAGAAATAAACGACATTTTAAACTTGCATACCTGGTAAAGTAGTGTTTATAAAAAATAAATGCTATTTTGATATTTACATACACCTAGAACCCCAACTCTGATTTAAATTTTTTTTTTTCAAAAACCTTCCCGGGGAAATACCTAATAATTTCCCAAATTTTCACGGTAATTGGATGTACGGTTTTTGAATCTATCGAATACAGACATACACAAATTCCTTTTTATATATGTATAGATAAACAATTTGAATTGTATTATTGAGAACAAAATTTCCCATTTTCTCCATTACCCTTATTACTCTGAAATTCCCCAGATGAAATTCCAACTTATATTATGTCAAATTAACATATATATATATATATATATATATATATATATATATATATATATATATATATATATACATTAACAACTTATTATTTTAGCATTTCTTCATCACAATCTATTCTTGTGTTGAATAAAAAACTTAAAGATAGAGGCACTAACAAGAAACAATGCAAGCATAAAATTGTATTAGTAACTGTAATGCTTCGTCAGGTTTGTCTTCGATAGACCGAGGCATGTTTCCCACCTCTGCTCCCAATTAAATTAGCTTTATCCCACCTCCCGTAGACAATATTTGCTCGGAACATTCCTTTACCAAATTATCAATACCCTTCATCCTACCTATATTTACAATATACTTCGATTCATATCTGCAGTCAATCCAATACATACCAGATCCTGTATACCCTGTATATCCTTTCTGACCTGTATACCCCATCCTGAATATTATTTTTCTTCATACTTCACTGGGTGTAAATCCAGAAATTTTATGTTTCAATCAACTTTGTATATAATTTTTTTTTCCTTTACCGAATGTATATATGGTTTAATCTGTATATAAGTGTGTTTGTTTATATATTTGCTTATAGATTTTTTTTCTTTTAATTATTTTATTATAAACTTGTATTTACTTTATGTTATCTTATATCATTATTCTATTTAAAATATCGCGGCCAGATGTGATTTACTTTTTATGATTCATTTGTTGTTATTCTTAAGGGGCTTTGTACCAGAATAAAATTTATTTTAAACCTATCTATCCCACAGAAATTCTGCACACAACGCTCCTTCCTTTTTCACTCAACCATCCTCTGGGACTCTATTCCAGTTGTTATCCGATAAGCGAAATCCCTGAAAACATTCAAATATTTCTATTTCCAATGCCTTTTTCATGCCCAAGATGACAATTACTATGTATCTACCTACTCATTTAAAATACATGTTCTTTCATTTCTTAAATCAGATTCAGATAAAGTTCTTAGATGATTTAGATTTAACTTAATATAAATTTACTCCCTCCGAATATAACATTTATATACCTCTATTGTACATAAAACTCTAATTATTGTACCAAAAGATTTTATTTTTAGTTTTGTTTCTTATATGTATAGTGTTCTTCTATTTTCCTTTCTATATATTTAACTATTTTCTATCTACATATCATCACTATTTTGTTTTTATTTTTTACTTTAATTTTTCAATTTTATTATGTCTCTGACTAGATGTAACTGATTTTATTTCTGTATTTATTGTGTTGTCACACATGAAATGACCGTTTTTAGAACCAGGAAGAAAATAAAAATTTGAGATCAAATCTAACATATTTTTTATTCAAAGTATTTACCATCGTTTTCGACACACTTCTGCCAACGGCTTACCAAGTTTTCTATCCCAAATTTAATAAACGTTGGGTCACGTGAAGAAACGAATTCAGAAAATGCATTTTTATTGTCTAAATCATTGGTAAGTAAAAAAATATGTCCAAACTCCGAAAAAAGTAGTCTGTAGGGGATAGATCAGGGGAATATGGGGGGTGTGGTAAGACTTCATAGCCCAACCCCTTTAATTTATTCACTGTCTGTATTGAAACATGAGGTCGGGCCTTATCATGAAAAAGGATAGGTCCTTTCTTGTTTACCAGTACCGGCTGTTGCTTGATCAAATATTGATGCATTTGGTCAATTTCTTGGCAGCATGATGTTGAATCAATTGTTTTTCCCGCAGATTTTCTAATGTCGTATCTCCTGAGGAAAATTTTGTGAACCAACTATGGATGGTTCTTTCATTAGCACTTCCTTCACCAAACGCATGATTAATATTTCTTGCTGCCTGGGCAGCGGAATGACCGAGTTTGTACTCATAAAAAAAAAATCGTTCGGAAATTGCCTGTTTCCATGGCCACTGTTAAAATTATATTAAAATATGTATGCCTACTTGGAAAAAAAAAACAAACACAGTTTGCAAATATAACATTAACAAATACATTATTATAGATAGTAAATATTTTGATAGGAATCAGTAGGCAACGCTTTGATCCTCTGTAAAGAAAAATCGGACATTTCATGAGTGACAACCCAATATTTGGTGTTTTTAAGGGACTTTGTCCCAGAATAAAACGATTCTTCTATTTTATTCTATTCTATAATATTATAAGTTATCCATTATTATAAATAAAATAAAACGTAAAATGAAAGAATATACAAAGAAAAACATTGTTATTTCTTGTGGCATAACGCCCTTTTGTACTCCAACTTAAACTGGGTTATCCTATTGGTTACCAACCTATTCTAATCAGGGTGGGAAGGTCAATATTCATTTCGTGTTCTGCAAAAAAATAAATTTTAACCCGCCCAGGTGGAATTCGAACAATAAATTTGGAAAAGAAAATTTATCACAAAATAAATTATCCAGGTAAAATATGTACCAATTAAAATAACTAATTTTGATAGTTTTTTTTTTTTAGATATATCCTTTTGAAACTTGCAAAAAATAGTTTTAAAGAAAAATAAAAATAAGAATATAGGAACAAAAGTTTCATTTTGAGAAAACTGAGTAGATCACTAACTAATGTCAGACAAGCACCCAAGTTTCATATTGGACGAGAAAAAATCAAGTTGACGAAAACATTCAAATACAGAAAGCAGCTTTCGAATCATGAATCAGGAAAATGGAATTGGCATACAGTCTAACATAGACAGTTTTCAACAAGAAATCAATAACCACAAATGCCAAGTTAAGACACTACAACATAGTCATCCGTCCAGAGGCGTTATACGCTGCAGAGTCCCTTGAAATGCATTGCGATATTAATATTTCAGGGATTCAATTTGAATACGTAGAGCAGTTTAAATAAATGAAGGCCCCAAAATACACCTACGAATAAATCTTAAGGTTTGGACTGCGCAGTTCAATTTTATCGGTACGTGTGTGGAGAAAATCCTGAGGTCGTCCCGATCTGTGCAGGCCTTAAAAATCTTATCAAAAAAACTTTTTTAAAACTGCGTAGATGGGTGAACTGTACAGTCCAATGCTGACGTGTTTGCTCTGACCTTCAGATATTCAAAGGGCTTGATGAATAGTTTCACATGTTTTTGGTATTAAACAATCTAGGGTCTAGGGCGAAATGATTGTGAGTGAGTCTCTCGTAGGGACAAATGCTACCCACATCACTATCTCTTTTTTCTTGATTAAAGGTGTGACCTAGCAAAGAACTTCGTCCATCCGAAAGTAGTTGTGCCAGTCTGTAGGTAATACTCTCATTTCTGAAAGGAGTTAAGTATGTGAGTGGTCTTTCCTAAGATTTGCACCAAATGCTTCTTTCCTTGCCTTTTTTCATTTTGCGAGATTGTATGCAAAAAATCTAGTGATTTCTCCTTGAGATTTATCTGTGTTGTATGGGAGCCTCAAGGTTTACAATATTTAGAAGGAATTAAATTACAAGCAAGATTAAAAAAGCCGGAAACACTTCTTTTCCAGTGTGGAGTTAGAGAACAATAAAACTTTAAATTTTTTAGACATAGAAATCTCCATAAACAATAAACAACACGAATTTAATATATACAGGAAACCCACACACACAGATGTAGTTATAGACAACAATGCCAGGAGACCACTAACACACCGACTCGCAGCATTTCATAGCATGATATACCGCCTTTTAAATATACCGCAAAATGAACGAAATTATAACAAAGAAATACAAACAATTCACACTATAGCTATCAACAACGGATACAGTAAAACCACAATCGATAATATTTTAAGAAAACAAATACATAAAAATACTATGAATAATATATACAAAACACCCCCAGAGGATAAAGCTACCCCTAAAAAATATATTTTGATACCATACTACGGCCCAATATCCGCTAAAGTCGGGAAAGAATTAAAAAAATTAGGTTTAAACCCTGCATTTAAAATAGATAAACTATTGTCATCATACTTCCCTTCACCGAAAGACAAAATAGACCCTTTCCAAAAAAGCGGCGTATACGAATTAAAATGTAATGACTGTGAAGCAAAATACACAGGAAAAACCGGACGATCAGTAAATCAAAGAGTAAATGAACATATAGGAGCATACACTAATAAGACCCAAAATTCCAATTTCGCTATCCATCTAAATGAAAATAACCACAAATTTAATAAAGACTCGGGAGTAAAAATATTACATCAAGTAAAAAATAGCCTGAAATAAAATACTTTTGAATCACTAGAAATAATAAAATCGTTTAAAACCTTAACATTAACATATCCAATAGCCCCATTTTAAATTTGTTTCCCATAGGAACGGAAAAACCCAACTAGTCATAAGGGAAACCCCGTTGTAAATCTGAAGATGAATGTTTAGCATTCGAAACTAGTTTTCAAATAAAATAATCTCAATAGAAGTGGCATTTAATTCATCAATCCTAATTGTATTGATCCTTCTATATCATCATGCGTACCTCAAGTGATAAAAATTATTATTTACAGGACTATTATTCTACCGACAGATCTCTATGGATGCGAATCATGGCCGTTTAAATTTAGAAAAGAACAAGGCCTTAAAGTTTTCGAAAGTGAAGTACAAAAAAGGATAAATACTTCAAAAACACTTGGCGGGATATTATCCCGTATAGTACAGGTAATAATAATCCTACGGTTAAAATGGGCAAGTAAAGTCGATGGATTTAAGAAGAACAGAATACAAATGAAGATATCAAGTGTTGAACGGTCAGTATCAACCATTCGGGTTTACCATGCCTTGTTTATCATTATAATCACCTTATCACAGCTGATTGTAGAACACAATTAAGCAAACTTATAAGAAAATATACTGTAGCTCTTTAGAGGTTCAAACAAAATCTTGAAATGTTCTAGATTATTTATGGTTCATCTCTTATGGTACTGAGGATTACCTAAAAAAAACAAGACAGTATAAGAAAGTGTTCGTAATGTATTTATAGGCCAGAAGAGTTTATGTAGTTCCTTTCATATATAATGCATTCACCGACTGCTCTGTATTCACCATGTGCCCTTTACTAGGACTCCTATCTACAAGAAATGCCTTTTGAAAAATTGTTTACTTTGCACGTCCATACAAATCTCAATTCTCTGGAAGTAAAGTTGTAGAGTATATTCAACACAGATAAGCTGTTATTTACGTTAAAGAGAAAATTCTGAAAATTGTGTGGTAAAACGCTCGGTATAACGTAATAGCCAAAAAGGCGAAATAAATTCAATATATTTTAACTAATAGTCGTATTGACTTACAGTTAGTCTCATTTATTTCTGAATGGAAAATTACTTAGGAATTTCACACTGAAAAAAATTTAGTTCGGAAAAAGACTAGGAAAAATTGGGAGATGACTAAAAAAAAAAAATACTTACTTAAAAATTACTATTTACAATTATACATTATGCTTCCAGATACTTCTTAGTCCACACTCTTCCTCTTTTATTCTTCTGATTATCTTTCTTAATTTCTTCTAGAGAAGAAGATAGTCAGGGATGCAGTCAAAGTAACACCACGTCAAAGAAGAATACTTTAATACGTGCCAACGTTTCGACCTGCGTTGCAGGTCTTCTTCAGGGCCACCGAACCACACTTGTGAGGAGAAGGACGATGACTGGTCAAATGTTTGACGTGGTATTACTTTGACTGCATCCCTGACTATCTTCTTCTCCATTCGTCATCCGGTCAACCATACATTTATCATCATTAGTTTCTTCTAATTTCAAAAAAAATTACATCGATCCTATCTTATCGAACGAGCTAATCGACTGATATCGTCTCCATCTAATAATAATTATTATAATAAAATATTACGAAATTTTGATATAATAATAATTTGTAATAGAATGGACTTTAATATGGCAGGCGCTATCGCTCTACCATACAGCACAACCAGGATGTATGCTTTAAAGCATTAATGCCCCCGGCAAAGGATATCGTATTAAAAGAACTACTGACAGATTAATACTAAAGTCCTTGTCCACAAGTATAGCTTTAATTCAAATTTTATATTTTAAATACAGTAGAACCTCAAATCTAAATGGGTCTTCTGTAATTCATTAGAAGCTTTTGTCAAGTAAATGTTAAAACAATAAAAAACAACGAGCAGTTTCTGATCATTATAACCGCTTGTGAGCTTAAGTGTACCGTAATTTTGTTGACCTAAATCAGTGATTTCTTTTGTAAAGGGATACATTTGCTATCTATTGGGTTGTCACACATGAAATATCCGGTTTTTCTTTATAGAGGATTAATGCGTTGCCTACTGATTCATAGGAAAAATATTTACTGTCTATAATAAGCAATTGTTAATCTTCTATTTGCAAACTGTGTTTGTTTTTTTGCTAAGTACGCATACAGATTTTAGTATAATTTTAACCGTAGCTGTGGAAACACGCAATTTCCAAACGATTTTTTTTTTTTATGAGTACAAACTCGGTCATTCCGCTGCCCAGGCAGCAAGAAATATTAATGATGCTTTTGGTGATGGAAGTGCTAATGTAAGAACCATCCATCGCTGGTTTACAAAATTTTCCTCAGGAGATACGACATTAGACAATCTGCCCTGTGGACCGAAAAAACAATTGATTCAACATCATACTGCTAAGAAATTGACCAAATGTATCAAAATTTAATCAAGCAGCAGCCAGTACTGGTAAACAGGAAAGGACCTATCCTTTTTCATGATAGCACCCGACCTCATGTTTCAATACAGACAGTGAATAAATTTAAGGGGTTGGGCTATGAAGTCTTACCACATCCCCCATATTCCCCTGATCTATCCCCTACAGACTACCACTTTTTTCGGAGTTTGGACAACTATTTGTGAGGAAAATTGCTTAACAATGATTTAGACATTAAAAATGCATTTTCTGAATTCCTATCATCACGTGACTCAACTTTTATCTAATTATCTAATCTGGGATAGAAAACTTGGTGAGCCGTTGTCAAAAGTGTATCGAAAATGATGATATATGTTTTGAGTAAAAAATATGTTAGATTTCATATCAAATTTTTATTTTCTCCCTGTTTCTAAAAACGGCCATTTCATGTGTGACATCCCAATTCTTAACAAAAGCTGAAAAAAAAAAAAAAAAAAAAAAAAAAAAAAAATTGTATATCTATTTAATTACCCAAGGAATTAGAATTAAGTTTTAATGCTAATTGAGCTTTGAATCTAAGTTTTGTCGGGAGTAAATTAAGGCCGCTAATGAATTGATAAAGCGCTTTGCCGGATCTCGTTTTCCTTCGTATATTTTACGAGATAAATATTAAATCCTCTCAGAGTTAATTAAAAATTTATTTTGAGCAATTTATTCTCGTCAGTAACCATTTTCAAAAAATACATTTTTTCAACATTGAATTTTATATTTTCAATTTTATTTAATACTTTATTGATATTTACAACTGTATAGAATATATAAAATAAACTAATGCGCGGTGAAATAATTATAAGTCACTTGCGAAGAACTACTTATTGCTTGTACCTACTTCGACAAATATTCTGTATTGGAATGTCCATAGGAATGTCCTTCTAGTCTAATTAAATTGTTTTAAAATAAGGCTTAAAGTGGAAAGTTTATGGGTAATTGTTTATTATGGCTTACTGTATATTTTTTGGGGTGCTGAACACGAATCTAAAGTTGTCCAACAAAATTTCCATCGGCAAATATTAGAAAAATTAAAAAAAAAAAAAATGTAAAAAAGCTTTAATTTTTTTTCATTATTGTGCCTGTAACTTGCAAAGTAATCATTTTAAGCAAAAAACTCTACTATTTTAAAATAAAGAGAAGAAAATGCCCTATAATTTATTTCCTTATTTTTTTTTTTTGTCTGACGTAAGGTATCCACAAAGGAAGTTGGCCAACTGGGAGCCAGTCCCACTTCCCCGCAAATATATGTTTGTCGTACATTTTTGTCAATCACTCCAAGCCATTTGTCCGATTAAAAATTATTTTTTTTTCATCTTAAAGCTGATTACATTTACTATTAGTCTATTAAATATGAAGTTCTAATAATGTCCCATAAAAGCACGCTATAAAAGCCCGTATTGTTGTAAAATCCACGGTTTGTTTTTACACATTAGTCACTATAACTCCCAAACTATTCGTCCGACTCAAAATTTCTTTTTTTTATCTTAAAGGTGGTCAAATTTGCTATTGGAATCTATGTATGAAGTTTTTATCGGGTCTCTTAAAATACACACACCAGAACTCTAAAGATCCCGTACTTCTATGAAATTCACGTTTTTTGGCACATTGAATGCTATCATCTCAAAGCTGATTAAATTCTTCTTATTTATCATACATATGTAATTTATATTAAATACCGTGAAACACCCAAGCTATCATGCTAAATATTTATCTTTTGGCGAAATATGACAATTATGACATCTTTAGTGGGCTGGCGTGGGTGTTTTACGGAATGTAATATAAATTACATATATATGATCTTGTAGTAAATTTAACCAGCTTTGAGATGATAGCATTCAATTTTGAATCGAACAGATAGTTTCGGAGTTATAGATATAAAAATGTGCAAAAAAAAAAGTGGATTTTACAACTATACGGGATTTTTAGCGTGCATTTTAGGGACATTATTAGAACTTCATATTTAATAGTCTAATAGTACATTTAATAATCTTTAATATGAAAAAAAAATTTTTAATCGTACAAATAGTTTCGGATTGGCTTGGACAGGAAAACTCTAAACATCATCAAGTAGACGCTCACACAAACATCCTCTAAAGTCAGATTCATGGACGAACTATCAGAACCCTTTGAGATCAGAACAGGTGTCCGGCAAGGAGATGGTCTATCCTCCTTGTTCAATTGTGCACTCGAAAAAGTCATGAGGGAACGGAATGCGAGAACAAGAGGGGGAATAAGACTTGGAACAAAAAACAAAGGAATCACGATTAAGTGTTTGGCATTTGCTGATGATTTGGCACTATTGGCAGAAACTTAGGAAGAAGCCAAAGATCAAATCTCTGAATTAGAGGAGCAGGCGGGGATGATAGGACTTAAGATTTCTTTTGAAAAAATGAAAATTCCGACGAATATGCTGGACATGCCCAGAAGAGTTAAAGTGGGAACTCAAAAAATTTGAGGTGGTCAGGAATTTCAAGTACCTAGGGGAATCCTTTGATTGGAACAACCATGAAGGGAAGGCAATGGAGATGAGAAGGACCATAATGGAATTAGCTTTCCAGAAAACCAAAAACCCATACAATAAGAAAACCCTTTCTTGGAACTCCAAAATAAGGCATTATAACACAGTAATTAAGCCCGAAGTACTTTATGCAACAGAGACACTGGTCATGGGGAGGAAAGGGCAAATCGAAAAACTGGAAATGAAGGAAAATTTTAAGGAAGATCATGGGTCCCAAATTCCTAAACAACAAACAAGTTTTCTATACGAATGAAGGCCCCTATACCTGAAGTCAGAGTGATTATCAGATACAATGCGGAAAAGGAGGATTGATTTCTATGGACATATATTACGAATGAATCCTGACAGAGTAACAAAGCAAATCTTTGACTTCTTTTACAAAAAGAAAACTAAACCCAATTGGTTTAAAGAAGTGGAAAAGGATTTGAAAGAGCTACGGATTTCCGAAGTCATGTTGAAGAATGGTACAGCCAGGGCCATAACCAAGGACAAAACTAAGAGGTTGCAAGCTAAGAACAACACCAGAAAACCGATCCACATATCAGAGGACAAAAGGAGGAGGAGATCTGAGAGAATGAAAAACTATTAGGAGAAAAAGAAAGCACAAGCATCTAGGAAGTAATTGATCTGACGTACCCCAAAGATGGGTGATTCGAAAAAAAAAAAAAAATAGTTTCGGAGTTATTGACAAAAAAGTACGACAAACATATTTTTGCGGAGGTGGGACTGGCCCCCCAGTTGGCCAAATTCCTTTGTGGATACCTTACGTCAGACAAAAAAAACATAAGGACATAAAATGTAGGGTATTTTCTCCTCATTGTTTTAATATAGAGGGGTGTTTTGCTTAAAATGATTATTTTGCAAGTTACAAAAAATTAAAACTTTTTTATTTTTTCTCATATTTTCCGATGGAAATTTTGTTGGACAACTTCAGATTCGTGTTCAGCACCCCCAAAAATATAAAGTAAGCTATAAAAAACAATTACTTATATACTTTCTAGTTCAAAATACCTTTTTACTGGACTATTCTTGGAATCGTCTGAGAAGTTGGGAGACTTATGGATTTGAGTGGTTATGTAGTCATGGAAGGGTCGATAATTTTGCTTGGGCACAATCTGCAAAATATGAGACATTTTGATCGTTACGAATAAGTTTACTGGTGACTTATTAAGGAGCGATGATGATTTTATAAAGGATTTTGAATTGTAAGAATTGGATACTAGAAGAATTGAAAGGGTTTGTGTAGCCCCAAAGCTCAACTTCTTACGTCCAAATGGGTTAAATTACTTTCATGTAAATAATTTTGTTATTAATTGGGTGTGTTGAATGCTTGTGGTTATTAGATTTCATGTAGTCTCGCATTTTAAAAATTTAGTACTTTTCAGTACTAGTAGTTCAGCTAATAACAGATGACTAAGTATAAGCTGGTTTGTTTCCTACCTCGAGGCAGTACTGCATTTAATTATCAGTATAGTTGGCCTACATAAACAGAAGGCCTATTTCCAAGTTGTAAAGTAAACGTATCATGTAACGTCGTGGCTAAGTTTCAATTTCCGGTCTCATATTGGCCTTGGCTTTGATCACTGGGCTATTACCTGATGTAGGCCGCTGAAATACAGCTGATATAAAACCGCTGCCGATCGTTACAACAGGATATTTCTTCGTTCACTATGTTTTTCTTTACGTTTACAAACACATTTTTTTAAAATTTATAATAAATGTTTTTATTTTTTAATAATTAGAGTATAGTTGACCGTTAAGATGAATGGAGAAGTTGATAAACAGGGATGCAGTCAAACAGAAACATCACGTCCAAGTATAAATACTTTAATGCGTGCTTAATGCTGCTGCCTTGCAGGTCTTCTTCAAGCCTATAATGAGCAAAATACTAAACGTATTTAATTGTTAATACTAAACGTTTACTATTAAAAAAGTGTCCTTTTAAGGTCCGCCATTTTAAAACCGTTAAATATTTTAAAACAGTATCCTGGAGGACAACAATGGCGGAAGTTATCCTTCGGTTAACTTAAAAAACCGTTAAAAACATATTATCCTTAAGGACGAAAAAGCTAATTCTAATTGTTTTAGAGATCTGCCTGGATCTGACGATTTTTTAAGGCCGAAGGACATCCTTGGCCACTCTCTCCTTCCACAATTAGAATTAGATTTCATCCTAAGGATGCTGTTTTAAGATGGCGGAATTTTATTAGTTTTTTCGTCCTTAAGGATGCTGTTTTAACGGTTTTTAAGTTATCTGAAGGATAACTTCCGCCATTGTTGTCCTCCAGAATATTGCTTTAAAATATTTAACGGTTTCAAGATGGCGGACTTCTGCCATTGTTGTCCTTAAAAGGACACTTTTTTGAAATATTCGACTACTTAGCTGTTTTAACATGGCGGAAGGATATTCCGATTTTGTTAACGCATTCTACGGGACTGCTCTGACTCTAGGACACTGTTTTACAGATCTGTCAGGAGCTGACGATTTTTTTAAGCCGAAGGACATCCTTGGCCACTCTCTCCTTCCAAAATTAGAATTAGTTTTCATTCTTAAGGATGCTGTTTTAAGATGGCGGAATTTTATTAGTTTTTTCGTCCTTAAGGATGCTGTTTTAACGGTTTTTAAGTTATCCGAAGGATAACTTCCGCTATTGTTGTCCTCCAGTATATTTTTTTGAAATATTTAACGGTTTTAAGATGGCGGACATCCGCCATTGTTGTCCTTAAAATGACACTTCTTTTAAATATTCGACTACTTAGCTGTTTTAACATGGCGGAAGGATATTCCGATTTTGTTAACGCATTCTACGGGACTGCTCTGACTCTAGGACACTGTTTTACAGATCTGTCAGGAGCTGACGATTTTTTTAAGCCGAAGGACATCCTTGGCCACTCTCTCCTTCCACAATTAGAATTAGTTTTCATTCTTAAGGATGCTGTTTTAAGATGGCGGAATTTTATTAGTTTTTTCGTCCTTAAGGATGCTGTTTTAACGGTTTTTAAGTTATCTGAAGGATAACTTCCGCTATTGTTGTCCTCCAGAATATTTTTTTGAAATATTTAACGGTTTTAAGATGGCGGAAATCCGCCATTATTGTCCTTAAAATGACACTTCTTTGAAATATTTGACTATTTAGCTGTGTTCGCGCCAATCGGCGATTTTGTGAGGGGGGGAAAGGAGAAAACTTTAATATACTGTCCATTGACGCACTCTACGGATCTCTGGGCAACTAGCCCTTATCTGCGTTAATCCCTACTAGAATTTTCCTCTTTCTTCTTGATTCTGTGCTCAAGTACGCACCTATTAAAATTGCCTAAGACCTCATGGTCCTCCATCGCTTTTATGACCAAGGTGAAATTGCCTTCCAGGACCCTATTCCTCTTTAAAAGTGATCTTATTTCCTGTGACGTTCATTAAAGATTTAGTTCTTCCCCTAATGAGTGGTGACATAAGAGGAGGAGAGCCTAGACAAATATTTTAGCTTAGGAGAAGCATTTGCCAGGCCGTAAGGATTCCAGGGGCCCCCGGACAGACCGTCGGTGGCAGTAATAAGGTAAGAAGTTTCTTATGTACTATTTGTTTATGCTACCTTCTAAATAAAATCTCCCCACAGGTGCAAAACCTCGTTTTCATATTTTCCCATACAGTCCATTTTCTAGAGGCCGAGGCGGGTTTTCCGTTTCGGACATTATCATTTTTTTCCTATACAAGCTGTTTTAACATGGCGGAAGGATATTCCGATTTTGTTAACGCATTCTACGGGAGGCTAGAGACAGTTAAAATATTTAACGGTTTTAAGATGGCGGACCTTAAAAGGACACTTTTTTTAAAAATATTTAACGATTTAAATGTTTTAAGATGGCAGAAGGATATGACTAGATGTGACAAAAATAACAGACCTATAAGCAAATGACAAATGTATAATACAGAATGACATGAATAAAAACTATATGAAAGAACTGATACATAAATCAGTTATAATACAAAGCAGCTAGGTAAAAAAACAAATATTACGTTCATTCACATTTTATAAGTTATGGGGCTTTTTTGACACGATCTAGCTCTGAAGGTGTTGCTCGGATCTAAAATTCTACGATAATTTCCTAAACAGAAATTTAATGGAGAATGTTTTTTATTATATAGCATTATTATATAGGACCTATTGTGGTATTTGTTCGGATCGGCGACACCACCAAACTGGCTTGACCCGCGCTACACCGACCAGTTCGATCCTTACGCTTCACTTCGTGTTTACATTTATCGATAGTTCATTCCTATAACCTCACATGTAAACAATCACTTCTACAGTTTCAACTTGGATTGTGTTGTTCAGCGTGTTATATTGATATTTAGACTTCTTAAATGTAAATAGGCGAAACAGAAGTTAACAACACGAGGATAACTTTTATCAATAATCACGAGGAGTTTTTTATCAATTTATGTTTTCTTATTTCATCTTATCTTATGTGTAAAAGTGTTACAAAACTTGAGAAGATTAATTTGTACATGGATTTGGTGTTTTATATATGTTTATTTGTTGTTTCGATTTCAGTGATAAAATTTCAGTATACATATTTTGTGAATGGATTCTTTGTCATCCATATTACTTTTTGTGCTAAAGTGAGACAGATTGTATAATTAATTCAATAAAACATATCAGTTTATAAATAAATGTGAGAAAGTATATCACAGGTTTCATGTTTTCTTTTTTCCACTTCCCTTGAGAGAATATAGCAGAAATTAACATCATCACTTTCAACTAGGATTCTGTCTTATATTATATAATGACTTATAACATGGAGAATTGACAATGTGAAAATAATCACAGATTAAAAGGTAAATGACATTATTATATAACTGTAGAACTATTGGTATAATGTTATAGATTAATGTGTTTTTTAAAAAAAATTAGAAGCCTGATGGAACATCATCTCCGAAACATGTAGCTACAAATGTTAAATAAATAGGAGTTATGCCAAATAAATACTTAAGGATTCTGTATTTTTTATATTTATAATTTCTTATTTTCACTTCTCTGACAGAAAGTTCATCAGGAATTAACTTTACTGGTGGTTCAGTAGTATATTAATTGTTGATTAAATTAATATTAATTCAAAATTAATTTAGTGTCTTATATTTCGCTATTTTCTTATTTCCACTTCATTATTTCCTTATTTCTCAAGTTAATATTACTTTGAACAGGGATTTAGAGTTTCTCAGTAAATGTAGGAGAATAACCTTTCCCCTCTAAAAGCAGCGACTAGAACATCGGAATAAATCGGAACAAGGTTAGAATCGATAAAACGTATTCTGGGCGCGTGTAGGGGTTGGTGTCGCCGATCCGAACAATTACCATTTTTAAAATAATTTAATAATTAATTTAAGTAATTTCATCCTTTTAATTCTAAAATTTAAATAAGGGAAAGCATTAGATTATAGATAGGCATAACCTATGTCAGTTGTTTTTCCCAGTTTGGGAGAAATGGATCTTTTTTCTAGATATTGTAGATTCTAGATACTTCAACTGTATTCTATTTTATACATGTATGCATGAATGTATATATAAGAAGATCTGGAGAAACAAAAAAAAAAAAATTTCAAAGTTTAAAAACATACAGAACATTACAAAAGAAACATTATAATCATCCCTTTAAGGATTTAAAAGGAGTTGGATGGGAGGTCTTAAGTAACAAATAAGCTGAAATAAAGTGAAGAGAAGTTAACAATGCATACTGGTCTACCTCATTACATATCTCTGTCTTATTTATATGTATCCATTTAATTCGTTGGTTACCTTTAGCCTCAAGACATGAGTGAATTAAAAAGTGAAGTCTGAAAAAAAAAATATATATAAAAGTGCAGAGTTAATATTATTAGAAACTTACGGTGAAGGACTGATTTTTATTATATTTATTGTAAGTAAATATTTGTTTTTAGTCAATGTTTTTATTCAGTAACACATGGAATTATTTTTAAAATATCAAAATTTATAAATTTAAAAAATATTATTTTATACAAAAATGCTATGTTATTTATTTATTTTTATTTAAGTCAAACATCTAAGGACCTGAGATATAAATTATTTTTTCAGCAATCGGGGAGAATTTGCTTCTTAATATACGTTCGTACATCAAATCTGGTCAGAACTGGAAATGCCTAATGTTTTTTACACGGACAGTACAAAAACTAATAAGTAAGGAACACAGTGCGGTGCTATCCGGCTCAGCCAATCAGATTCCATTATTTTTAATTGAATCACCTGATGCCTTCTGTATATTTTGGTCAGTTTTATTTAAAATCTCGAGATGTTCGTATCAAATAACGGTCGTGTGGTGCTTTTTTCGGTTAAGTTTAATGTTTCAAGTGGTGTTACAGTGTTTCGTGGTTTATTTGTGTTTTATTATGTTATAAATTTTAATTTAAAATTGTCACTAGTGATTCATTTGGAACAAGAATATCTTGAAACAGCTGGCTGGACCTATTACATCAGAAGTGGATGTGAGTTTTTAACTTTGTTTTTTTATATCTTTAAATATTAGTTTAAATCAGTGACGTCTCAATAAATTTTTTTTTTTTTAATTCACGATTTACAATACAAATTAATTGCTAATACAAAAAATAATTCAAATGAGAACTAAAACTTTATTTAGTTTAAAGATCGAGTTCTTTAATAAAGAAATGTAAATAGCTAATGGCGGTCATGATAAACTATATTGAGCATTTAAAAGAAATAATTCATGTCCCAAATTCTTATTTAAACGAGAAAATATTTCAAAGGTTCTGGTTTAGTATAGTTATGTTTTATATAGTTATCTATGTATATAAATTGTTTTATATGTACAGGTATAGTTTTATGTATGTCTAAGTATTATATATGTATATCTATCTATTTTTATTTATATTGCCTGCTTAATATTTTAACTGTAATTTTATAATTTGAAAAATATTTTATTATTATCATTATTTATATAACTTAGGTCTTTCAATTTGAATTATTTCTATGGTTTATTATAAAGTCTCTCTCTCTCTCTCTCTCTCTCTCTCTCTCTCTCTCTCTCTCTCTCTCTCTCTCTCTCTCTCTCTCTCTCTCTCTCTCTCTCTCTCTCTCTCTCTCTCTCTCTCTCTCTTCCCCCCTCCTCTCTCTCTCTCTCTCTCTCTCTCTCTCTCTCTCTCTCTCTCTCTCTCTCTTCCTCTTCCTCTTCCTCTCCATCTCTCTTTAATCTGCTACTTTTTTGGTGTTACCTTTTTTTTTTTTTTTTTTTTTTTTTTTTTTTTTCATTCATTTTGACAACCTCTATCTATCTATCTAACAGTTCTCTTATCAGAAATGTAACGGAAAATATTGTTTGTTATTTAACATTTGTCGCTGGAACCTACCGGTTGGAAGCTACATAAGTTTGAATGAAAACAGTCACGTTTAAGACCTCACATTTCCTCTCAACTCTGTTTAATTTCGTAATATTATTGATTGGTTATTTAATTAATTATTCAATTAAGTAATTTTATTTTATTAATTCTAAAAAGTAAATTGAGAAAATCATTCAGTATAGATAGATATATTCGTGATCTATTGTTTTTCCTAAACAGGGAATATATATTTTTTTTGTTTTCTTTTGATTTGTTGCAAAATATAATAACAATATCTCGTTCTGTTTAAAAATTTCTTTCCAATTAGAACTCATTAAAGTTGAATTAATAAATAATTTAATAACTTGTAATTTTCGTTTTGTTCGACTCTTACTAACATTATGAATGAACACTGAACTGATATTACGATCACACTTACATAACACAAACCTATTAAGAATAATAACACCGGAACTTCAACGCTATTACCTAGTCCTAACTATTAAACCAATAATACTACAAAGTCACCTCACAACTTCTCCGGACGAAGTTTCGCGGGTCCCACGACTTTTCCGTACTAAGTCTCACATTCTACTCTGGACATAACCGTAGGAAGTTTCACTGCCTCCTGGCCGCCTATGGTTACCGATCTTCCTGTATAGGTTGCTGATTAAAGAACCTAGAACCTCCTTAAACGTTCGAGGTCTGTATTAAGAAGCATCAGTGCTCCAGAATATACTTATTTATAAAGGGTGTCCTAGACATAGTGTAAAAAAAAAATTGGGTAATACTGCATGCTAAATGGGGTAGAATGGTGCAGAAACGTGTTTCCTATCTCAATCTGTTGAGGAGATAGAATTTTTTTAGTTTTTATTTTTTAAATCTTTATTTTTTCTAAAAAATGGCAGTTTTCTCTACTTTGGTTTAGCGTAGGAACAAAAACGATGATATTTTCTTATTTAGCATTTAATTTTCTAAAATATGACATAGGTCTAGTTATTTTAAATTCACTTTTAGAGGGCCTTTTAACGCGCAAAACACAAAACATTTATTAAAACTTAAATTTTTATTATTTGTTGAAAATTTCTCACTCTCAACAGGAGCACTCTAGAAGCCGTCAAATTTCTCAAAAACTGCGGAATTTAGTTAGCTTTTTAGTGGTGTAACTCATGTTACAATTGCACTTCAACTTTTGAGTCTATCAGAAGTTTTTCTGATGAAAAACACGCTAGAGAATAAATACTTGATTGCTTCACGTACCTACTAGGTTGAAAAAGTGTATTAGTTATTTTATCTCTTGTCCATATGCATGAGGGGCAAAGAGTTGTGAATGTGGCAAGCCCTCCCTCCTCCTCCCCTCCCCCCAAAAAAATCTTATTTATAGGGAGTTAAGGGGGGGTGGGTGACCCAAATTCTTGCTGCTGCTAAAAACATACAATTTTTCACACTCCCCAAAAATATTTTTTGTGAACAATTAATTAATAGTTATAATAATAACTATTATATAGTAACAATAGTTATATTAATTAATTTAGTACATAAACACATTTTTGCTAATGGGAAGAGTCTTCCAGTTATTAACGAAAAACTGAAAAAAACAACCTTACTCTTAGCTCCACCCCCACTCCCCAGTACTTTTAGTTTGTTGTTAAGGACACCTTCTCCTACAGCTATGCCAAAATTGGTTCCTACGTGAATTTCCTTCGTTGTCTGGACTAGTTTCTGTACCAATATGTACGCTTCTCGATTCCGGTACTAATACCGAAAAATCAAATCTCGCTTTTGATAACGGTACCTTGATTTACAAATTAAATAGCCATTTTAAATGAAACCTATTAAAAAAAATAATAACCATTCAAGTTTTGCAACCGAGAAATAACATTTATTCTTGGTATTGTAGACTCTAGATATTTAAAATGGGATAAGTTGCTGTAACGGAAATTGGATGTTCTACAATCCTATCGCTGGTGTTTGGCGTTGTAGTTTGCTCTTGCAATAAACATACGGTCCGAGGGATCAAAATAAGTAATCAAGATGGTTATCAGAAAGGGAATTGCCAGGAGGATCGTATACAGCTGAAAATGTTATATGAAAATGACGAGTAGAAATGATTACTGAAGTCGATTGAATGGTGTCAGTTGAAGCAGAAGAGACAAGATAATGGGGTATTGATTTATGGATAAGGATGAAAGAACTAGCATGTGCTGTCTGGTTTTAGAATTTAAGATGAATATTTAACATATGAAATTAAGATTCTAATAAATCAAATGTCATAGAAGTGACAAATAATTTATCGATTCTTGAATAATTAAGTTTTGTGTGATCTCATAACCAATTCTATCTTTGTGTTGTTTTTGAGTAAATATTACAACATGGTTCAATTAAGCGCAATATGTAGCATGGACGGTAAACAAAAATAAGATAGAAAAAACATTTAAATCATTATTTATTGTTTTAAATATTAATTTGATTTTGTCATCAATTTAATTAATTTGATTCTTTTTATTCTAATAATTTTTTTAAAATTATTTTATATCCATTTATTGAAATTTACAACTGTAAAAAGTATATACGTCAAGTAAATGCCTTGTTAACGATTACAATAACATGTCAAAACTTCAAAAGAACTACTCATTAGTTGCACTTCAATATAAATTCTACACTAGAAGGTCTCTACGCCATCTTCTTTTCAGACGCCTCGGAGGATTATCGGGAATGGAGTGGGAATCAAGTTGAGAAACTAGTGGATTTAAGTGGTTATAATTGGATTCCTAGGGAGCGGATCTATTTTAACTGGGAAACTACGAAGGGTAAGGGTTATTCGATGGTATTTGTTTGGATTTATTTTAATTCTCCATTTTTTGTCAAAAGCAAATTTGCAAAATTGCTGCAATTGTCAAAAGCAGTAGATTATAGTCTGACATATCCATCTTCTATTGTTTTTCTATGTCAGGGAGAAATTCGAAATCCGTTTATATTTGTTATGTGTATCTTAAGTGCCCTTCTGTGCAGACCTCTAGCCTTTCAACTATTATTTTTATAAGGAACCACTTTTAAGCATTAAATAATTATTTATTAAAACTTGATATAAATCAGAAATGATTAATAAAAAGTATTCGAAATTCTATTCAGAGGAATTCAGGGTAATTTGATTAACAAAAATATTTTCTTATCATTTAGTTTATAGTTTTATTTTAAAAACTTAAACCTGCATTACTTTCCGAAAAGAGGGAAGAGAAAAGTGAACAAATGAAGAAGTATTGGAGAAAGCGTAAAGCTAACAAGGTGGCTTAAACGTGGTCCTTATCTGGCCTGTAGTAAAAAAAAATATATATATTATTTTTATTATTATTAATAATAGGGCGTATAAAAAAAAAAAAATGACCGTTTTATCAAATTCCAGAGTTCAAAAGTCTGTATATATCGTAATAGTATTTATTATTTACCAATACTTAATAATCCCTTTAGAGCATTCTCTAAGCTTGTTTCTAACACTGGACTCCTTAAAAAAAAAAAAGCCTCAGTTCAGTTATTTATTTCAATGAAGAAACATGAAAGTGTCCTACCCAATTGACGTAATTTTAAGACATTACTGGAAAAAAATTTCACAGCCACTGAAGCAACTCGTGAAATTATTAAATATGAAGGGGAAGGTGTCCTTGAAGAGCGCACTGCGCGGCGTTGGTTTGAAAAATTTAGAAGTGGAGATACGACGTTGTAAAGGAAGAAGGCTCCGGGCGGCCAATAATGGATATTGATGAGGTTTTGAAGGAAGCTGTTTAGTCAAATCCGTCCACAAGTACTCGCGAACTTGCCAGGGAGTGTGGTGTGTCGAAAGATACTGTTAATCGCCATCTTCTCTCTATGGGGAAGGTGAAAAAGACCTGCTCGTCCACAAACTCCCCGTCGAACCAAAGAAAAGTTTACAGAACTTCATGAGTTTGAACTCCTGCCTCATCCACCATATAGTCCAGACCTCGCACCTTCGGATTACAATTTGTTTCGTGTACCATGGCCCATTTTCTTCAAAGGAAAAAATTTGATAATTTTGCGGAAGTTGAAAATACTGTCCAAGAGTTCTTTGACAGCCATCCCAAGGAATGGTATCAGCGTGGCATCGAGCAATTGGCTAGCAGATGGGTAATGATGGTAGATATCATTGGACTATATTTTGAGTATTAATTGTATTTTATATCAAAGAAATAATAATACAGATATTTGTTTCAAAAACGGTCATTTTTTTTTATACACCCCATTATATACCTATCCAAAAAAACATGCACTATGATTCCTTCCTTTAATCTTAAATATATATTTTTTTCATATTCTAGAAACTTAAATTGCTGTGTATAGAGATTATTTTCCTGTATATATCGGTCGAGTTTTGCTGTAGACCCCTAACTGTGACCTACACACCGACAGCTCACTAAAGAGCCCTAAGTGGATGAAGTGGTGGGGGTAACTGGAGAGGGAGGGGTGGAAGGGAGGGGGAGAGACTATTCTCAGTCCGCTTCTGACCTTCAGCGGAGAAGTGTCGGCCATCTTCTCTCTTCGACATCGTCTGTGATCTCTCACTGTATTTAGTCTACTGCGGGTGAGTTCTGTTCATCCCATCCGTATACATATATCAGCAGCATTAAACAATTCAAGCTAATAGGTTGACAACTAAATTGAAGATATCCTTGAATACAAAATAATGGTTATTTGAATACTAACATTGGATTTATGTAAGAATAAAAAACTGACATTGACAAAACAAATAGTTTCCAATAAAGTTCTATTAAAAATCAACCCAATCTTCAGTCAAATACATTTTATTCCTAGTTTAAGATGCACTTTAGAATTATTAAATAGTTGGTATGTATTCTGTTACATGTTAAAGATTTTCCCTGTCTGTAAATCAATAGCAATATTTTTATGATTATAATCTTGAACGATTATCTATCGATAGTATTGCTATTTTGAATTTATTTATTTTTTGAAAAAGGAAAGAAAAAAAAAATCACTGATCTAAAATATATTCAAACATTTATTTCGAGGACATTCCAAAATACGATATTTATTTATTAATCTTCCTTCTTTTTTATTTTTTTTTATTTTATTTTTCTAATTGAAAATTTACATAAATACTTGCTACTATTGTATACTACAATCAGACTTAGAAATATCATTTTAAAAATCTCATTAAAAAGATATACTGCATTATAAATAATATGAATTTTTATTAATTTATAATTTATTGAAATCAAGGATATATTTTTTTAAATAATACATTAATAAATAATGTAATATATTAAAAATAAAATTATAAAATAATGTATATTATTATCTCAGCGTAACAATCTATGTGGCCGTGGAGCTACCTGTTGAACAAGCCTTATCTCATGTCTCTGTTTCCACGCTGCTTCCTCGATCTCGCTAAACTTCTCTGATAACTATATTTTCTCTTAAGTATCATACGCCATTCTTATTTCGTCTTATGACAGTTATAATTGAAAATCACAATGAACAATACTTATTATCAGTCATTGTTATACACTACATTTAATCTTTTTTTTTTTTTGTAATTTTCTTTCAATTTCAATGTATTTTTAATGTTATGTATATAAAACAAAAATCTTATAGCGATAGTAAATTGATGACTAAGATAATGATTTTGTTTATTGAAAAGGATTAGTATAAAAACTCCTTTCAATAAATATTATATAATAAAAACAAGAAACTATTTTTAAAAGTTTCATGAGTCAATTTCAATAGTCGATGAGAGGATACCCAACAAAATATCATATATTATTTTCTCTTGTTTAAAAGCTTTGGGGCTCTAATAAACCATCCAATTCATCTCGTATCCAATCCTTACAATCCAAAATCCTTCGAAAAATCCTAAATGCACCTTACTTTGTCACCAATAAACTTATCCATAATGACCTTAATGTTCCATAGGTTGCTGAGTTAGCCCAAACTAGATACCTAGCCTTTCATAGTAAGCTCCATAACCACTAGAATCCATTAGTTTCTCAACTTGCTTCCCACTCCATTCGCGATAGTCCTCCGAAGCGTCTGAAAATAATATGGCTTAGAGGTCTTCTAGTGTAGAATTTTTATTGAAGTGCTACTGATGAGTACTTCTTTTCAAGTTTTTACATGTTATTGTAATCGTTATCTCATTTACTTGATATACATATTTGTACAGTTGTAAATTTCAGTAAATTGATATATAAATAAAAAGTGACTTGTTTAAGAAGATGAATCATCGAACTGTATGAAAAATAATTAATAATTAAAATAATTAATTAAAAATTAATAAAAAAAACAACACTATTATTTATTTATTATTAATAATATAATATATTAATATAATAAATTTATAAGTTTTTATGGGTATTTGTTAACTGAGAAGTTAATAAAAATGTAGGTTGTTAAGGTATACTGTCAAAAATACTGCAATTAAAAAACAGCATTTTTTTTTTATATCAATTTATTGTAATTTACAACTGTACAAATATATACATCAAGTAAATGAGCTGAACAAAAACATGTCAAAACTTAAGAAGAACTACTCATGAGTACCACTTAAATAAAAAATCTACACTAGAAGATCTCTAGGCCATCTTCTTTTCAGACGCCTCAGAGGATTATCGGGAATGGAGTGGGAAGCAAGTTGAGAAAACTAATGGATTTGAGGGGTAATGGAGCTTACTATGAAAGGATAGGTATCTGGTTTGGGCTAACTCAGCAACATATGGAACACTAAGGTCTTTATGGATAAGTTTATTGGTGACAAAGTAAGGGGCAGTTAGGATTTTGGATTGTAAGGATTGGATACGAGATGAATTGGATGGTTTAATAGAGCCCCAAAGCTGAACTCCGTACGTCCAAATAGGTCTGACCACAGTCTTGTAAATAAGTCTTTTGTAAAAAATTAGATGACAAAAATGCAGAGTATTAAAAAGGACCTAAATCTATTAGAAGAGACCAAGGAAGAAATGGATTTCAGGCCAGAGTAAATAGAAAAACCTTGAGAACTAAGAAAGATAGACTTGAATGTATAAATTTCTTTAAAAAAAAGCAACATTTAAAATAAACCTTCAGACTGCTGTAACGACGACCAGTTAGTCTACAAATGGAAATTTAATGTGCGAGATCAGGTAGACGGATATTACTTCTCTCCAATTTACTCTGGCCTGAAATCCATTACTTCCTAGAGCTCTTCTAATAGTTTTAGGTCCTGCAGACGGTCGGAAATAAGAAATATACATTTATTGCTATCTTTATGGCCGGTATTTAATATCAGCATTAACTTTTCTCATCTCAAACTCCTCCAGTGTCAGCGAGAGCAAATTCCCGGCCATTCCGATCGTCTCAATTACGTTCGCCATCTTCTTCCTTTCGAAACCCGCAAATTACTAGTTACTTCCCTTATCTTCCCCCACTTCGACTATTACTGTTCTGTATATGGGGGCGTTTCAGGTGATCTCGAGGCCAGACTCAAAAGACTGTTTAACTGTTGCATTCGTTTTATTTTCGGGATCCCCAGGAACGCCCATGTTTCACAATTTTACGCGGAGTTAAAGTCGCCCTTTCCTTCCTGCTCTTTTAACAGATCATTCCTAATCCGATCTTCGTCCCAATGGAACTCCATCCCTTACACCATTCGACACTCAAACACCCTTTCCACTTTCAAATATCACTTATTTAACCACTACTGTCCATCCAGATCCATGAAAACTGTCATTAGCCACTTAATAGTCTTATAAAATATAAAAGTTTATGTACACGAAATTTTTATTGTTTCTACACAATTGATTCACAAAATGAATCAAAATATTTCTGTTTGTCAATTTTTCTAAGTTTAATCTATATCTGTTATCATTATTAATTACTATTTTATTATATTTAGTAATATTTCATAACCATCTTGAGGCTCTGTAGGCCCCCTGATTGTACATTTTTTTTTTATTCTTAAGGGACTTAAGGTCCCTGAATAAATAAAGAACTTTTTTGTTTATTTATTTATAGAGTAAATACATAAATATTATCCATATTTTGGCGGTTTTAATTATTAGGTGTGTTTCTCACGTAAACGAAGAAGAATATAAAATCGTCAAAAAAATTATTTTTGTACAACGATAGTAAATGTAATCGTATTTTAGTGAATTTAATAGGTGAACGAAAACTTTTTCTGCTCAGAGTATAAAAAAGAAATTAAGAGAGTAAGTATTGGATACTGATATTTTTATGCCCCATGGTCGTGTACTTAGATTTTTAGGAACGGAACTCTCTCCATCATTTCTATAGAACTTTTATTCTATGTATTCACATGAATGTATTCATATGAAGGAGTCCTTATATTCTTACGACTAAAAACATAAATTATGTGATCCTGGTAGTACAGTCTATCTCCTTCGTTCATACTAATACTAGAGTTTTTCTCTCAAGGGCTTTAGGAATATCCGGAACCAAGTTCTTCTCTCAATCGGAAGACAGGTTAAAGAAACAATTTATAGATGAAGCAGTCGATGAACTTAAAGAAGTTCTGCAGAATAGATAGCTATAAAAAAAAAATATTGCTTGAGGTACTCATGATAGTTTAGAAGGATCAATACAAATGAGATTGATGAATTATTTGCCACTTCTGTTGGATTTTTTTTATTCGAAGACTAGTGTCGAATCTTTAAGATTTATTACATGTTTTAAAAACAGACAAAATATTCAAAACATTATCACTTTGCTACATAGATTAAATATATTATTATTTTTTTTTAATGTCTGATATTTACAGATATACGCATATGAGGTACATGATAGAATAAGAAAAAGGTTTTTTTTTTTTTTTTTTTTTTTCCTTACATGATATCCCCATATAAGGACCGTTTATTTGTATATTAACATGTTCCATGCCTTATAGGCATACTACATGTTTTACAATGTTATTAAAAAGTTAACATGATTAGTAGTAAGATAACAAAAATATTTAAACAAAATCACAAAAAAAAAAAAAGAAAAGAAAAAAACGAACAAAAAAACAAAACAAAAGGCAACAGGAAACTACCTTCGCTGCCCATTATTTGTCAGTTTGTCAAAGCTGATCTTTCGTATAAATGTGAGTAGGTCAGTCTTAAATTTAGAGAACAAATTTTTTTCTGTCTCTGGCCATGTTCCATGTTTGAGAATAATATTTTTTACTAGATTAAACCTTTGGTTTTCAAATGCTTTACATTCGTAAAGTACATGTCTAAAATTTTGAGTCTGTCCGTCTTCATTACATATGTCAGATCGTATTATGTTAAATCGTTTGAGATATTGTTTAGAGTTACAGTGTTCTGTCATTAGTTGTGTTACTTTGTATGTGTGTGTAATTGCTGTGTGTAATGTGAGGTATCTGTGTAAGCTTGGTCACCCACAATTGGTCCCACTTTTCAACCATATCAGAACTTATGTCCCGCTTCATATATGATGATGGAACTTTGTTATACGAAGGTAACAAATTACTTTTAGCCGCCACTTTGGCTAGGTAATCGGCCCTTTCGTTACCCTCAATTCCAAAGTGTGCTTTAACCCATTTTATAGAGACCATTTTCCCTTTGTTCTTAATGGTTATTAAATTCGTCTTACTAGGTCAGTCAAATAGTCATGTATGTCTGTATTATTAATCGATTCTATTAAAATTTTACTGTTTGTATATATTGTAATATGAGCGTTAGTCTTTTGAGGTTCGTTAATTATGTATTCCGTAACATTCAAAACAGTAAATTTCTTGGCTTGGTTATTTGAACAGTACGATTCTCGTTTATACTGATGTTCTATGGTTCTGCCATCTTGAGCTTTAAATAACCATGCACATCCAACGTTCTCTCTGTCCTTACTACCGTCCTTATAGATTTCTGTTTTGTCGGTATTAACTGAATAACATTTGGGTGTAGACCACAAATTTGATGCAGGATGTATCCAAAACTTACAGTCAGTGTTTTTTTCTATTTTGTCTAATGTTAGGTCTTTATATCCTGTCTTTTTGTTTTTAATGTTAAACAAAAAAAGGGTTATAACAAATGATAATGTTATAATATTAATAATTACAAATAAATATGTTTAAAACCAAAATTTTAAAATATGTTTAAAACTCGCTAACTACTAGTTTCCTCGCTTATTTTTTCCTCTTTGACCATCGCTGCGTGTTGTACGGGAGTCTCTCTATGAGTCTTCGAGACAGGTTAAAACGAATTATGAATTTGTTTTCGGAACCCCGAGGCGTTCCCATGTTTCACACCAGTACACTGTCTTGAAGTGGCTCTTCCCATCCACCCGCAATTTAAATTTCCTTGGTTCATTCCTGTATCAGGTCATTTATCACCACCGCCCATCCTACATTTATAATATGTTGAAATTTAAGTCTTCCGTTCACTCCCGATTCACAACAAGATCACGTTCCTATGACCTATACTTGCCTTTCCATCGAACAACTTTATAACAGTACTCCTTCCTTGCCCGATCCACTACCCTCTGGAACACTCCCCCCCCCCCCTAAAATAAGACATGCTCCTTCCTTAAGCTCATTCAAAACAATCCTTTTCCAATATCTCCTCACATCCCAGTCAGATGCCTGTCAATATGAATTATAATTAACATTTAATTTGGTCAAATTGAATAAATCTGATACCGGTGAATTAGGTAAATTTTCTTTTATATAATAATAATAACAAACCTCTATTTGTTCAACAATTGTACGCAATCATTTCTTTTATAAAAATTCTTTTTTTTAATAACAATTTATTGAAATTTACAACTCTACCAAAATTTATACATCAAGTAAATGTGCTGTTAACTATTACAATAACGTGACAAAACTTGAAAAGAACTACTCATCACTTTAGTAAAAATTCTACACTAGAAGGTCTCTGGGCCATCTTCTTTTCAGACACCTCGGAGGATTATCGGGAATGGTGGGGGAAGCAATTTGAGAATTTAGGGGATTTGAGTGGTTATGGAGCTATGAAAGGATAGATATCTGGTTTGGGCTGGATCTGCAACATATAGAACATTAAGATCTTTATGGATTAGTTTATTGGTGACAAAGTAAGGTGCATTTAGGATTTTTCGAAGGATTTTGGATTGTAAGGATTGGATACAAGATGAATTGGATGGTTTAGTGGAGCCCCAAAGCTAAACTCCGTACGTCCAGATAGGTCTAATCACAGTCATGTATATTAGTCTTTTGTAATTAATTGGGAGCTTTGAACGTTTGTCTAGTAAATTTTATAAAAATCAAATTTGTTTTTACTTTAATTGTTATTTTTTCTAAACAAAGAAATATTTACTTCATTTACTGTATGTTAACTTGACGATTCGTATGTGTAAGGGCATGTGTGTTAATATGTATAATGTATGTAAAATATATCGTGGTAACTGTAAATATACTCTTCATTTAATGTGCATATAGATATAGTTTACTTTTTGTATTTATCTTTTCTTAATTTCTCATAGTTATTTTTTATTTTATTTTTATTTCTCCTTCCTATGTTATTATGTTTACAGAAGTTATTTATATATCTATTTCCAATTAACCGTATTTACATGTCTTATGTTTTTAATATACAAATAGCGCTGTATGTAACTATGTAAACTAGACCATTGTACTACATTGTGATACAACTTTGTTATTCTTAGGGGACATTACGTCCCAGAATAAAGATTATTTTTTCATTTTCATTTTTAAAAATTCTGAAGATGTAATATTCAAATAAGTTTACATAATAACTTGCAGAAATCATATTAGCAACGTAGTGGTACAATATAAATAGTTTTAACGAAAAATAAAATAAAAACAGTAACAGGTCAGATAATATAGAAAACAAAGTTAACATAAGCTATTTAAAAAAACAAAAAGACTGGCAAAGAACCAGAAAGGGTAAAAGCTGAACATCAATAATGTAGGAGTCTGAAAACGGATAAGGATTTAAAAGACAAATAAGGTTGGGAACAAAAAGAGCGGGCAAGGATAAAAAGATTTATTTTTCAAAGAATCAGGAACGAAGGAGAAAAACATTGTTCTTACACGAAAATTCCGTATTCAGAGAGTTGCTACTATACATTGCTTCAGTAATTCATGATATTTCAGTAGAAATATTAATGTTTATAAAAAAATAGAAATATTAATAGAAGTAAAAAGTAGAAATATTAATAGAAATATATTAATGTAGAAATAAGAATTTTACGATGTGTTTTGATTTCATTCATCTTCGGTATCCCAGTCGGTCAAACGTTTCGTGGTTTTTAGAACTTGAAGCATCTTTCGTGGGTTTTACATGGTGACTCCTCATTGTTGTTCTTCAACAATTTGACGTTGTTCTTCCCTCAACATGAACGGCCACGTTTCGCATCCAAAGAGAACTTACTGTTTGTTGTATAATATTTTTTTTTTCTCTCGATTTTGGCTAGGGTTGGGCGATAGTCGATATTTACTATCGATAGGCCATGCCTATCGATGGTCACTATCGATGGTCACTATCGATAGTGTTGACTATCGATAAATCTTTTTTACCCTTAAGTTTTGAAACTCTCGGAATTATGCTGATCTGTCTCTGTAAAGTGTCGAGTTGTTTTGAAATTGAATTCGGAATTCCTAGAGCTCAAGGGTTCTCTCTAAGATTAAGCCAAAGGAAAGCAGAAATGCTAGTTTCTTGACTCTTGAAATTATCTATTTCGTTATTTTTCTTTTCTGAAGATTTGATTTGTTCATTATTATTGTAACCATTTAAATTGTAAATACTTTTGTAAAATTCAAATAAATTAGTTTTTTCTCTCATTTATAATATAATCTTATAATTTATAATCCTGCGAATTTCAAATAGTAAGTGCTTTTAATGTCAAGAAGAGTAAAATAATGCAAATTGGTCGGGAACAGGAATACGTTGAGGTATTTTGCAGGGGGGAAGCATTGGAAATGGTAGACGACTACACTTACCTAGGAACAGTCATAAGCAGGAATAGAAAGGTAGGCCAGGAGATATCAAATTGAATAAAGAAGGCAAACTCAATCTACTACCACCTCTGCAACACGGTTATAGGGAAAAGGGAGGTGGAGAAAAATGTTAAGTTACATATCTTCAAAGCTGTTTACCTGCCTACTCTTCTATATGGAAGAGAAAGCTGGGTACCGTTAGGGAGGCACCTAAGCAGAGTTACTTCAGCTGAAATGAGGTACCTTCGGAAAGTAGCGGGCCGAACCAGAAGGGATCGGATCAGGAATGATAGGACTAGAGAGGATCTAGGGGTTGTCTCTGTAAAGGATACCCTTGAAAAGAGTCATCTTAGATGGTTCGGACATCTCTGCCGGATGAATGAGGACCGAGACCTGTGAAAGTACTTTGAGGCCAGACCAACAGGAATACGTCCCAGAGCGAGATCCAGAACTCAATGGATGGACTACATCTCCAAGGTGGGAGAGAAGAGAGGCAAAGACTGAAATGCCATGAGGGCGCTGGCTCGGGATAGGGAGGATTGGTTTGCCTGGACAGAGGCACTTCCACGCTGAAAGGCACTAAGGAGGAAGAGAAAGAAATTTATTTCCAATAGTTTTTCATCCATTCACTTTGTTGTCTCCTTCTACCTTCTGTCCAGATGCTAGTTCTTTCTCTCTTTTCGTCTTTCTGGAAACCCTTATAGTTTAGTATCATTCTTCTGAAAGCTCTTCTGTCTACTATACCAATCTCTGCCACGCCTTTCTTAATTCCCTGAATCCATTGGTTACCATTTTTTCTCTTATGAACATGAGTGAACATTTGTTTTGTAAGCCTGTTGTTATTCATCCTCATTATGTGACCAAAGAATTGGTTCTCCCTTTTCTGATTGAATCTGACATTCTTTTATTAATGTTATCTTTCAGTGGTCCCCAAATTTTCCTTAGAATCTTCCTTTCTTTTCTCTCTATCCCTTCTATTCTCCAATTTTCATGGTGAACATACATTCTGTAGTGTAGAGACTCTCTGGTTTGATTACTGAATTGTAATAGTTAATTTTGGTTTTCATTGGAAGGCTAGTTCCAGTTTTCTTATTCTTGAATTGTTTGCTTCTTTGTCTAGTCTGTTATGTTGCTCTTGGGGTTTATTGAAAACACTTTGTTACTATATAAATAGAACCCCATTTATTAATATCTTACTTCTTACCTTTATTGGATTCTAACCAAATACGTGCAAACCAATTCAATATTAGTTAGTGGCATTTAGGAAGCTGAATAATAATAGTGATTATTAGACATACGTTATTTAATATAACTATTTTAGATGTTTCAAGATCAGGATGAATTTACACTCAAATTGTGTGAGGGTCAGCACACAATTTACAAGTTAAAATTATTACCATCCAGATACATGATTACTTATCTTATATAGTTACGGTCTAAGGCGTTTTCTTGAGGTTGGTCTGGGCCAGGTCTCGGTTGTATTTATCAGGTCTCATCTTCTTCCATCAAGGGAACTCTTCCTCGATTGCCTCTCTGTGTCTCATCCTCAGCCTTGTATCAAACGACCTCTCCCCTCTGTCTCCAAAAGACTCCTCCGTCAAACCCTCCGTCGATCAAACTATCTCCAACCAACTATCCTTCTTCGTTTCCACGGCCATCAATATATACACACGTATCCCTTCCCTTATACTTTTAGATTCCTTTTTTAAGAAGTTTTCATTTCTTTAACACAACGTTCTTTGTCTCCTGAATACTTTTGTAGACGAAATATTTCAGGTCTACAGCGGCGGTCATTCCGAAGGTTTTCCCTAGTTTTGCCTGGTCTCAATCCCATTTGAAGGGATTTTATGGCTTAGCATTTTAAGGAGAAATAATAATTAATAATTTTACAAGGAAGAAATAATTTTGTGTGAAACTAGACCATAAATGAAAAAAAAAAAAAAAATGCCGCAGACCTTACCTTTCTATTACAATCCGTTGCAGATGTACGATAAATCAAAAACTTTTTTTTTTAAGGAAAACAAGTTGTTTTGCTATATAAACTGTAATATCTCCACTTTGTTTATAAATTTTTCATATTTTGACCATGGTTTCGGATTTAGCATTAAATTTTCTATAAGAACAAAGTACATGTAACCTTGAATTTTATAAACTTGGGACCTAAAGAACAGCTCGATCTACATCTTATTTAGGGAAGTTACAATGTCTTAGAATACTTCAACAGTTTGTCAAAAAAACCTTTCACAAAATTTCAAATATCACAAAAACTTGAACATTTAATCAGCTTTCGAATGATATGTAAAAAGTAATGATTCTGTTCGATTTCATAGAGAAATTTAATTTTAAAACCAAAAAGAAAACATGGTGTTCTCATTTGGCATTCAAATCAGTTACTTGTGCTAATAAAACATTATGATAATCTCTTAATGGAAATGTGCATTTTAAACATAATAAGCTCCTCATTGGAATAAAAAGCAAATTCGATACCGATACATCGGAGCAGAAATAAAATGCAGTTATCAAAGATAATGCGTACAAAAACTAAAAATAAAAAATAATCCTATTGTAGTAATAGTAATTATTCAATAAATACAGTAGTAAATAACAAATCTAATTTATTATTGATGTTATTTTAATTTTTTTAAGGTATTTATAATTAATAGTGTATTAGGGCACTAAAAACAGTATTAATATGTAATTAAATTAAAAATAAAAATTTTTCCAGGATAAAAAAAAGAATTCCTGAAAGAGTTACAATTTTGAATTCATATAACTGTTACAATCAGGTATAATATAACAGTTTGGAATATGTTTTGGTAAATTATTTCAGCTAGGCTGTTCGAAATTGTGAACCTATTTCATAATTTTTAAATAGAGAATTTATATCTGAATCCGACGTTGTAGTGGCAACACTTGATTTTTTAACAGAATCGTTTACTTGAAAAATTGATGTTAAAAAAAAAAAAACTTTAAACAAACAATAGATTTTTTAGGAATCGACTTTAGATGATCGATTCTTGACAACGATTCTTTTCTCAATAATCTGTGAAATCGAGAATAGACATTTAGAATCAACACATCCCTCGTATATATAATTCATTATATATACTCTATGAGTCCTTAATTGGTGGCTTTGTGTATCAAAGTGAATTAGGGAAGAAGTGAAGTTAATTGGTCGTAAGCTTCCACTCGGCTAATTGTGTATTCTGCCTTAGGTCTCATCCCACCGCTGCATCTCCCCCAACTCAACTTTACAGCGAAAACAATGAAGAAACAGAGGTAATAATAACCGAACTGTGTCAAACAATTAACTCAATTGACGGCTGTATTTAATTTCAATTAACCAGTTGTTCAGTTAAGAATTACGCAATAATTTAAAGTAAGATCTGATCAGACTTAATCAGAAATTAACTTTATTTTTTCGATATTTTTTTTTATCTATTTATTGAAATTTACTACTGTACATAAAATAACAAAACAAAACATATATCCAGTAAATGTGATAATAAGATAAAGTAATAAAATGACAATGTCTTGTGAAGCAACTACCCACTGGTTCTTCAATAAAAGTTCTATTTTAAAATTTACAACTGTACAAAATATATAAGTCAAGTAAATGTATTGATAACGATTACAACGTCGAAACTTAAAAAGAAATACTCGTCAGTAGCAATTTAATAAAAATTCTACACTAGAAGGTTTCTAGGGCATATTTTTTCATACGCCTCGGAGGGTTGTCAGGAATGGAATGGGAGGCAAGGTGAGTGACTAATGGATTTGAATGGTTGTGGAGTTTACTATGAAAGGATAGGTATCTGGTTTGGGCTAAATCTTGACAATAACATTGAGGTCTTTATGGATAAGTTTGTTTGTGACAAAGTAAGGAGCATTAAGGATTTTTCGAAGGATTTTGGATTGAAAGGATTGGATACGAAATTAGTTAGATGGTTTAGTGGAGTCCCTAAGCTCAACTCTAAACGTCCAAATAGGTCAGATAACTATCATGTAAATGAGTCTCTTGTAGAAAATCGGTAGTTTTGAATGTTTGTCTAGTAAATGTTGAAGATGTCGAAAACGACGAGCAGTTTCCCGTCGTTTTAGTCTTGTATGTGGATCCCAAGATAAACGTTTGTCCAGTTGGAGTCCTAGGTAGCGGATCTATTTTAGTTGCATGTTATAAAAGGATACTGTAGGACAGACGCCTCAGAGGGTGGTTTTCAGGAATTGAATGGGAGGCTAGGATTGGAGTGGGTAAGGAGTTCACTAAGCAAGGAGATATATCTGGTTTGGGCCAAATATGCAACACATGGATCATTAAGATCTTTATGAATAAGATTGTTTGTGACATAATAAGGAGCTTCGAGGATTGGAGGGTTTAGCGGCGCTCCAAGTTCAACTCCGTATGCCCAAATGAGTGTAATAATTGCCATGTAAATATGTCATTTGTAATTTATTGAGAGCTTTAAACGTCAGTAAATGTTGAGAGTAGTCAACGAGAAGCAGTATCTTTTCTTTTAAGTCTAGTATGTGGATTCCTTGTAAGTCGCTTGTCCAGACGGAGTTCCAGGTAGCGGATCTGTTCAACAGGGATCAGTGGAGTAGAAATTAACATTAAAATTAAATTTTAGAAAAAAAGTAAATGATATTTTTAAGATGACTTACATTTGACGCGTTTAATCCAAAGTTAGAGCATTCACAGATTAAAAAAAAAAATTGAGTCGTTCTTTTGATAAAATACTTCAGAGGTGGTCCCATACAAATTGTATTAAAATACACTCAGCGCTTTTTAAGAAAAAAAGAAACGTGACCTCAAGATTAAACCTGCATGTACAAACTTAAACTAAAATTTCTAAAACTTCATGATTGTACTGACCAGAATAAAGAAGTTTAAAAAAAACAACAACAAAAACACTCACTTATCAATAAAAATTAACTTTGTTTGTTGCAAAGGCTGGATTACCATAAGCTGCCCTTCTTGGCTGGCACCGACTCCAGAAATAACTGATCATAAATTGTGAATAGGTATATAAGTATCGATAATTTCGATAATTGTTCTTTAATTCTCCTTGTTTTGAAGTAAATAAAATATTATTTTTACTTTTAAAATCAAGTTTGTGCATGTTGGTTTAACCTTGTAGTCGTTTTTATTATTATTATTTTTTTTTTTAAATTAGCTTTAGTATTGGTATTTAATTTTTTTATTTACATAGTAATAATAAGTTATAATTACTCTAGAAGATTTGCGTCATAAAATAATATGTAAATTTTTAATTAATAACACCCATAGATAAAATATAAATATATCCATGACAAAGCTAAGTTCCTAAGGATTATCAAGATTCAACCTTTTGATAATTAGCCGGATGGTGTTTCCTAGACAGATCCTCGCTAAGACCCCTCTAGGGGCGAATAATCCTGAGGAACTCTCCAGCCTTTCCAGGCTTTGTCCAGGCTCAGGGCTACTATTAATTAAACTCACCTGACTGATGCTGGAAGGACTTTTCCTTTGAAATGCCTACTGTTACTTCAATGGAGCGCAAGTCCTTTCTTCTATATGGTTTTATTTTCGAAAGTTTTGATTGTTTGAGGTCTGGAGCACTGTTGCAGGCAAAGGAACAAAGATTTACTTTTAAAGCTTTTTTTTTTTTTTTGGACTTTCAGTGTTTTAATCAATAGATTCTTTCCAGGTGATTTTCACTTAACCACATAATTAACGGAATGTTCACTTCTACCGACGGTCAATTTGCATCCTAAAATTATTTCACCGTCGAGACACCTACTTCCCCTATCCACAAGTAAACTCCTAGTATCCTCCCTCATCTTTCCCCGATTTGACTATGGTTGTGTAAACCATCGCTGGTTCACCTATTAAAACGCATCATGAATTGCCTCATTAGGCTTGTTTTCGGAAACTCAAGGCCGATCTGTACACTGAGTTAAGTTGGCTCTTTCCCTCCTTCCGTATAGAATATTTTCTTAGTACATTCCGATTAAAGTTATCAAAACCCGTCACTTTCCCTTTATTTACAGTATTCTAATATTCTAGTTCACATTCCAATCATTATATACAAGATCCTCTTGTATCCTCCAACCTACAATACTTCTGCATTCCAAGGACCCTTTCTTGCCCGCTCCTCAACTCTTTGGAACTCTCTCACTCCTCATATTCGCTATGCCTCTTCCCTTGGAACATCAAGGTACTCCTCTTCCACCACCGTTTCTTGCTCTTAACTGACATTAACCGCAAATGTTAACTGACATTCTCAGAATGCATGAATGTTTCATACTCAATAACATTCTACAATATCTGACATAAAACATTAGCCTGAAATAAAATTTTCTTATAATAATGCTTTCATTTGTATAGATTATGTTTTTTTTCATTATTATATTTTTGTAACCACCTTGCAAACATTATTTTTTATTTATTTTATTTTATTAGCATTACGGTCCTTGAAGGATGTTGGCGTTCTCTTTCACTTTCTCCCATTCCTATCCCTTCCAAACAATCTGTCTCCATCTCCCGACACCCAGCTTCCAGAGGTCCTCCTCTGTGTCTTCTAACCATCTTTTTCTAGGTCTTCTCCTCCTCCTTGAGGCTCCAGAGTTCCCTTTCGAAAATTTCTTTGGGTACCGTGTTTCCTCCATCCTTATAATGTGCCCTAGCAATCTCGGCCTTTCTCTCTTTATCCAACCAACTAAATCTTGCTCTTGGTACAGTATTCTTAGCTCTTCATTTTTCCTAATTCTATACCTATCACCATCTCCTACTAGACCAAACATTTAACGCAAGATCTTCCTTTCTCAACAGTTCAGCATTATTTATTTTTATGTTTTGCTATATGTAATATCAGAAATTATTTATTGTTTTAACTTTTGATACAATATTTATCACCATCAGGACTACCATTCTTTCTATATTATTTTTTTCTAGTTTTCTTTCTATTATCCGGTTATCCCAATTCGTTTTTACTCTTATTTATCTTGTTTTATTTTAGAAAGTCTCTAGCTCAGATATATCACTTTCTGTTACGTAATGTTATTCTTAAGGAACATTCCCGCAGAATAAAATTCTCTTTCTATTCTATTCCATTTTAAGTACAAACCTGTCCCGTTTTTAAACCATCTGCGTGTTCTACTTCTGTTTAAGTGTCTCTTTTATTAAAAGGAAGTGATGAATATTACAAAAAGAAAGAGTTACGTAGATTATGAACCTTAACAAAAGATATAATGATGTTGATAAATGGGAAATGGTAATGCAAATTATTTTGTTAGTTATAGGAACGGTGATAATTTCGGGGATATACGTACGTATATAGGGGATTAAAATGGAATATATATTGGGTTGTTTCACATGAAATGTCCGATTTTATAATATTTGAAATACATAGAGGATTTTGCGAGTCTCTGTTGTTTACTTCCAAAGTTCACATATCATAATCAAGCAGTTACTAATCCTCTACTTTTCTTTTATACCTTCAAATATGAACATGGAAACACGCGATTTTCGTGTAATATTTTTTTATGAGTTTAAACTAGGTCGTTCGGCAGCTGAGGCTGCTAGAAACATCTGTAAGGCGTTAGACATCGACGAAAGCCCAGGACAAATGCCAAAACCAAATTTGCACCCGAAAAAATTGATGGTTACAGTATAGTGGTCCATGGCTGGAATCATACATTATTCCTTTTTGCCTAGAGGTGATACCATTACCTCTACAACCTACTGCAATGAAATTGGCCAAATGCACGAAAAATTATTGAAAAAACAACCTGGATTAGTAAATCGGAAGGGCCCTATACTCCTACACGACAACGCTAGACCCCACGTTTCAAAACTTACCATGCATAAATTGAAAGAGCTGGGGTACGAAGTTCTTCCGCACCCACTATATTCTCCCGACTTGTCTCCAACAGATAATATCTTTTCAGGAATTTAGACAACTTCTGCAGAGGAAATTTTTTTGCAAATGATGCTGAAATCAAAAGTGCGTTTTCAGATTTTGTTTCACTTCAAAGCTCAGAGTTTTTCAAATCCGGGATAAAAAAGTTGTTGTCACGTTGGGAAAAAATGTGTAGAAAAATAAGGTAAATACTTTGAATAAAATTATATGTCTTCATATTGTATTTTTACTAAAATCCCTTTACCTTGAAAACGGACATTTCATGTGAAACAACCCAATAGATCAGTTAAAGTGTTTGTGTGGTTTCTAAATTGTCAGGGAAAAATGAAATTCAATTGGAAATAAAGGTTATATCAAAGACTGGAAACCCTTTTAATTTTTAGCATTCGATGGGATTCCATTTTTTAGACATGACCTAGCCATCTTGGTTTTGATGCTTTTAGTAGCCACTAAATCTAAAGCTTTATATAGGTGTCTTGGGTTCCATTCATCCTACTCTGCAGGAGTAATAACAAAAAAAAAAAAAAAAAAAAAAAAAAAAAAAACGACTACCGATTTTTTCTTAGACAACTGAACTAATTTTAAAGGAGTGCAAAATTCAATTAAATATGTGTTTTTTTTTGTTTTGTTTTTTAATTCTAAAAGGCTTAAATTCTAATCACAGGGTTTAGGAAGTTATTGCTCGCTAGTAGCAATGTGTTGAGAATAATGGAGAGCATTTTGATCATTATATAATGTTTTTGATTTAATTTATTTTTTATTTTTTAAAACCATAATATTGCATTAATTTTCGGACAAAGTTATCATAACAGGATTTTCCTACACAGCTGAGCCAGATACAGATAGGGGAAATGGAGAGCCAGCAAAACAAGCTGGAAGAACAGAGATTATGAATCGACTGTTTACGTTCATTGCCCTTCCTCGTGTCGGGCGGAACGAGGAAATATTAACGCTTGTTTTTTTTCACACTCAAAAAATAACTGAGCTCACGCCTTCTATACATAAACATAACAATTTATACATAAACACAAACACAACAACAAAACATACAAGGCTGTTCTTATACATACACTCCTCTAGTAATCTGGTAACTGTGACAAAAAGTTATTAAATATTGCCCTCTTAAAAGTCTAGAAAGATAAAAAAAAAAAAAAAAAAAAAAAAAAAAAAAAACTTTTAGCAAGAACTAGAAAATGTCTTGAATATTAAGAACAGATTGGTTTCAAAGTTTTAAGAACTTTAGAGAGCGAAGGGAGTGATTATAACGATGTCAGTAATTCTTTCCTAGACAAAAGAGGAAACCATAAGGACAAAACTTGACCTAAGAAAAAGTACCTAGGAAAATTATTAAAAGGATGAAAAGGAGCAGGGAATGGGATCTCCTGAGATAACTTCTCCCACTCATTCCTTTTAAAACAAATAATCGAGTATTTCATTAAATTCATAAATTGTTGATCACTTTGATTGAAAGGTTTGAATAGAGATTCAAAGTTAAAAAAACAAGTTTCTTGATTTTTGTTTCAGCATTACTTCCAAAGATGTCGAATTCTGTTGCTGCATTTGTAATTGACTAAAATATTAGACCTTTTGCTGCTAAATGTCAATGTTAGAAGCGACGGACAGCTTTAAATGTGTTATTAAAAGATGATTAAAACATAATTAAATATTTGTAACAGTTTTAAATTTTTCATTTGAATTTATTTTTACATGGAACACGTTATACCGGTGAACTAGTTTATCAAAAGCGATATGGGTGATTCTCAGATAACGGGCAATTTCGAGTATTAAATTTTTACAGATTTAGACTTCATTAAATTAAAAATTTATAACTACCGACGGCTTTTATTGCCTCTCAGCTTTTGAAAAATACTATTGGTCAAAATCAAAACAGATTTTTTTCACGAGAAATTTAGAATTTTAAAATTAATAATATGCGGCAATGACAAACTGGATCTTGGTAATGACAATCCGCATTTTTTTTTTTTTTTTTTTTTTTTTTTTTTTTTTTTTTTTTTTTTTTTTTTTTTTTTTTTTTTTTTTTTTTTTTTTTTTTTTTTTTTTTTTTTTTTTTTTTTTTTTTTTTTTTTTTTTTTGTTGGTAGCAGTCAATTTCTACTTGGGACGAGTCATTTTGTCGTTTTGTGCCTTGGTTAAAGAAAAAAAGAACTAAAAATTAATAAAAATGTTCATTAGCGAAAAGTTTATGTCATTACCACGCTAATAGTTCGGGCGTGAGAATGACATGGGTTTTTAACTTGGTAATGACATTTGCATGCATTTTGTTCGGTACAAACCGCTACAAATAAAACCAAAAAATATTGCTTGTGCCAACTGTTAAGGAACAAATGACAGTCAAAATTAAAATAAAGCCAATGAAATAATTTGAAAAGCAAGAGTGATAATACTAGTCGTGGTACTGACAACAATAAAGGTACGTGACTTACTTCTCAGGTTGTAAACACGTGTGAGGGAACTACCAAACTGACTATCGCTTCGCCGCTATGGCTGGTCTTCATCAAAAAATGTACCACTACATACACCAAAAACACAAAAAATAAGACAGTTAGGATCTTTAGGTTATCCTTAATGCGAGAAAATAAATTTCACTACCATTCACTATAGTTAACGAAACCAAAGTGGCGAACGTGATACGTTTTTGGGAAACGTGAGGACGTTACGCGTAGTTTGATGATTTTATATTAGGAGAATAGGATCAGTCAAGAGCTGATTGGAAACTCTCGTTTTAAAAAATAACTCTATTACTAGGAGGCAGCTTCTAACGAGTGAGCTTCTGTTGACTCTGAATAAACAATGAAACAAAAAGGAGAAAATCTCAAATGAAATTATTATCAGTTAACAGAAAGAGCATAAAGAATTGAATTAGTAATCTAATACAATAAAATAACAAAAGTTTATTACGTTGTATCGCTTTTTGTTTAAACAAAATTACTCTCCTTTGTTAATAAACAATACAATTACAAAGGTAAGCGGAAAAAAAATTAAGAACAAAAACTTTATTTCTTACAGAAAAATTAATCACAGGTAAGCGAAAAAAGAAATAGAAAAACATGATCCATGCTATTCTTTTTTTCTTTCTTTTAAACTAAGGATTAATATTTGAATTTTTCAATAAAATAGTAACAATTTATTTATTTATTTATTTACATTTTGGTGCCATGTACCACCACATTTGGTTAGTGGCACCACTCAGGTTCAGAACTATAATTCCTTGTACAGGTTTGTTTCTTTTAAAAAGTGAATAATGTGTTTGTGGGGATACGAGTTGTTTTCTAGTAATGTTGCAATGTCTTGATTCGTCAGACCGTTATCTTTTATTTGCTTTTTGTATTTTTGGCATTCAATAAGAATGTGTTCTATAGCCAGATTTACCTGACATTCTTTGCATTTTTGGGGTTGTTTGTCTTCCAATAAGTAACTGTGGTTTGATTTTGAGTGTCTAATGCTTAGTCTTGTAAAGATGACTTGTTCTTTTCTTGGTCCTGGTTCCTCTTTCCATGGTCCTGGAATTGGTCTAATTTTTTTAAGTTTGTCGTCGCTGTCGGTTCCAAGCCATCTTTCATGCCAAACTATATTGATCTGACGTTTTAAGAATAATTTTAGATCTGTTAGAGGGGTAGGGATTGAGGGTAATGGAAAGAGGGAACACGCTTCTTTGGCTGATAAATCCGCTTGTTCACTACCTTCTATTCTTGAATGTCCCGGAATCCACATAAAGTTAATAATTTTGAATTTCGAAATGGATTTAATTAAGTTGGCTATTTCAGATATTATATAGTTTTTAACATTATGGTTTTTGTTGCTAATGCTTGTGACTCACTTTCGGCTCTCATAATAACAATTAAATTATACATAATTGTTATTTATTTTATATGTATTGTATAATATTTGTACATTTCTTTAAAAATATTATTTAAAAGAAATAGTTAACAATGAAAAGTTCGATATCAGTGGAGGATAAAAATAGGACAATTCCCTCACAGTTTTATTTACTTTAGTTGTTAAACTCCGATATTGGTTGGAGAAACATTTCTAATATAAGTTTTCAAGTGTATTGTGCTTTGTCTTGCATTTATCTTTTGAGAGCATCAAGATAAATTTTCAGCGTAGACTATAGAATTTTCAAACTAGTTTCAGCCATCTTCTATTACTAGATAATGACACAAAAGCAGAGATGTAGGACATGGTGAAACTTTTAGAGACCCACATGACAAACTTACTTCGAAGTTTCTCTTAACCCCTGTCATTTTAATAATGCAATTACAGTTCACTGGAACAGCTTGAATAGACTTTCCAACTTTTGTGAAATGTTGAAAATAAAATAAAATTAGTGGACTTTAATAATAAAAATATTTTTTTTTTTAAATTACATTAATTATTGCCATTCAATTTATTGAGACTTACAAAGCTGTCTAAGATGCCGAAAAAAGTAACAAAGTTTATAACTTGTGTACAGATACGCTGATTCCTAATGAAAAAAATAATACATATTAATGAAACAAAACTGATACTTTATATATTACGACCCAGTAGATACAATAAAATTATTTATACTTACTGAAACTTATTCAAAATTAAGTATCGCAGGCATTAGAAACACCTGGTATAGATAATCAATACTGTATACAGCTGTATACAGTGTATATAGCTGACATCCCGTTGCATCCTAGCAACATCCTCATCACGTATACTGATGACACTTGTGTGTTACCGGTAAACAATGATCCCTCTATTGCTTCCCAGACACTCCAATCCCATATCATAAACCTTCAAGAATGGTGTCGAAAATTGAGAATCAAAATAAATCCTATCAAATAACCTTTACCCTTCGTCGTAAACCTACGACTTCCTGTCCTACAGTATCCTTTAATGATGTCCCACTAATCCCTGTTGAACAGATCCGCTACCTAGGACTCCAACTGGACAAACGTCTTACTTGGAATCCACATACAAGACTAAAACTACAAGAAACTGCCCGTCGTTTTCGACTACTTCAACAGTTACTTGACAAACGTTCAAACCTTCCAATCAATTCCAAAGGCTCATTTACAAAACAGTAATTAGACCAATTTGGACATACAGAGTGGAGCTTTGAGGCTTCACTAAACCATCTAATTCATCTCGTATCCAATCCTTACAATCCAAAATCCTTAGAAAAGTCCTAAATGCTCCTTACCTCGTCACAAACTTATCCACAAATATCTTACGTGTCTGACTTAGCTCAAACCAGATATCTATTCTTTTATAGCAAAATCCACAACCATTCAAATCCATTAGTGTCACAAATTGCTTCTCATTCTATTCCAGATAATCCTCTGGGGCGCCTGAAAAGTAGATCGCCTCAAGACCTTTAATTACAATGTTAATGTTTAATTTAACAGTTAATAAAACCTAAGAATCTGACCGAATAAACTTAAAAGATCCATTGTGAATAAAATTAACAGTAAATATGGACAGAGTAATTTCGAAATGAATTAATTAAAATTTCATCGTGTGTTGGTCAACTGTGAATAACAATGTCGTGTTGTTCCCTAATACCTATTTCAATCGAAAATATTCCGTAAAACCCTTATTATGTAACAAATCCACTTATCCATAAATATCTTCATGTTCCATATATCCCAGTCAAATAAGGTTTATACAACAAATCTCGGAATGGAAGCAATGAAGTTGAATTTTTGCATATTACTTTGTAATGGCCTTCTAAATAATAGGTAAAAAGCCACCGACTTTAGCACATTAGCTTCATAAGACATTCAAGGTCAAATGTAACAAAAATCAGTTTTATTTTAATATCTCGATTTGTATGCATCAGGCATCAATCAAGAGGGTTACAAAACTTGTAGCTAATAATATTCTCTACAATTTTAGTATTATCATTTTTATTTTTTGACTTACCGTTTTTGAGATATAGCACGAAGAAGGAGAAGCGGGCACCAGTTCGGACAAACACTTACTTCTAGTGCATTCTAGGATCATTTCACAAAAATATTGTCAGAAACAAAGTTGTAGAGCATTAAATTTACTTTAATTTCATATATATATATGTTTCTGGCACTTGAATCAAACGTTTGACAAAAAGTGAGGTAAAATATTTTTTTTATATAATTATAGATTTTTAATAACGTATATCTCGAAGACCGTTGAGAGTTGGACATATATGTATAGAAACAGTTTTCTTTGAAATTTAATTAGCTTTAATTTAGACCTGTAGTTAATTTTTCTATAGTCAAGCGTTTTCGAGATATAATCGAAAAACCTAAAGATAGGACCTTATTCCCTTCCCCCACCATAAACTGGGCATTCCCGTACCCCCAGGGACCGGGACTTTTAGTATATTTACCTTTAAACTACTCCTAACGAAGCTGTGAAGTCAAAAATAGTCGCATATTTCATGCAATCTACATCCCTTATTTCAGCACTCCGACTGGGGTCGCACATCTCCGCGAAAACATGTTTTTCGGTACCCTTTTGGCTATAACTCCGAAACTAATTGTTCGATCCAAAATATATTTTTCCATCTGAAAGCTGGTTAAATTTACTATAAGAACCGGTATATTAAATTTTGAACAAGTACCATAAAATATCCATGTCAGCACCCTCAAAACCGCTTACAGTTTCGAAATCCAAGTTTTCTAGGCACAATTTTTATTATAAATCCATAACTATTTCTCCAATTTAGACTTTCATTTTTTCAACTGAAATCTAGTTAAATTTACTATTAGGCCCGTTATATAAAATTTTTATTAAACTCCGTAATATACCCTTGCAAGGCCCCTGAAAATGTCATAATCGTCAGATGTTGCCAAAACATACATATTTAGCGTGTTGGCTAAGGTGTAATACGGGGTAAAACATATACAAGTTTTGTAACTATTTTGATTAACGTCCGATGCATAGAAATCGAGATATTTAAAAAAAAAATAACTGATTTTTGTGACCTTTGACCTTAAATATAAGGTTTTTGTGACCTTTTTTTAACTTATTTAAAATACCAAAACAAAGGTACATACAAAAATTCAACTTCATTGGTTCATTTCCGAGGTGAAATCCTTACTTGACTGGGCTATTATCGATTCTATACTCCTTCCGATTTATTTCGACGTTTTAGTCACTACTTTTCGAGGGGAAAGGTTATACTTCTTCATTTACAAAGAAACTCTAAATCTATGTTCAAACTAATATTAATGTCTGTTTATCTTCTGATATTAAAATAAGAAATAAGAATAAAATGAAGTGGAAATGAGAAAATGTCACAATATGAAACACCAAATCCATATAGAAATATGTAATCATATGTAATTTGATTGGGCACGAACAAGATACCTGTCTCCATACCCTCCATACCCACTCGAATCCACTTTTTCCCCTACTTGATTCACACTCAATTCCTGATAATCCTTCGAGGCATCTGAAAAGAAGATGGCCGAGAGACCTTCTAATGTAGACTTTTTATTAAAGTGCTACAAGTGAGTGGTTATTTTTATGTTATTAACATGTCATTGTAATAATTTCCTCAAATATACTTATTGTATATATGTATACAGTTATTATTTTCAATAAATAGTTACATCTATAGTATAAATAGACCTTTGTTTTAATCAGCTGATTTAATTGACTAACAGCTGTTCGAAAATTAACATCGTATATAGCTTAGGCTATCCACTGGTTACTTTATTAACAAGTTTATTTGAGCTCCTATCGCTCATAGCTGACATGACAAGAACAACTGTTTTCAAGTTTAAACTATTAAAATTTTCGGCAAACATCATCTCTTACACTACACGAGTAGGCGGCGACTGACGTCCAAAGTTTGACAGTTCCTCGAGGTAGAGCGAGTTTGTTAAAGCTATAATTAATAGCAGTTGTGAGCAGAGGTGAGGGGAATATTTAGATGGATATTGCTGGGCTTTCGCTTATTATTTATTGTATTCCTATAATAAAATATAAAAATAAAATATCGTATAATTCAGCGAAAATGTGCATATCCATTAATAGAGTCTGAATCGGTACTTTCATTCCGAAAAGTTTGAGGTACGTTCTGGTTAATACAGGGTATTTTTTTCTTTCTCTGTTATTTTTTTTTTTTTTTTTTTGACGTAAATACGTCTTTATATTTGCTATCATATGGAGAAAATCGAAAAAACCTAACGACAAACAGTGGATATAGTTTGGTGTTGTAGTTTCGAATCTATCCTCTACGTCCAAAATTAAATTATACCACTAGATAAATAAAGGATCAAAGAATTCATTACAATAAGCGATAACAGTGACGCATTGGTGGAGGGGGAAGTCCCGCAATTTTGAGGTTATTTTGCTGCGTATTGAGATTAGAAATTAGTATAACTTTTTACTCGGAGAAGCTACGATGTTCTTTTAAGTTTTAATCGTCAGATGTCGTCAAAATATATCAATTGTACATACAACATTACTTTAAAGTAGTGATAATGAATATAATAAGTTGTTAATATAAAAAATAAAAATATATTATCAAAAATATTTAAAGTCGGCCTTTACGCGTCGAAAAGCCAAAACCAAATTCAGAGATCGTATACGGTTGGAAAGGGCATCTCAAGAGCAATTGAATGGTAATAATAAAACCAATAATAATAATACATATATAAAAATATTTTAGTTTAAAAATATAACCCGTTACATAACCGTATTCACGTACAACACACGGCCGTGTCCATAACATACCTACTCCCACCTTTTTTTTTGTATTAATCTTACATAAAGTTTTGCACATTCTCCTTTTACTACTTACTGGCATTTTAAGTAGTCATAGTTTGTTTAGCATATATTCATTATCTATGCTATTATAAAAAAGGACAAGCCATTTTTCGTTTGTGATCACAATCTGTACCAAATTTTAACTACATTATCTTCATAGCTTATTAAAAAAAAAAAAAAAAAAAAAAAAAAAAAATTCTCTATTAAATAGTTGTTGAAAAACTTTAAATATGTGATGCGCAGTGAAGTTTAAAAATTTACCGATAACTGTCAGCACCATTCAAGAGAGGTTGCAAATCAGGGTGTCGGAAATTTCGGGAATTCCGGGAATATGTCGGGAATTTCATATGGTCGGGAAAAATTCGGGAATAAGTTGGGAATTGACAGAAAATTTGTAAAAGTCGGGAAAAAGTCGTCGTTATTGCCAAAATTTTCAGAATTTCCTCAGTTTTTGTTCAATATGTCAGTTAAGGAAGCGTCTGATAAGTATAGTCACTCTACATACTTTTAAAGTAAACTAAATTTGCTACAATTTGAGATCAGAGTGAGCTCTATATAGCCATTGGTTCCCAAGATACAGGGATATCATATTCGAATAGAGGCCATTTTGTTTCCAAAAAGTTTTTCGATATAGTCACTTATTTTGTGACATATCTCCTAAAATACGTCATTTGAGACCAGAATGGTACCTGTGGGCCCAGCGGTTCTCTCAAATACGGCAGATAACAAAAAACAGGCAAAAATGGGTTCTGGGGGAAAATACTTTTCCGTCTTTTTATAGTTTATTTATAAAACAAAATTTATTTATTTTTGTTATTGTTTATTGTTTATTTATTGATGAAAAAGAAAAATATAGCATAGTCGGGAATTACGTCATCATCGAAAATTGTTTTATATACCTACAAACTAAAATGCTTGAACAAACATCATATATATATATATATATATATAAATAAACAACTCAGAATCCGTTAATTGTAGTACATTTTTCACAAATCAAAGAAAAATAACGAAAATACTTACGTAATCAGGTAATTATAGTTTTTAGAAAAGTTAGTTATTTATTAAAAGAAAATAATCATTGCAATGAGACCTCTTATATAAAATGTGTCACATGTCATACCCACTCCAGCAAGCTTAGAATCCCATACCGTTTTAAAAACCACTTTTTTTCAGCACAGTTCTCGTGAATAGTTTCGGAGTTATAGCGAAAGGTATACTGAAAAAAAAGTGGATTTCACAAAGAGTATGGGGTTCTCAGCGTGATGGCGTGAGTACATCATGGGACTTGATCAAAATTTCATATATGAGGTCTCATAGTAAATTTAACCAGCTTTCTGATGGATTTTTTTTCTGATCGGACATATATTCCAGAAAAAGTCGGGAATATGTCGGGAATTTTGATAGCTGAAATTGGTAGATACCATGCAAATATATTGTCATATAAACCTAGAAATTGATTATACAATTTGCTTCATTCAATTATATTGTTATAAAAAAAAGTTATAAATATATGGTGTGACGTGTGGATCTCAGTGAAGTTTAAAAATAGAATACCATGTGGCTAGTCCCATTCTGCAACAGAGTTTTAGTAAAACTATTGAACACATCTGAACCAAATGTTAACAATAGTAAAGTTTACTATAACAATACTTTAAATATAGAGAATTAAGTGACAGAAACGAGTTTTGTTACACTGTCATAAACTTTTAAGGTTAGAAATTAAAATCCAACCAGATGAAATCGATTAAACTATTTCTACCAAATGCAAATTATTACCAAATACCAAAGCGTCAATGCTTTTCTTTTTATTGTGTGTAAAAATATGATCGACGGGCCTTTAGTTGCAAGCACTGATAATGCAGTCCTTTGTCCGCCAGATGTTAATAGTCTCCGTCCATCTGCATTACCAACTCATATCATAAAATAAAAATTTGATGTCCAATTATACTTTTAGGTAATCTTCAAACAACTAGTGCAACTTGTTAAAAAGTTACTGCTAAGTGTGAAAATATAATTGAATAAATAATGCTCAATGGCATACAAGAATTTTATAGATAAAAAAATTAAAACTTCATTTATTAGCAAAGATTATCTTAGGTCTGTACTTATAAGAGCGGGCGAAACTGCTACGGGAGATGCTAGTTAATCATATAGCTAAATTAATAATTAGGTAATTGGGGCTAACCGTTTATTTATGTGTATACGCCTTGCACACTAAAATAACTTAAATCTATAATTTCATATTTAAAATAATTTTTGCCATCGCTTTGGTTATCCTGCTGGTGAAATTTGGCGGTACAGGGGATTTGAAATCTGTTTTAAGTTATCGACAAATTTTTCTGTTTTGTCGGCCGAAATCTTCTTAATTTTTTAGAAACGTTTAATTTCTTGTATATCTTCGAAGTTTTGACTCTTTGGATTGTAGTACTTTTTGAAATTTGTCTTATTATACCATTTTGAAATTATTGAAGTTTGTTGTTTTTTTACTTTTACTAATGGATGAAAAAAATGGTGCCCCTTAAAGCAATAAAATGAAGGGTAGCACTTTTCAGAAGCGTCTTTTGTATTCTTTATTTTTTTTTCTTTTTACTATGAAATCGGGAACGCTTATTTTTTTTTATTTATTTTATTTATCACAAAACTACTCATAGTACTAAATTTAGGATTCTAATCGTTACATTATATCTTAATCATTTTCAGTCAGGCTTTAGAACTGGCTTTTCCACACAATCAGATCTCGCAAAAATCACCTCAGACATCCACCTAGCTATGGACCATAAAAAAATCACCACCCTCATCCTCCTTGACTTCAGCAAAGCCTTTGATTCTATTGATCACAACCTACTCCTTTTCAAACTAGCTAATAACTTTTCCTTTTCTCATAGTACGACCAGATAGATCCAATCATTCATTTCTGAACGCACTCAGATAGTCCAAATCCCTAACCTTCCCCCTTTCTCTCCTCTTCCAATCACCTCTGGTGTGGTTCAGGGCTCCTCAATATCACCCTCTCTATTTAGTTCCTACATTAAAGACGTTTATCCCCTCATAAAACATTGTTCCTCTCATTTTTACGCGGACGACTCACAAATTTACCTTTCCTTTTTCCCTAGTGAACTGCAGGAAGCTACCGCAAAAATGCAAGCTGATCTTGACACAATTGACTTGGGCCTTTGCTAATAAATTGAAGCTTAATGCTGGCAAATCCAAGGCTATTGTGTTGGGCTCTAGGGTCCTTCTCAACTCCCTACCTGGAATCCCTAATTTCTCCATAGACTCCAATCCCATAAACTTCCACAATTCCGTTACGAATCTCAGCATTGTCTTTGACCAAACCCTTTTCTGGAAAGATCATGTTTTCCTTATTATCCTTATAACAATTTCCACTCTTCGACTCTTAAACCGCTCCCGTAAATTCCTCCCTCAATCAACTCGTCAACTATTAATTTCTTCCCTCATATTCCCCCATTTTGATTGTGGTAGTGTGGTGTACGGAGCCTTCTCTGCATCTCAGCATGCAAGATTGAAGAAGCTCATGAACTGTTGCCTGAGATTCGTTCTAGGGATATCACGTTCGTTCTACGGATATCACGTATCTCACCACTACACAAGATTAAAATGGTCATTTCCCTCCTTTCGAAGACAATACTTCCTTGGTTCGTTCCTTTACGAATCACGTTCCTCTCAGTCACCTCCCTATATCCTGAAAGCATTAACATTAAAATCATCAGTGAGTTCCCGCAAAACCAGATCCCGTTCTTCAGACCTCTACCAAACTTCCTTTAACACAACATCCTTCAAACGTTCCTTATTTTCTAGAGCTTCGAACTTCTGGAACTCCCTCCCTTCCATCATTTGCCATTCCTCCACTCATAATAGCTTCAAAGCCTGTCTTTTCGTTTACTTATTAGAAACTCAATCTAATGGTCATATCAATGAAGAAAATATTTTTTTAAATGAAATATGAATATTCAAAATATAATATTGATTTTGTACAGAATTATTTTAATACTATTACACTAAATTTGCATAATTGGTTTCAGCATAATTATATTATTCTATCAGTAAGATACATTATTTTTCCGTATAATTTATATTTCTAACCTAATTTCTAGCCTCATGTGATATTTAAAAACATGTATTATTACTTTTATTACTTTATATTATAATTTAAATTTCGTTTCAATTCCTTAATTAAATTTTAATTTTATTTCCTCGCCTTTATTCTATTTCTAAATTATACATACGGTAGCTAGGCCGCCAACAATTGTTTATTATAATTATTCTTAAGGAGTAATGGCCCCAGTATAAAATTTATTTTCATTTCATTTCATTTCCTTTTGACGTCAATATGTCTTTGAATTTGCTGCTATATAGGCGCAATCCAAAAAACCTAATGATAACCAAATCGGGGGATACAGTTTGTCGTAGTTTCGAATCTATCCTCTACGTCCAAAATTAAATTATACCACTGGATAGCTTAAGGATCAAAGAATTCATTTTGATTCGGAGAAGCTATGATGTTCGTTTCAGTTTTAATTGTTAGCTGCCGTCAACATCTATCGATTATATATAAAACATTATTTTAAAGAAGTGACAGTGAATATAATAAGATTTAACAATGAAAAAGTATTATCAACAATTTTGTGATAGTGTCCCTGATCAGCAATTGTTTTATTCTTATTATCGCAATAAAATACCTTATTATCCCTAAATACATGTAAAAATATTTTATTTAGAAAATATAACCTATAACATAAACGTATTCACATACAACACACGGCCGTGACCATGACACAGCCACATACTGATTTTTTTTTTTTTCAATATCCACATTGTTCCAATACCATTTATCCTAGTCAAATTAGTCAATAAGACTAAAGCGACAAGAAACTGCTCGTCGTTACAGACTACTTCAACATTTACTAGACAAACAATCAAACCTCCCAATTCATTACAAAATACTTATTTACATGACTGTTATTAAACATATTCGGCCCTAAAGAGTTGAGCTTTGGGGCTCTACTAAACCATCCAATTCATCTGACAATCCAAAATCCTTCGAAAAACCCTAAATGCTCCTTACTTTGTCCCCAATAGGGTTATCTAGAAAGACCTTAATGTTCCATATGTTGCTGAGTAAGCCCGAACCAGATACCTATCCCTTCATAGTAAGCTCCTTATCCACTCAAATCCATTAGTTTCTCAACTTGCTTTCCACTCAATTCCCGATAATTCTCCGAGGCGTCTAAAAAAAAGATGGCCTAGTGTAGAATTTTGATGAGTAGTTCTTTTCAAATTTTTATATGTTATCAGCTTTTTAACTTAATGTATATAATTGTACAGTTGTAAATTTCAATAAATTGATATATATATCTTAATATATATAAATTACGTGTCGCCGCCTAGGGGCCGGCTAACACCTAAACTAGTGAACCGATTTTAATCAAATTTGCACACCGTGTGCAGTTTGATCCAACAAAAAAGATAGGATACCTTATATCTTAATTTATAGTCGCAATATTATTTGTATATTATCTGCAAGTCACAATTATATGTTAGCTCTATACGATTCTAACATATGGCGGTATAAGGTTATACTATTATATAAAAGGACAAGCAATGTTTCGTTTGTGTTCACTAACCGCCAAAAACTACTGAACCAATCTCTACCAAATTTTGACTACATCATCTTTATAGGATGGTTTAGCAATAGTAAAATCTAATGATTTTCTACTAATTCTTTATTGAAAAATGAATAAAAAGTGGATAACAGTGAAGTTCAAAAATGGCGGCAATTGCAATCTACATGAAAGGTTAAAATGTACAGTGTTACATAGAGGTGAACATTGGTAATAAAATTTACTTATTTTCAATTAAATTGTAATAAAAACAGGTATATGGAGTGAAATATACCAAAGTTTAACTACATCATGTTCATAATTCTAGGTTTAGCAACAATAAAAATTTAAATGTACAATGTTAAGTGTTAGAAACGGGTTTTGCCACACAATGACATACTTTTATGGTTAGAAATTAAAATCCAACCAGATCAAATCAATAAAATTATTTCTGTCGAATGAAAATTATTAAAAATCAAAATGCCGATCTTCAGCTGTTTAATATTGTGTGTGTAAAATATGAACTTTGAACCTTTAGTTGTGAGCACTGATAATGCAGTTTCGTAATAGTCTCTGTCCATCTGAATTACCAACTCATATATTAAAATTGAAAATTGGATGTCTAATTATGCTTTATGTTATCTTCAAACACCTAATCAATCTAAATTTAACCCAGTTAATAATGGCTGCTATGCGTGAAAATATCATCAAAAATAAAATTTTCAATTCTTCACTTTAATACAAGATTTTTATCGATAAATATTTAAAAAAAATTAATTATTAGTTAAAATTATCTAAGATCTTCACTTATGAGAGCGGGCGAAGCCTCGACGGGGGATGAAGTTATATATAAAAGGACAAGCCATTTTCGTTCGTTATCACTAACCGCGAAAACTATAGAACTATTCTGTACCAAATATAACTATATCATCTTCATAGTTCAAGGAAGGTTTAGCAATAATAAAATTTATATATTTTTTATTAAATAACTGTTTAAAAAGCGATAAATATGTGGAGTGCAGTAAAGCGAGCGCCATTTAAGAGAGGTTACAATGATCCGGTGTTAAATATAGCTAGAAATTGATAATAAAGTTACTTAATTCAATTAAATTGTTATCCAAAAAGCAATAAATATGTGGCAAGCGACAATAGCGTTTTAGTAAAACTAATGAACCTATCTGAACCAAATTTTAACTACATCATCTTCATAGTTCTTGAAAGATTTAAAATTAGAAAGTTTACCATAATAATAACTTATACTATTATATAAAAGGACAAGCCATTTTACGTTTGTGATCACTAACCACGAATACTACTGAACCAATCTGTGCTAAATATTAACTACATCATCTTCATAGTTTCAAGAAGGTTTAGCAATATTAAAACCTACTGATTTCTCATTTATTTTTTATTAAAAAAAGAAAATATGTGGACAACAGTGAAGTTTGAAAATTGACCGATAGGTGGAGAGGTTCTACGCGAGAGGTTACAAAACAGCTTGAAATCGATGATAAAATTTACTTATTAAACTATAAAGAAAATTATTAAAAAATATTTAAATATGGTGTGCGATATGTGGATCCCAGTGAAGCTTGAAAATCGAACGATTGTGTATAGCACCATCCCAAAATAGAGTTAACAATGGTAAACTGAACCTATCTGTACGGACATCTAAATAAATAATTTTTATAATTCTAGGAAGGTTTTGCAATGGTAAAATTTACAATAACTAAAATTTAAATGTACAATGTTGAGAGGCAGGACTAAGGTTTGCCACACTGTCATATACTTTTATAGTTCGAAATCAACATCCAACCAGATGAAATCAATAAAGTTATTTCTGCCGAATACAAATTATTACTAAATCAAAATGTCGATCCTTTACTTTTTTATATTGTGTGTAAAAATATGATCCACGGGCCTTCTGTCGTAAGCACTGATAATGCAGTTTATTTTCCGCAAAAGTTTCTTAGTCTTTATCCAACTTGATTACCAATTCATACATTAAAATTAAAAATTTTATGTCTAATGGTGCTTTTACGCAATCTCCAACTGCCTAATCAGTGCGATTATAACTAGATTAATAATTACTGCTATGCGTGAAAAAATCATTGAAGAAATAATGCTGAACCACATGCTAAAATACAAGAATCTTATCGATAAACAAATAAAACATTAATTTTTAGTTGAAAGTAGCTTTACTTATGGAGGGCGGGCGAAGCCGCGACAGGGATGCTAGTATATATATATATATATATATATATATATATATATATATATATATATATATATTTATACATTTAAAATGTATATATGGATACATTTTAAACTTATCTAGGTCAAACTTTGAATGCTGATATTTAAATCAGATGATCCTTTGTGGCATACTTTATAGACTCGAAATCTGACTTTGAAAGCCAGTGGAGGTAGATAGTGCCACGGCAACAGACCGACTTGCCATTAGTTTGGTTTATAACGCCATAAAGTTACAAGGGCAGTGGAGGAGGATAATCCTATAGGTAGCGATCTATTATAGCACAATGGGAAGGTTACAATTTATTACCTGGGCTAGGTTGAACCTTTCATTCAAGTCTTTTTAGTAAATATAATATATACTTTTATGTTTATTCGGTTTTTTGAAAATTATATCGTTTTATTTTTTACAGTTTTGAAAAATCTGTCATAAATTTCTTAATTTATTTTTTATTTTTTATTCTTAACAACTTATTGAAATTTACTACTGTACAAATATTCATCACGTAAAAGTTTTAAGAACGCTTACAATAACATGCCAAAAATGATTTTTTTTTTTTCTGCATTACTCCTAATGCTATCGAATTTCGTAGCTGCTTTTGTAATTGACTAAAATGTTAGACCGTTTGCTGCGGAATGTTAATGTTAGAAGCAACGTACGTACAGCTTTAAATGTGTTGTAACAGTTTTAAACTTTTCATTTTTTTTTTTTTATATATCAATTTATTGAAATTGACTACTATACAATGATGTACATTAGGTAAATGAGCTGATAACGATTACAATGACATGTAACAACTTGAAAAGAACTACTCATCAGTAGCACTTCAATAAAATTTTACACTAGAAGGTCCCTAGGCAATCTTCTTTTCGGACGCCTCGGAGGATTATCATGAATTGACTGCGAAGCAAGTTGGGAGACTAGTGGATTAGAGTGGTCATGGAGCTAGCTTCCTTTGAAATGATAGGTATCTGGTTTGGGCTAAATCAGTAACATATGGAACATTAAGATGGGATAAGTTTATTTGTAACAAAGTAAGGAGCATTAAGGATTTTTCGAAGGACTTTGGATTGTAAGGATTGGATACGGGAAGAATTGAATGGTTTCCCAAATCTCAACTCCGTACGTCCATATTGGTCTAATCACAGTCATGTAAATGAGTCTTTTGTAATTAATTGGGAGCTATAAACATTTTTCTAGTAAATGATGAAGTTCTTTAAATTAAATGAGGCTTTTTGTGGATCTGATGAAGTTTGAAAATCGACCGATAGGGTGTTATATAGAGCTTGAAATTGATTGTAAAATTTACTTATATTCAATTTAATTTATTAAAAGCGATTAAAATATGTTGTGAATTATTTGAAGGCTTCTGAAGTTTGAAAATCGACCACCATTCCGCAGTAAAGTTTACAATGGTAAAACCGCTGAACCCATATGTACCAAATTTTAACTACATCATCTTCATAGATAGATAGATAGAAAATACTTTTATTAATAATATTTACAAAATTTTATGTTATTTACAAAAGTGTTCAAAGTAATGTTACTGACATAGCTACAGCAGTCTGTCAGGAGCGCTTTTAATTTAAAAATGATTTTATATCATTATTGTTTATTTATTTTTTTATAGTTATTGGTTTATTAACTAATCTATTCACAAACGATATAATACAATCTAATTACATATTATATAATCAATTATTAATCATTAATTATTTCTTATACAACAATATCATAATTCTCACATATCCTATAACAATATCTCAATTATATCTCAAATAATAATATATTCCACCCATTATTATACTGTTCAATAATATCTAATTATTATCATTTTTATTTATAACATATATTATCAATCAATAGCATCCAAAGAATTATTAGGTTATTAATAATTAAAATTTTTAATAAGAAAGGAACGGTAGATATAGGCTTCTCTTTCAAGTAATTCACTAGAGCTGCCCAGTCTTCGCCGTTTAGGTATTTGACCATATCCATTCCAGTCATAGTAACTGCACCAAAATATTTTTTCCTCATTCCCTCCAAGACTTTACAACGTCCTAAATAATGGAATATATCTTCATTTTCTCCAATTCAACTTCATAGTTCTTGGAAGGTATAACAATAATAAATTTTGTAATAATAAACATTTAATTTTAATGTAGAGTGGTGGAAAAAAGGTTTGCCAATCGTGTCATATACTTTCATGGATAGAATTTAAAATCCAACTAGATGAAATCAATAAATTCATTTCCCCGAGTAAATGTTATTACCAAATCAAAATGCCGATCCTTTGCTTTTTGATATTGTGCGTATAAATATTATTCATGGGGCTTTAGTTGTAAGCACTGATAATGCAACCCATTATCCGCAAGAGTTTTTTAAGAGTCTCTGCCCATCTGGAATACCAGCTTATACATTAAAATTAAAAATGGGATTAGGTAATCTTGAAACACCTAATCAGTGCACTTTTAATCAGGTTAAAAATTTCCGCTATGAGTGAAAATATCATTGAAGAAATAATGGTCGATCGCATAATCAATACTATATTTTTATCTATCAGTTTATTTATGCAAATAAAACTTTAATTATTAGTTAAAATTATCTGAGTTCTTTACTTACGAGAGCGGGCGAAGCCGCGAATGATGCTATTATTAAAATAAATCTCTTTATACACCTTGAGTTAAAATGTAAATGTAGGATAATGTTTGAATCATAAACAAAATATTATGTAAGTTAAATATTCAGTTTTGTATACAGTACTGATAATTTTAACTTGTTTCTAAGTTGTTATAAGTTACATAATGAATAATTAAATATAACTTCAAAATACATTATTATTTATAACTTTTTATTAAACTTTAACAAACTGAGATATACTTTAGATTTTTTTTTTTTTTTTAATGTATTTATTGAAATTTACAACTGTATACAATATAAAATATGATACATCAAGTAAATGTGATGACATAGATAAAAATGACACGTCACTTGTTTTTAAAACAACTACCCATTGGTAGCACTTATAAAGGTTCTATATAATGAAGTACTATATTAGAAGGTCTCGAGGCCATCTTCTTTTCAGGCGCCTCGGAGGATCATCTGGAATGGAATGAGAAGCAATTTGTGACACTAATGGATTTGAATGGTTGTGGAGTTTGCAATAAAAGAATAGATAACTGGTTTGAGCTAAGTCAGACACGTAAGATGTTTGTGGATAAGTTTGTTTGTGACGAAGTAAGGAGCATTTAGGATTTTTCTAAGGATTTTGGATTGTAAGGATTGGATACGGGATGAATTGGATGGTTTAGTGGAGCCCCAAAGCTCAACTCCGTATATCCAAATTGGTCTAATTACTGTTATGTAAATGAGTCTTTTGTAATTAATTGAAAGGTTGCAAAGTTTGTGAAGTAAATGTTGAAGTAGTCGAAAACGACGGGCAGTTTCTTATCGTTTTAGTCTTGTAGGTGGATTCCAAGTAAGACGTTTGTCCAGATGGATCTGTTCAACGGGGATAAGTGGAACATCGTTAAAGGATACTGTAGGACAGGATGTCGTGGGTTCACGACGAAGGGTGAAGGTTATTTGATGGGATTTATTTGGATTTATTTTGATTCTCCATTTTCGGCACCATTCTTGAAGTTTTATAAAATGGGATTGGAGTGTCTGGGAGGCAATGAAGGGATCATTGTTTACTGATAACACACACGTGTCATCAGCATACGTGGTGAGGATGGTGCGAGGATGCGTCGGGATGTCAGCTGTTATTTTAGATTTAATTTTTTTTTTTTATAAAGCTATTTTTGATACTCACATCTGGTTAAATCAGTAAGATTTGACTCATAACAATCATTATGGATAAGTTTATTTTTATTACAGTAGTACAGGAGTTACAGATGTAAGGATTTTTTGAAATAAAAATTTCTTATACCTTTTGAAATGAAATAATTCTACCTTGAAGTTTACAAATATAGCTTACAATTTTAATGTTTTTACAAAGATTTACGAGTATATATCAACAATGAGCAGTGTATTATGGGTACGAGAAGTAAAGTTTTATTAATAATTAATAATAATAAGACGGCGAGACGAAAAAGTGCCGGCACTCCTTTGAAGTCTGGAATCAGAGTGTTAAGCCAAAAAACCCTTCAAAGGGATTCTGGGCCAGGGAAAATTAGGTCAAACCCTCGGAATGACGTCGCGGGGTACCTGAAAATATTTCGTCTACAAAAGTTTACTAGAGACAAAGAACGTTGTGACAAAGAGATGAAAAAATTAAATAAAGGAATCTAAAAGCAAAGGTAGGGAAAGTGTGTGTATATCGATGGCCCTGGAAACGAAGAGGGATAGTTTGATCGACGGAGGGTTTGGCGGAGGAATCTTTTGGAGACAGTGGGGAGAGGCCGTTTGATACACGGGTAAGGATGTGACACAGAGAGGCAATGGAGGAAGAGTCCCCAAGAATAAGATAGGAAAAGATGTAATCTGATTAAGACAACCGCAACCTGGCCCAGACTACGTTATTTTTGTTTTTTAATCTATAACACGACAACGAATCTTTTATCGAAGAAAGTCTTCAAACAGTAATTATAGCTGGAACTAGTACCTACATAATACAAAAACGAAATCCGAAATCGAACCATTTTTCGCGAAGTTACGTTTTTGGGAAAAAATGAAGAAATTGGCCAACTTGCCCACAGTTCCGCGAAAACATGTTTGTCGTACTCTTTTGGCTATTACTCTGAAACTATTTTCCCGATACAACATTACTTTTTTTCATCTTAAAGCTGATTAAATTTACTATAAGAATCTATAAATGAAGTTTTAATCAAACCCCGTAAAATGTACATGCCACCCCAATAATAAAAACGTACTGTTGTAAAATCCAAGTTTTTTTTGGCACATTTGTCGCTCTAACTTCTAAATATTTGTTCGATTCCAAAGTTCTTTTTTCTATCTCAATGCTGATTAAATTCGCTATTAGATGCTATATGTGTAAATTATATTAAATCCTGTCAACCACCCAAGCTAGCACGCTAAATGTGCATGTTTTGGCAAAATATGTTAATTATGACATATTCATTAGACTGGTTTGGGTATTTCACGGTGTTAGTTATAAGTTACATATATATGATCTAATAGTAAATTTAACCAGCTTTTAGATAAAAATATTAAATTTTGGATCGGGCAAATGGTTTTGGAGTTATAGCGAATAATGTGCCAAAAAAGCATGTATTTTACAAAAGTAAGTGATTTTCAGCGTGATAGCTTGTGTATTTCAAGAATTTTAATAAAAATTTTATATATAGGATCTAATTGTAAATTTAACCACCTTTCAGATTGAAACAAAAACATATTTAATCGGACAAATACTTTTTATATTTATATTTTATATTATACTCGTATTATATGGGATATCATAACTCCGAAAATGTTTGTCCGATTCAAAATGTTTTTTTTCAAAACAACATGTAGTCCAGTTAATGAGTGGTGAAATGAGGGGTGTAGAGTGCATGGAATATGCGATAATTTTTTACTTCATAGCTTCATTAGGAATGGTTGGAAGGTAAACATACTAATAGTCCCCCCCCCCCTGGCGGTGAGCTAACGGTGGGGAGGAGGGGAGAAGTTTAATTTTTTTGGTTTTTCGATAATATCTCGAAAACTGTTGGTCTAGAAAAATATGTTTTAAATAAACATAAAAGCTAATTAAATTTACTATAAAATTTATTATATATACATTTTTCGTAATTCTAACCGTTTACGAGATATACGTTTTTGGTATTTGCTTCAAATGTTTAATAAAAAGTGGGGTAAAATTTTTTTTAACGTATATCTCGAAAACCATTAGAATTTCTACGAATACGTATATATTCAATTTTATAGGAAATTTAATGAGCTTTAATTTTGATCGGCTACATATTTTTCCAGAGTCCACCGTTTTCGAGATATAATCGAAAAACAAAATTGGGACCTTCTCCCCTCCACCCACCTTTAGCTCACCCCCCAGGGGCGGGTACTTTTAATATGTTTACCTTCTAACTACTCTTAACAAAGCTACGAAGTCAAACATTATCGCATATTTCTTGCACTCTACAATGTGTTTATTGACTGGACATTTGCAATTTAATGAATTAGTGAATATTAAATTTAACTTTTATCGTTGTTGGCTTTAAACAAAAAAAAAAAAAAAAAAAAAAAAAAAAATAGGTTGTTATATTTTCATAGAAAAGATTTGGATTAGTGTTCCAGTTAACAACTATTCGTAAAAATAATAATATAATAAATGTCTAAATCCTGATATGTAATTTTTCGCTAAAAAGTGTAACTGATAATTTCAATTGTTCCAACTCCATCCTTAGTCATTAGATTCCCCTCCTGCTATGACATAAGTTTCATCTATGATTCCTGTAATAATCTAGAAAAAATAAAGATTAGTGGACCATTCCTGATAGCAGAGTGAATTTTTTTGTTATGTAACATTTTGTTTAAGTACATATCCCCGGGGAGATGTAACCTGAAATCCATCCCGCAGTTAACGTGTTAAACATCTAAAATAGATATATTAAATAAAGAGTGTCTAATAATCACTAATATTATTTAATTTCCTAAATGCCACTAACTAATATTGAATTGGTTTGCACGTATTTAGTTAGAAACCAATAAAAGTAAGATATTAATAGATGTAGCTTTATTTATATATTAACATAGTATTTTCTAAAAAACCCCAGAGCAACATAGCAAAAGTTTAAAATAAATATTTTTAATTTATAAGAATGAGATAAAATATACAGGCTCAAGTAATACATTTTTAATCTATTACTCGCTTTAAAGCCACAAATCGAAACCCTCGATGTATCCACCTACTTACATATTCACATCACAATGGTCTTATCCAAAGATTACGGAAGACCACTGCGCCAGATACGGAAGGTTGAGAGTTCGATTCCTACCTGGAAAGGTTGGTATTTATATTGTAATGGTCCGAATAACTTCCCAACCTGGCTATCCTGTCCTATTTGCAGTGCATAAGGAAGATGAGCTCAAACAATCAAAGTAAATTATTTGATTTCATGTTTGCACAAGCCTCTCTCTATGTCAGAAGCAATGTAGACTCTCCCAGACTCCGCATCAAATAAGCGAAACGCCAGATAACAGAAGTCTTAGATTGTCATCATAGGTGGCGCGACATCCCGTCACCGAGACCAGGCCTCCTCCAAAAGCTTCTGCCAGTTCGTTCGGTCGCTTGCCACAGCTTTCCAATTTCGGGCTCCAAGGAGGGCCTGCGCGTCCGCAGATACCGAGTCCATCCATCGAATGCCAACCCCAACCCACCGTTTCCCGTAGAGCTCCTCTGTCAGCATCATCTTCGGGATCTCGCTAGCAGCCATCCTTTCCACATGTCCCGCCCATCGAGGTCGTCCGAGCCTTATGAACTTGACTATGTCAACATCGTTGTAGAGGCTCTCTAAATCTCCATTACTCCTTCTTCTCCAGACGTTGTCCTGTCTAACAGGCCCAAAAATTCGTCTGAGGATATTCCTTTCGAAGACAAGAAGCCTGGACGCATCCGCCTTGGTGAACGCCCAAGCTTCTGACTCATAAGTGACGACTGGGCGTTCTAGTGTTTTATACAGCTTGATTTTGGTCCTCTTGAGAGCATCCTACTTCTAAAATATTTGGCAAGACTAAAGTAGCATCGGTTAGCAGCTGCAATCCTCTTCTTTTTTTTTTTTTTAAGTCTTCGATTGTAATTAAGAAAAACATATCGATAGTAAAGAAACAGAGTAAACAATCCACCTTAGGGATTAATTCATCAGATAAGAAATGGACCGTAATAATATGAAAATAAACAGAAAAACCAAAGGACTTGCCAAGCCAATAGATAACAACAAAGCGATTACCGCTTTAAATAATTAGACAATAAAGGTGGCCAAAATTAGAAAAAAATGCACTTTACATCTGGTGAACCAGAAACACCGTGTAATTTACGCTAAATTACAGTCTGATAACGCTTCGATAATTAAATATCGATTTTATTGTTTAAACAGCGATTTCCACCCTTATACCTAGGAAATCCTGTATTAAAGTATACTCTAATAATATACCATTAATTCCGTTATCTAGGAATTCAGCGAATAAGAAAAAAAAAAAAAAAAAAAAAAAAATTACACCACTGTAATCTTTAAAGGATATCTAGATCCTAGAGAACTAAATCCTAATTCAGTACTCGGTATGTATTGCTAGGTTACCTAAATAGGTATATAATGTATACAAGGAGGAAATATGACCTCTGTATCATTTGAGTACGTACGGTCTATATATCAGATCTCCGCCATGATTAATATAAAAAAAGTGATGAGACTATGACGTGTCGCTGGGACCCCCTGGTTACCTGATCTACCCTCACACAAGAGAAGGGAAAATGATTTGAAGTTCTCTAAACCGGGGTAAAAGTAAGGTATATTATGAATATAATTTATAATATAGGTATATTATATTATTTTTTAATAATAATACTTTTATTTACTTTAATGTATATGTAATGTGGATTGCCCGGAAAACCTGCATTTTCTTGTCTTGTTCAAATTGCCCCTCTGTGTAATAAAATGCAAATGGTTAATAGATTATTTTATTTATATGGGTTTCATTATTAATTTATCTTATCTTAAACAAAAAGTCGATGAAAATTCAACGACTTTTCAAGAAAATATACCATCTAGGGTGTCCAAAAAGAGTATCGGGTATTTGTTACCTCGATAAAACAAAAACTACTTCAACAATTTTGATAACATACCCTTCAGTGATGAAGCAAACTTTCATTTGAATGGTCATGTCAATAAACAGAATTGTCGGTACTGGGCAGAGGAAAATCCGAGACGAAAGCAGAAACGACCCCTGCACAGCCAAAAAGTCGTTGTTTGGGCTGCTTTGTCTGCTAGAGGCATAATCGGTCATTATTTTCATGAAGATCGATGAGGCCGACAACTAAACGTGAATAATGACAGTTATTGCGATATGCGGCGAAAATTTTTGGGTCCAGCGTTACAGGAATTTCAAGGTTTGAACTCAAGAAGGTGGTTTCAACAAGATGGGACCACTTGTCATACATCAAATCAAGTAATGGAAGCTGCTAACGAATTATTCTCTAATTAGGACATTTCTCGTAGGGGTAACATCATCTGGCCTCCCGTAAGCCCGACATTAGTCCACTTGACTATTCTGCATGGGGATATCTGAAAAGAAAGGTCTATGAGAATAATTCGACTAACCTGAGGCAATTGAAGCTAAACATCAGGTCAGAAATGACAGCAATATCGAGAGCTATGTGTCAGCATGTGATCGCCAATCTTCGTTCCCGATTAGAAGAGTGCCAGCAGCATAACGGTCACCATTTAGATAACATCATCTTTTCCAAAAAAATGTCTGCTTTATATTGTAATAATTAACAATAAACTTTTTTATTTTTTTATTTTAAGTAGTTTTTGTGTTATCGAAGTAGCAAATACTCGATACTCTTTTTGGAAATATTTTACGTCTTTAGAATTTCACAATATGTATATAATTCAGTCTTTATTCACTAGTTCACTCCTCATTTTCATCTAATTTCACCTGAGAAGGGCCAAAAGGATACTGTTTTTCCATTCCATTCCAGTTTTCGTCCTTAAAGGTAATATTTTAAGATGTCGGAAGGTCACCTTTGGGTTACATATATTTTGGGTTGTTTCACATGAAATGTCCGATTTTATAATATTTGAAATACATAGAGGATTTTGCGAGTCTCTGTTGTTTACTTCCAAAGTTCACATATCATAATCAAGCAGTTACTAATCCTCTACTTTTCTTTTATAAACATTAGCTTCCCAATCAATTACACACTGTTTAGTATACCTTCAAATATGAACATGGAAACACGCGATTTTCGTGTAATTTTTTTTATGAGTTTAAACTAGGTCGTTCGGCAGCTGGATTGCTTATGACAATCAGCGTCGGTCAGGGCAGTGGTTAGACATCGACGAAAGCCCAGGACAAATGCCAAAACCAAATTTGCACCCGGAAAAATTGATGATCACAGTATGGTGGTCCATGGCTGGAATCATACATTATTCCTTTTTGCCTAGAGGTGAGACCATTACCTCTACAACCTACTGCAATGAAATTGGCCAAATGCACGAAAAAAATATTGAAAAAACAACCTGGATTGGTAAATCGGAAGGGCCCTATACTCCTACACGACAACGGTAGACCCCACGTTTCAAAACTTACCATGCATAAATTGAAAGAGCTGGGGTACGAAGTTCTTCCGCACCCACCATATTCTCCCGACTTGTCTCCAACAGATTATCACCTTTTCAGGAATTTAGACAACTTCTGCAGAGGAAAAATTTTTGCAAATGATGCTGAAATCAAAAGTGCGTTTTCAGATTTTGTTTCACTTCAAAGCTCAGAGTTTTTCGAATCCGGGATAAAAAAAGTTGTTGTCACGTTGGGAAAAATGTGTAGAAAAAGAAGGCAAATACTTCGAATAAAATTATATTGTTTTCATATTGTATTTTTACTAAAATCCCTTTACCTTGAAAACGGACATTTCATGTGAAACAACCCAATAATTATTTTCGTCCTTTAGGATGTTAATTTAAAATATTCCAGGATTTAACGGGTTTTAAGTTATTCGAAGGATATTCCGTAATTGTTGTCCTTTTAGTTTTCGTCTTTATGGATACTACTATTAAAAATATTTTCAGATTTAATGGTTTTTAAGGTGGCGGAAGGATATTCCGCTATTGTTGTCCTTTTAGTTTTTGCTGGAGCAAATGTTCGGTGAACCCAGAATCAGTTCTATAGTCAAGGTAGGCAGATTAAGTTGGCTCGGTCATGTACAAAGGATGAAGGAAGATAGACTTCCAAATAAGATGATGTACGGCAGGCCAGGAGGAAAAAGATAGAGAGGGAGACCAAGGCTGAGATGGCTGGACAACGTTCAAGATGATCTGAGAAGACTGGGAGTGAATGGTTGGAGGAGGAAGGCGGAAGATAGACAGGAATGGCTGCCTGTACTTCGTGAAACCAAGGTCCGACTAGGACTGTAGCGTTCAATATTAGATAAAAAATAATCCGCGATATCATTGATAGTTTTTTAAGGTACTGGATGATATCGCCGGCACTAAGTAAAACTAACAAAGGTGAAAAATCGCTTTTATTTTATTCCGTTAGTTTACTGTTGTTTTCTACAAGGTCTCATAGTAAAATTTTAAATATGATTGGCAATTAGATGACCGAAATCAGTGATGTAATTTTTACGAATTTCTAGCATTTTACCACAGGTAGGCTTTGTTGAATACAACGGTAAACCAACAGTCCAGTCAATGAGTACTGAAATGAGGGGTCTAGAGCGCATGATATGTGCGATTATTTTTGAATTCATAGCTTCGTTAGGAGCAGTTAGAAGGTAAACATACTAAAAGTTCCCACCACTGGGGGTGAGCTAAAGGTGGGGGGAGGGGAGAAGTTAAATTATTTTGGTTTATCGATATATTGAAAACGGTTGACTCTAGAAAAGTATGTTTCAAACAAACATTAAAGATAAATAAATTTTCAATAAAATTAATTATATATAAATTTATCGTAATTCTAACCGTTTACGAGAGATTCGTTATTGAAAATCGTTGATTTTCGGGAAAAACAGATGTCACCTCACTTTTTGCCAAACTTTTGCTACTAGTACCTTCCACAAGTGTTTCTCAGAAAAACGTCAGAATAAAAATTATAGAGCATTAAATTTACTTTAATTTCATAAATACGTTTTTGGTATTTGAAGCAAATGTTTAACAAAAAGTGAGGTAAATATTTTTTTATTTCTAAAATTATTGATTTTTAATAACGTATATCTCGAAAACCGTTGGAATTTCGACGAATGTGTATATAATTCCAACTTCGAACCTTCTTGTTTGAGTTATATTCGAAAAACATAAAACTTGGACGTTCTCCCTCCCTTCTACCCTTAGCTCACCCGCCCGGTGTGGGGATTTTAGTATGTTTACTTTCTAAATATTCTTAATCAAACTATGAAGTAAAAAATTATCGCATATTCCATGCACTCTATGATGTGCTTATTGACTGAACTACAACGAAATAAAAAATTCGCTTTTTCACATTCCTTAGTTTTACATAGTGGCGACGATATGAAACCTTTACAAAAAATAGTTGTACTTTCAATAATTTAGTTGCTGTTTAGTGTTGTTTGATAAATTTGAGGTGATTGCCGGGGATCTTCAGCTGGGTCAAATTAGTACTCAACAGTTAGTATAGACATCTCACTTTGGCGTATTTTTTATTTATATCCTAGTTTAGGCTGAAAAATAAATAATTATAAAATAAATAAAAAATTGATCTATAAACTATAAAGACAATAAATAAAAATAAAATATAACAGGGCTTAGGATTAAGTTTTCCTATTCGTCGACGGAACATTCTTTCACACAGAAATAAAATTTTCTCTATAAACAATTTCCTGGAACTGTTTCTACCCCAACTGGAGTCCAGGAACTGACACTATCCTCAGCATGGAGAACTTATCTGACAAAGTGGAACAACTCTGATAAGAGCACATTTATACAAGTCTGGAGAAGGTAGTTGGAACTTGGACTGGGGGAACTACTTCGTCTATCAAGACAACTGTCTTAGCCCTGACTTGGATGGATCGCTCAATTGTAAGATTTACAACTACAAAGTACCATTAGGCTGAATAATTGAAATGGATTGTTGGATTTGTTACTGTCTAAATTTTAAAACAGATATAGTTTCAACAACGCCGCTACTTGTTAGGAGCGCTATCTATAGAAATAGTCAGTAACCAACTATAATTATAATTTACTTGGTTAGTGTTATATAATTACTAAGGCTATCCTCATTGTGTCAAAACCTCACATTACATCCCTTCCTTAATACCCACTGCTTTACCTCAAAAACCGACGTATTAATTTCCAAAGTCCCATTAAAAATATGGGATTAACTTCTAATCATCTTTTTTGGAAATATATTTCCCTAATCACGAAGGAATCTATTTTATTCTTAAGCAACTTTTCCATTACCGCGATTCATTGCCACTAAGTACTCGTCAACTTTCAGTAATGTTGAAGACCCCGCAAAATTGTCAGGGTCTTTTGAATGAGGCTCTAAAAACTAAAATAAAATAAACAAAAAAAAAAAATAAATAAACGAAGGGTCCGAATATTAGTATCTGTTTGAGAAAACCGAAACTATTTCCGTTACATACATAATATATTTACTATAAATTTAAACAAACATTAACTATTTACAAAAAATGAATTAAATAAAAAATAATTATTGAACCTTTTGAATTAAAACTTAAATTAAACTATTAATAAAAATTATGACAATTATACCCATTTAAATTACTAAAGAAAAACAAAATATAAATAATTAAAATAAAAAGATATGATATTATTGGTGAAGAGCTTAGCTGAGGGAGCGGGACGACTATGACTGGTAACAGACACAACGAGATGGTAATCTAGGTGGTCTCGATAAGTAAGGAACCTTCGCAAGATGTTCCAAGATGTCGTGAACGCTGCACGTCTTCAAAAGAGGATGAAGTTCATTTTCTTCTTCTTCTTCTTCTTTTTCTAATTATTTTTTGAATTGATATTACAATCTTCCTCATTCGAGGGTGATAGTAATATGGATGACAATGAATCCATTCATTCGTTGTGTACAATAGAAAAACAGATTAACTTCTCAAGAAGCTATAGAAAGACATAATAAATAATAATAGAAAATAAATTAGTATATTCGGCAGATAAAACAGGGAAAGCATAATTTGAATTCTACCACTCTATCTACAATATAGGCTCAAAGATATCCCAGTGTTACCCTCTCAGCTGTTTCACTAGTATCATAATTCTGTGGAGGCTGAGCTAGCACGCTATGGACCTAAGCAGAAACGCTAGCAGTTTCCAAGTCTCCAATAAAATAAAAATTTACAATAGGTATCGGGCCCACTGTCGGTTTATACATATATGCGCATTGATATATTACGCTTATTATTTATCATTTTTTTTCCTATATCAATTTATTGAAATTTACAACTGTACAATTATATACATTAAGTTAATGAGCTGATAACGATTACAATAACATATCAAAGCTTGAAAAGAACTACTCATCAGTAGAAACTAAATAAAAATTCTACACTAGAAGATCTCTTCTAGGTCATCTTTTGAGACACCTCGGAGGATTATCGGGAATGGAGTGGGAAGCAAGTTGAGAAACTAATGGATTTGACCATTTATGGAGCTTACTATGAAAGGATATGTATCTGGTTTGGGCTATCTCAGCAACATATAGAAAATAAAGGTCTTTATGGATAAGTTTATTGGTGACAAAGTAAGGGGCATTTAGGATTTTGGATTGTAGGGATTGAATACGAGATTAATTGAATGGTTTTGTAGAGCCCCAAAGCTCACCTCTGTCCGCCCAAACTTTGAGCTTTGATCTTTTGTCTAATAAAAAAAAAAAAAATAAATAAAAAAAATAAAAAAAATTGCAAATAAAGCAATTAAGGCTTCTATTGCAAGCCTTTATCAGAGTTAGAAGAAAAAAAAATAGGTGACAAAAATGCTGAGAGTATTGTAAGGGACCTAAATCTATTAGAAGAGACCTAGGAATAAATAGATTTAAGCCAGAGTAAATAGAAAAACCTTTACAACTAAAAAACATAGACTTGAATGAATAGATTTCTTTAAAAAAACGAATGGAAATTTAATGCGAATGGATCAGGTAGACGGATATTACTTCTCTCCAAATTAATCTGGCCAGAAATCTAAATCTTCCTAGATATCTTCTAATAGTTTTATGTTCTGCAGACAGTCCGAAATACGAATTTTACTTTCATTGCTATTTTTCTGACAGGAATTTTAAGATCAGCATTAACTTTTCTCATCTCATACTTCCCAATTTTGGCAAGAGCAAATTCTTAGTTTGATTATGTATTGGATCGTTGAAGAAGGTATTGAACACTAGAAGATCTCTAGGCCATCTTTTCATACGCCTCGGAGGATTATCGGGAATGGGAAGCAAGTTGAGAAACTAATGGATTTTTGTGGTTATGGATCTTACGATGAAACATTAAGGTATTTATGGATAAGTTTATTGGTGACAAAGTAAGGGGCATTTAGGATTTTTCGAAGGATTTTGGATTGTAAGGATTGGATATGAGATGAATTGGATGGTTTAATAGAGCCCCAAAGCTTTACTCTGTACGTCCAAATAGGTCTAATCACAGTCTAGTCCAGTAAAATAAGGCTCCGAAAGTCCGTTTTCAAGAAAAAACTGCCGGACTTTTATTCTCAACGGATCTTTATGTTTTTTAGCGTGCTTTTAAGGGACATTATTTTAACTTTATACTTAATTGTCAAATAGTAAATTTAATAAACTTTAAGATGAAAAAAAAGTAATTTAAAATCGGACAAATAGTTTTGCAGTTATAGCCAAAAAAGTACGCCAAACATGTTTTCGCGGAGAAGTGGGACTAACCGCCAGTTGGCCAATTTCTACACTTTTTCCCAAGACCATATCTTCGTGGTAGCAAACTTCAGGTTCAGGATTCAGCACCTCTGTTTATTGAAAGATCGTGATAATTTCCGATGCGACTCCTCAGTAATCGCACCAGCCTTTGGACAATGGGTTGTATGTAAAACTATAAAAGCGAGTGTTCGCAGTCTTGGGGAAATCTTAATCAGAAGATATCCGAACCAAATATTTAGGCGAAAATCACTGACCTCGTTGGAGCCGCCGATGTACCTCCTCGTCTTCTCAGAGGCCTCCAAGAGAATCGCGGGCGGATGAATGATCCTGCAGGCTGAAGCACTCGGTCAAGATATCCTCCTCTTAAATCACCACTCATTAACATGGGGCGCTAGGTCTTTATTAAATGTCATAAGAAAAAAACCACTTTAAAACCAAAATTCTGGAAGGCTATTCTTAGCCCTGGGCAAAAATGTATAGGAAGACCATAGTGGCTTGGACAAAGGTAATTCGCTCGTAATGGTTCAATAGGCAGCGACAGACTAACGACTGAACCTGTAGGGATTAGTGCAGATAAGAAGCCACATCTTTTAGTTTCCGAGAGTCAAAGTCAACTGCCCTGTGGGTAGCTATGGTAAAACTAAAGGGCCGATTAATCAAGGAATTCGTTAGAGGGCCTGACTATGTACGATATATTTTACTTTTCTCCTTCCCCCCTCACAAGAGCGCCGAACAACCTCTAAAAACATAAACATCCGTTGGGAATATAAGCTCGGCAATTTTTTCTTCGGTAAACCCTTTTTTTACTGGACTAGTCATGTAAATAAGTCTTTCGTAATGAGTTGGGAGCTTTGTCTAGTAAAGGTTGAAGTAGTCTGTAACAACGAGCAGTTTCTCGGTTGATTAAAATTTCTAAAGGTGAGTTTATCCTTTAAATATTTCAATGTACATTCAATATGCACTTGAAATGTAAATAATTTTATCATTCAATGTGTTTAATATTGGAATCTTAATTTAAATAAATAAAAGCAATCGTGTAATACGTTTTTGTATTTTTTTAATTTATTTAAAAAAAAAAAATTATTGTAAATATATTAATATTTTTAGTTAGTAAGTAGTAATTTATAGGTTTTTATCGTAAAATAAGTTGTTAATATTTTATAATGTTTATAGGTTTTTATCGTAAAATAAGTTGTAAATATTTTATGTTTATTCATAAATATTCTAAATTTATTGTAAATATTGAGGAAATAGTAAATTACAATAAATAGTTTTAGTTTTGAAATAGTATTAGTTTTATATAGTATTTTTGTTTAATAAATTATTTTTTTTAATGGCTCAAATAAGCATTTTAATATTCCCTTTTTTAAAATTAGTTGAATGCAAAACATTTTCCTTTTTTTTCTTCTAAAAACGAAAATAATAATTTTGACATAAATATTTAATGTATACAATATAATCAATCTAATTATGTATTTTATAATGACAGTTTTTAATTAGATTGTACATTTTTAAGCCAAATGTTTATCGATCTTTAGCACACAAAAACGAGTGCTATGCGGACGTAGTATAGGCAAACTTTCGTGACGGTCGGAGAGCATTATATAACGCACCGAAAAAAATTCAATTTCGCGCATATATTTCAGTTTAAATCTAAAATTAACGCAACAGCAATATAAATTAGAATAATTAAAAGTGAACTTAAAAAAAAAAATTTGAATTTCCGCATTGAATGGGTTAATATTTTATTCAATAATTAAAATACCATCTTAAACCTAAGACTTCCTGTCCTGCACTATCTTTTAATAATAGTTCACTAATTCCTGATGAAATGACCCAGTACCTTGGACTCTATCTGATCAAACGGTTTTCTTGTAATCCACAAAGTAAATTAAAGTGTCAGGAAACTACTCGTTTTCAGTTAGTTCAACATTTACTAGACAAACCTACTAAGCTTCCAATTAATTACCAAAGACTCACTTGTGGCTCCACCGAACCTTTCAAATGTCCTAGTATCCAATCCTTACTATTTCAATTCCTACGTAATATCATCAATACTCCCATAATTGATAGGCTATTTATTTAAATTTAAAAGTGTATGATAATGCTAAATATTACACGTAAATTGCTTGTAAAAAAAAAAAAAACTACCCATCGGTAGCACTTATAAAGGGTCTATAAAACAATAGTTCCATCTGAGATCTAGAGGCCATCTTCTTTTCAGGCGCCTTGAAGGGTTATCTGGAATAGAATGAGAAGCAAGTTGTGATACTAATGGATTTGAATCGTTTTGTAGTTTGCTATGAAAGGATATCTGGTTTAGGATAAACTAACAACACATGGAACATTAAGTTTTTATGGATATGTTTGTTAGCGACAAAGCAAGGAGCATTGAGGAATTTTTCGAAGGATTTTGGATTGTAAGGATTGGAAACGGAACGAATTGGATGGTTTAATGGTGCCCCAAAACTCTATCTCGAATGTCCAGATAGGTATAATTACTATCATGTAAATTATTTTCTTGTAATTAGGCAGAAGGTTTAACGTTTATCTAATGGGTATTGCAGAAGTCAAAAACAACAAGCTGCTTCTAGTCGTTTTAGTCTTGTATGTGGCACATCATTTTATGTCACAAATTAACTTACCCATAATGCCTTTTATATTCTAGATAATGATGATCTGGACCGAACCAGATAAATATCCTTCCATGATAAGCTACATCTCCACTCGAATCCCCACTACTCTCCCAGTCCCCTAGTCGATTTCCGATAACTCTTCGAAGCCTCCGAAAAATAAGTGAACTAGAGACCTTTTCATGTAGATACAATTGAAATCATCGACGGGTTTTTGCTTTGGAAAAACTCGCTTTTAAACGAAAATCCTTCTAGCAGTCTTAAAATACAAGCTAGTATTTTTCAGTTTGTACTATACATTTACATATAACAAGCTGTGATTGCGATAAGAGCACGTGTTGGTCGTCCTTGGCCGATGTTATCCTTTTTTGGTATTAGTGTCAACTTCGTGTTTTTATAAATGTGTCCAAAACTCATCTGAGGGTTACTTTGAACAAAGATGTTTATACCTTTTAGAAGACGGTGCTACTTTAAACATCATGTTTTCGTTTGTTTTGTTATTTGGTGAATACAAGCAATTATTTTGATTCGTATTTATTATTAAAACTTCTTTTATATTTATGCCTGTATTATATAATTAAAATTTATTTCGACATGGTGATGAAAGGAATATAGGAAGGCACTATTAAGATAAACAAATCAAGAACAATAAAATGATATAAACAGAAATAATTAAATTTGAATTGAAAATTTTATGCTAGATAAGCACTTTTGTTCCTTTGCTTCTATTCAAGTTTTTGTAAGGTGCGTTGCAATTAAGAAAAATACTATTTTATTTTCCTCTTTATTTCAAACCAAATCGTAATTCCAATCGTGATATTAATTATAACTCATAATTTACTGTAATTATATAATACAGGCATAAATATAAAAGAAGTTTTAATAATAAATACGAATCAAAATAATTGCTTGTATTCACCAAATAACAAAACAAACGAAAACATGATGTTTAAAGTAGCACCGTCTTCTAAAAGGTATAAACATCTTTGTTCAAAGTAACCCTCAGATGAGTTTTGGACACATTTATAAAAACACGAAGTTGACACTAATACCAAAAAAGGATAACATCGGCCAAGGACGACCAACACGTGCTCTTATCGCAATCACAGCTTGTTATATGTAAATGTATAGTACAAACTGAAAAATACTAGCTTGTATTTTAAGACTGCTAGAAGGATTTTCGTTTTAAAAGCGAGTTTTTCCAAAGCAAAAACCCGTCGATGATTTCAATTGTATCTACATGAAAAGGTCTCTAGTTCACTTATTTTTCGGAGGCTTCGAAGAGTTATCGGAAATCGACTAGGGGACTGGGAGAGTAGTGGGGATTCGAGTGGAGATGTAGCTTATCATGGAAGGATATTTATCTGGTTCGGTCCAGATCATCATTATCTAGAATATAAAAGGCATTATGGGTAAGTTAATTTGTGACATAAAATGATGTGCCACATACAAGACTAAAACGACTAGAAGCAGCTTGTTGTTTTTGACTTCTGCAATACCCATTAGATAAACGTTAAACCTTCTGCCTAATTACAAGAAAATAATTTACATGATAGTAATTATACCTATCTGGACATTCGAGATAGAGTTTTGGGGCACCATTAAACCATCCAATTCGTTCCGTTTCCAATCCTTACAATCCAAAATCCTTCGAAAAATTCCTCAATGCTCCTTGCTTTGTCGCTAACAAACATATCCATAAAAACTTAATGTTCCATGTGTTGTTAGTTTTATCCTAAACCAGATATCCTTTCATAGCAAACTACAAAACGATTCAAATCCATTAGTATCACAACTTGCTTCTCATTCTATTCCAGATAACCCTTCAAGGCGCCTGAAAAGAAGATGGCCTCTAGATCTCAGATGGAACTATTGTTTTATAGACCCTTTATAAGTGCTACCGATGGGTAGTTTTTTTTTACAAGCAATTTACGTGTAATATTTAGCATTATCATACACTTTTAAATTTAAATAAATAGCCTATCAATTATGGGAGTATTGATGATATTACGTAGGAATTGAAATAGTAAGGATTGGATACTAGGACATTTGAAAGGTTCGGTGGAGCCACAAGTGAGTCTTTGGTAATTAATTGGAAGCTTAGTAGGTTTGTCTAGTAAATGTTGAACTAACTGAAAACGAGTAGTTTCCTGACACTTTAATTTACTTTGTGGATTACAAGAAAACCGTTTGATCAGATAGAGTCCAAGGTACTGGGTCATTTCATCAGGAATTAGTGAACTATTATTAAAAGATAGTGCAGGACAGGAAGTCTTAGGTTTAAGATGGTATTTTAATTATTGAATAAAATATTAACCCATTCAATGCGGAAATTCAAATTTTCTTTTTTAAGTTCACTTTTAATTATTCTAATTTATATTGCTGTTGCGTTAATTTTAGATTTAACTGAAATATATGCGCGAAATTGAATTTTTTTCGGTGCGTTATATAATGCTCTCCGACCGTCACGAAAGTTTGCCTATACTACGTCCGCATAGCACTCGTTTTTGTGTGCTAAAGATCGATAAACATTTGGCTTAAAAATGTACAATCTAATTAAAAACTGTCATTATAAAATACATAATTAGATTGATTATATTGTATACATTAAATATTTATGTCAAAATTATTATTTTCGTTTTTAGAAGAAAAAAAAGGAAAATGTTTTGCATTCAACTAATTTTAAAAAAGGGAATATTAAAATGCTTATTTGAGCCATTAAAAAAATATAATTTATTAAACAAAAATACTATATAAAACTAATACTATTTCAAAACTAAAACTATTTATTGTAATTTACTATTTCCTCAATATTTACAATAAATTTAGAATATTTATGAATAAACATAAAATATTTACAACTTATTTTACGATAAAAACCTATAAACATTATAAATATTAACAACTTATTTTACGATAAAAACCTATAAATTACTACTTACTAACTAAAAATATTAATATATTTACAATAATTTTTTTTTTTTTTAAATAAATTTGAAAAATACAAAAACGTATTACACGATTGCTTTTATTTATTTAAATTAAGATTCTAATATTAAACACATTTAATGATAAAATTATTTACATTTCAAGTGCATATTGAATGTACATTGAAATATTTAAAGGATAAACTTACCTTTAGAAATTTTAATCAAGCGAAGCTCTTAAAAGTACAATAACCAGAAACGAACTTTTTCTCAGAATGGTGAAAACCCAAATGAGGGTCGGAGAAAAGGTTTGAAGCAAATACGACAATCGGAGCCTCCACGACATCAGTTTGAATGTTGACAGACAAGAGCATTAAATAATGCCCTCCGTCCGGCGCCATAACTCACGTAGCATTATATAATGCTCTCCGCGTTGAATGGGTTAGGTTATTACTGAAAATAAGTTTGTTTTTTTTGTTTGTGTTTTACTTCAAAGTAATAATTTTTGTTGAACAGTAAATATGTCAGGCGTATAAATCTGGACTTAAAACGTGTAAATATTCATATTCTTGAGGCAAATAATACATTTATACAACATAACTACTGGAATTAAATATATTAGACATAATGGGCATATAAGAAAAGATCGGAGAATTTATTAATATTATTTAGTATTCGTAAAACAATAAAAAATTTTCTCCATGTTGTCATTATTTCGAACCTTTAATAGAACAACGGAGAATTAATTCGGAAAAGCTTTTGACAAATGAACTTTTAACAAGCTGACGGAATCAACAATATCTGTGCTGGATTATTCAAAGTGTACTTAGAAGTTTCTAAAATACATGAACTACTAACAATGATTTAGGGAAAAAAAAAATCCTGAAAAATAAAAACAATTAAAGATTATTTTGAATCACAAAAAAGAGTCGAGAACATATAGTCGGAGAGCTGGTGACACATTTAGAACACGGATTTGACCCAACTTGCTTGATAGCTCGCGTGGGCAGGTGGGAGAGTAAGGTAAAATATTTGTGATAAATAACATAATTGACCCAGCATGAAATAACACAAATTGTATCCTATAATCAATAATACAAAACTAAAGCGACAAGAAACTGCTCGTCGTTACTTCAACATTTACTAGACAAAGCTCCCAACTCATTACAAAAGACTTATTTACATGACTAGTCCAGTAAAAAAAGGGTTTACCGAAGAAAAAACTGCCGAGCTTATATTCCCAACGGATCTTTATGTTTTTAGAGGTTGTTCGGCGCTCTTGTGAGGGGGGTGGGAGGAGAAAAGTAAAATATATCGTACATAGTCAGGCCCTCTACCGAATTCCTTGATTAATCGGCCCTTTAGTTTTACCATAGCTACCCAGAGGGCAGTCGACTTTGACTCTCGGAAACTAAAAGATGTGGCTTCTTATCTGCACTAATCCCTACAGGTTCAGTCGTTAGTCTGTCGCTGTCTATTGAGCCATTACGAGCGAATTCCTTTGTCCAAGGCACTATGGTCTTCCTATAAATTTTTGCCCAGGGCTAAGAATAGCCTTCCAGAATTTTGGTTTTAAAGTGATTTTCTTTCTTATGACATTTAATAAAAACCTAGTGCCCCATGTTAATGAGTGGTGATTTAAGAGGAGGATATCTTGACCGAGTGCTTCAGCCTGCAGGAATGATTCATCCGCCCGCGATTCTCTTGGAGGCCTCTGAGAAGACGCGGAGGTACATCGGCGGCTCCAACAAGGTGAGTGATTTTCGCTTAAATATTTGGTTCGGATATCTTCTGATTAAGATTTCCCCAAGACTGCGAACACTCGCTTTTATAGTTTTACATACAGCCCATTGTCCAAAGGCTGGTGCGATTACTGAGGAGTCGCATCGGAAATTATCACGATCTTTCAATAAACAGAGGTGCTGAATCCTGAACCTGAAGTTTGCTACCACGAAGATATGGTCTTGGGAAAAAGTGTAGAAATTGGCCAACTGGCGGTTAGTCCCACTTCTCCGCGAAAACATGTTTGTCCGATTTTAAATTACTTTTTTTTCATCTTAAAGTCTATTAAATTTACTATTTGACAATCAAGTATGAAGTTTTAATAATGTCCTTTAAAAGTACGCTAAAAAACATAAAGATCCGTTGAGAATAAAAGTCCGGCAGTTTTTTTCTTGAAAACGGACTTTCGGAGCCTTATTTTACTGGACTAGACTGTGATTAGACCTATTTGGACGTACAGAGTAAAGCTTTGGGGCTCTATTAAATCATCCAATTCATCCGGTATCCAATCCTTACAATCCAAAATCCTTCGAAAAATCCTAAATGCCCCTTACTTTGTCACCAATAAACTTATCCATAAAGACCTTAATGTTTCATCGTAAGCTCCATAACCACAAAAATCCATAAGTTTCTCAACTTGCTTCCCATTCCTGGGAAAAAACATTTTCTTTAAAATGTTTTTTTTTTTTGCAATTTACGGAGAAACGGTGCCCCGGATAAAAAAAATCACCGGTATAAAATCGATACAAAATTTGATTTTTTATCAAAATCCGTCGTAAAATATGCTACATCCCATTTGAAATTCCAGAGTTAGGGCCGCTGGAGAAGGTTGGAGAGCATACTATAACCTGAGAAGAAACTTTATTTGACACAGTTAAAACCCTGAGAGTTTCGTTTCAAAATTTTAAAAACTGTAGAAAAAAAAAGGGGGTGGCCATCGAATATTGAACACCCTGTATATGTGGCCCAAAGATGTTCATTCCGCCATCTTAAAATAGTATCCTTAAGGATTCGCTCCAAGAAAATTGAAAATATCCACAAAAACGATCAGGCAGTAGTGCAAAATGTGCAAAACCTGTTCAAAGTAGCTCCCGGTTATATGTGGGATATGTTTATATATTTTTCAAACAACCCTAAATAAATTAAAGATAATAGTTATAACAGAATAAAATATTTAAATTGTGGGATTAACCGATTTTATTTTCCCTATCGCTTGCCGTGTTCGATTTGCCTGTCTTAAGCCTCTCAGCCCACGGCGGACATTCAAAGCTCTGTTTACACTTGACCTTTCCATTTTCCTTTCTGCCTCTATCGTTACTGTTTGGAACAGTTCAATTTCCAATCCCTAATATCTCTTTTCATTTCTTTGTATTGAGAGTTTTCAATTCATTGGTTTGTATTAAATATTAACCAAATCATAATTCAAACATATATTTATTTCATATTTTAATATATCCTAGAACATTTTAGTAAAGAATCTGTTTATGACAAATGAATGTATAATAGAAATCAACGGAATTGTTTAGGAAGCTTGTTAAAGCTTGAAACGCCTGCTGTTTCAAGAAATTAACTTAAATTAACTAATAATTGAAATTTTATTTGTTTATCGATAAAAATCTGAAGCACGTGGAAAAGTTGAAGTACATGGAACATTATTTCTTCAATTATCTTTTTACTTATAGCAGTCATTTTAGATCTAGTTAAATGTGTACTGATTATTTGTTTGAAGGTTACGAAAAAGTTTGATTAGACATCCAATTTTTAATTTTAATGTATGAGTTGGTAATCCAGATAGACCGACTTTTAATCCGTCCTTGGTCGCTAGCCGATCTGGTACACCGTTTGTCGCTAGGTGAGCATCTCTCACTTCTTTCATTTTCATAAAAAATTCAGTTTTATATTGCCAAATATTTCGTTATAAATGGTTAATAAATGTCATCAAAATGCATGAATAATTGTAGTAGGTAGCATAAAGATCGAAAATATATTTTTACAAAGATATTTATTCAAAAAAAAAAAAAAAAAAAAAAAAAAAAAAAAAAAAAAAAAAAAAAAAAAAAAAAAAAAAAAAAAAAAAAAAAACAAAAAAAAATTCTAGCAGCGAAGAACAAGAATCTGGAATATTATAAATTTCAGATTCCTAGTAATAATAAATAATAAAGCACAGGGACTAGATGGACTCCCAGCAGAATTGTTTAAACATGGGGGAGAAGAATTTGTCAGATATCTATATAATGTCATAATGGACATCTGGAAGACTGAAGAGGTTCCTTCAGATTGGTTTAAAACAGTGATCAATACTGCCCGATCTACAAGAAAGTAGATGTGCTTGACTGTCATAACTACAGAGGCATATCTCTCTTGCCTAACACTTATAAGGTGTTCTCCCAGATACTGTATAGAAAACTACTCCCTTTTGCTGAGGAAAATATAGGAAGGTACCAAATGGGCTTTATGAGAGGAGAGTCTACCATAGACCAGATATTCTCCATCAGAAATATCTTTGAAAAGTGCAGAAAATATAATATCCATACATACCATCTGTTCATAGACTTCCGGAAAGCATATGATAGCATAGAGAGAAACGCACTGTGCTAGGAACTTCTTGAGATGGGAATACCACCGAAGCTGGTACGTCTGATTAGGGCTACAATGAAGAAAGTAGAATGCACAGAGCGAATCCAGGGTGATATAACTGATAGCTTTGAAACCCATAAAGGGCTGAGGTAGGGGGACTGCCTCGCATGTTTACTGTTAATCTGGCCCTCGAAAGTGAAGTGATAAAATCTGGGATACAGGTCGGGGGAACAATATTTAACAAGTCAAGTATGATTTTAGCATTTGCAGATGATGTCGACCTTGGAAGAACTCCAACTGATTTGAAAAATAGCTTCCTCAGACTTCAAGGAGCAGCATCGAGATTTGGTTTGGAGGTGAATGAAGAAAAGACAAAATATATTAATGCTGGCCAACGATGGGCAGTAGCCATCAAACTTAGTTGCCGGAGGCTTTTCGTTCGAAACGGTGAACGAATTTGTATATCTTGGTTCACAAGTAAACTCCAACAACGAAATACAGGCTGATATCCAACGAAGAATCATAACTGCAAATAAATGTTATTTTGGACTACAAAACCATTTAAAAAGCAGGACAGTATCTCGAACCACAAAAGTGCTGATATATAAAATCTTGATAAGACCAGTGCTCACCTATGCTTCTGAATGTTGGACATTGACTGGTACATAGGAAGCACTCCTAAGATTCGAAAGAAAGATCCTGAGAAGAATTTACGGACCAATTTGCACCAATGGAACCTGGAGAATTCGTACTAATGCTGAAATTACGAGGCTCTACATGAACCCCGATGTAAGAATAATAAAGGCAGGACGTCTCCGATGAGCAGGGCACATAGTAAGAATGACCACAGACCAGATTCCTAGAAGAATTCTAGACGAAAAGGTGTATGGCACGAGAAGAGTGGGAAGACCTCTGCTACGATGGATTGATGGAGTTGCAGCGGACGCAAGGACCATCTTGGGTATCCGCAACTGGAGAGCGGCGGCAGCTAATAGAGAGGACTGGAGGACTAAGGTGCAGGAGGCCTTGACTCTTCAAGAGTTGTTGTGCCATTGATGATGATGATATTCCTATTAAATGATTGAAAAATAATATAAATACGATTCGCAGCGATTTATTAACTAATTACCTGCAATTAATCTTTTCAACTGGTTTTTTATTCAACAAATCAATAATTTTAGATCCACGATTCATTTTGAACCCAACTAATCACTAATCAATCGAAAAAAGTTAGAAAACTTGCTCAGTAAAATGTAACGAATAAACTGCACGAGAGATAAGCTGATACTGAAGAGTGTAACAATATCGCTTTTGATGATCTAGGTCACCGGTAAAACATGCTCCATGCTAAAAAAACAGAAGATAAATTACAAGATAAACTAAAACCTGTAGCTACATGAACTGATGGATAAAAATCTATTAATAAAGCGCCTCGAACATTGCCGATGTCACCCGATTTCCATGGAAGCAATGATCGGGTTGCCCGCAATTTGGCCGACTAATGGACATTTTGACGTGAATACGTCTTTAAATTTGCTATGAGGCAATCCATAAAACCTAATGATAGCAGAATCGGGGTATACAGTTTGGCATTTAGTTTCGAATCTATCCTCAACATCCGAAATTAAATTATACCACTGGATAGCTAAAGGATCAAAGAATTCATTACGATGAGCGAGAACAGTGAGGCATAGCGCGCTGCGGAGGGAGAAGTGCCGCAAGTTTGAGGTTATTTTGTTGCGTTTAGAGATTTGAAATTAGTTTAACTTTTGACTCGGAGAAGCTACAATGTTCGTTTAAGTTTGAATCGTCAGCTGTTCGCCTATCGATTGTATATAAAACATTACTTTAAAATAGTGACAGTGAATATGGTAAGTTGTTAAAATAAAAAAAAAAATATTATCAAAAATATATAAAGTCGGCCTATACTCGTCGAAAAGCCAAAAACAAATACAGAGACCGTAAACGGTTGGAAAGGGCTCCTCAAGAACAATCGAGTGGTGTTAATAAAACACCATATGACCGAGTCAAGCAGAGCCGGAAACGTACATTTCGCGGTATTTTGCTGCGTATCGAGATTTGCAATTAGTATAACTTTTGACTCGGAAAAGCAACGATGTTCGGTTACAATTTAATCGTCAGCTGTCGTCAAAATCTACCGATTGTATATAAAACATTAGTTTAATGTAGGGAAAATGAATATAATGTGTTAGAATAAACAAATATTATCAAAAACATTGTAATAGTGTTCTTGATCAGCAATTGTATTATACTTATTACCGCAATAAATGCACAAAGCTTGGTCGCGCACTCAGAAGACATCTCTACTGATACAATCATCAACCGATCTGATTGGCAATCAGCGAAACTTGGTTGGAAAATTCCATGCCAGTGAACATCCCTAACTTTGATCTTAGATCATATTGTAATACCGCTAAAAACAGAAAATCGCATCTACATCATCGGTAGCGGTATCATCATCAAGTCGCAGAGCCGATGGAGTCGACATATATCGCAACATCTATAGCTTTACTGATTGTAATAGAGTTAACATTGAATTTTCGGTAATTTATTTGGAAATGAAAGACGCAACACCTGGTTATTTCTGTCTAGTAAACGTAACGGCCAATGTCATCTTCAAATTCGTACTCGGATGGGTGTATATCCACCCGGGCGCAGTGGTAGCAGAAATTAAACTCTTTTTGTTACGATCGTTGTTCAAATATTCCAAAAACATTGCTAAAATTATAACCAATTACGAGCCTGATCTTACTACACCAGTTATGATTGTTGTAGACTGTCGATGTCTCACAAAACCGCTCATTGCCCGCTTTCATGCTCAGCGAGTTCAATTTGTCTTATATTGAAACTTCTCCAACAACGTTAGGTAATAACTGTAATGATTTAACGTTTACCAGAAATCTCAATGTATCTTGTATGCCATTTGGGTCTTACTTTTCGTATCACAGACTTATAATTAATAAAGTTATATTGTTACACAATAATTGTTTGTTTCCTTGCTTTTATCCTAAATACTTAAATAAAAATACTTTATTTAAATATATAATCCGTTACATAAACGTATTCACGTACAACACACGACCGTGTCCATGGCACAGCCATACACCGAATTTTTTTCTTGTCGACTAGTAGCCGTCCAAAGTTATGGTCGGCCCATCTCTACAGTTTTTTTTTCTCTCTTTTGTTTGTTTTTATCGTCCTGCTGACAATAACTAACCAACATTTGTCTTTTTTTGATAGCGAAAAGCCCGCACTCCAACATTTATATTAAAAATATCATATGTAAAATATTTTTTACAATCTAAAGTAACTCCATCAGGGATACAATGAACTTATTCCCAGATTTAATAAGCCATCAAAAGCGCCTGTTATCGATCCGCTTCGTCAATGACTTTGTAGTCTCAGACATTTCCCCGGCCCTAAAGAAGAGGGGAAGAGATCCCTTTGTATTATTACAATATTACTTAACTATAGTAATTACTGACAATATCTTAAATGAGAAGGCTTCATCCGCTAACGAACTACTTCTGATGTTCTTTGATCGTACCTTGTGATCATGTTCCAGATGATTAATGCACTTTTATATGTGATCTCGCTGAATAAGTTGCCAACTGCTCACAAGTTTAAAAAGTTGCTTATTTTTTTATTTATTTATTTTTTGCTCAAATTTTTATTTTTATGTTTTAAAGTACCTACAGAAAATACTTATAATGAAGCACCAAATACATGTAACGTACCAGCTATTTTTGTTAATCTTAATTATGCGCTTATAGTCAACACTTAGGGATATTTATGAAATTCAGTTCATTTTTATATAACTTAATTAGGGATGTATCGATTCCAAATGTCAATTCTCGATTCCATCAATTCTTGAGAAAAGAATCGGTATAAGTCGATTCTTAGGAACCGATCGTTACTGTTGGCGATATGTATAACAATTATATATAAAAGTCAGATGTCAGTCAATACGAACAATTATTAACATTCAATTTGGTCAAATCGAATAAATCTGATACCGGTGAATTGGTTGATAAATTTTGTTTTAATTAATAATAATCCTTTACTTGTTCGATAATGGTACATAATTAATCATTTGTTTTATAAAAATTCAAATTTGTTTTCACTTTAAATGTTTTTCTATACAAAGAAATATTATCTATTAACTTGTGTGTATTGGTATATGAGTGAATATGTGCAGTGTATATAAATATATATCGTGATATCTGTAAATATTTTCTTCATCCAATGCACATATAGATACAGCTCATTCTCTGTACATATCTTTTCTTATTTTCTCATGGTTATTTTTTTTTTTAGCTTATTTCATTTCTTCTTTTTATGCTATCATATTTACTGAAGTTCTTTAGACAATTATTTACAATTAACTGTATTTATATGTCTCCGGTTTCTTATATATAAAAACTTTTGTATGAAAATATGCAAGCCAGACCATTGTACTATCTTATGATACAATTTTGTTATTCTCAGTGGGCAATACGTCCCAGAATAAAGATTATTTACATTTTATTTCATTTAAATTATCGATGTATGTATAACAATTACATAATTACGTAATTGCTATTCATACATCGATTTTTCTCTCCAACGGTAAAAATAAATGAATAATTAATTTAAAAAATATTTTATATCTTATACTAAGAGATTAATTTTTCATATATTTGATCAGCACTGTTCGGTAAAGAATTGTAATATCCTTTTGAAAAATCATGCATTGCTCCTGCAAGCCAAACGTTGATTTGTCTTGTATTAGCTATTAGAAATAGATAAATAGGGTTAATATTTTTAAGCTGAACGAAAAGTCGGGTAGAGATCATTTATACTTTAGGTTTTCCCTATGATCGTTTTTTTCGTTCCTACTAGAAACAAAGAATAGTTAAAAAAAAAAAAAAACCAACCAATTATAGAGAAATCCTATAAAAGGACAAATGATCTTTACCTTTTTCTTCTCTTTAAATTCAGTCTGCTCTAGATTCTGATATTCAGAATCCCTGTTCATTTTTCCTCCTTAGCTGAGTTTCAAAACGATTGTCTCTATAACGAGCCTGATGTTGTAGCGATCAGGGAGGTTAAGATGGACAGGACACCTCGTATGGATATCGGATGGGTCGTTACAAAAAAAAAATTCTAATAGAACAGATATCCGGCCGACACAAAGTTGGGAGACCCAGGTTACGGTGGTCGGGCTGTGTGGCAAGGGATTGTAGGGTCATCGAATTAAGGGATTGGATGGCGGCATCGCAGGACAGAAACGCATTCTCAGATCAATAGATTTGTTATAATTTAAATAGTAGTACAGGTTCATGATAAATGGTAGTTTGTAGGCTAGAAATCTGGAGTAAAGGGTGGCTGAAATAGACTCATAAAAAAATTAATATTTAGAAAGAAAAACAAAACCGACTTCAAGATTAAACCGAAATAAACAAACTTGAACGAAAAACTAAAAAATAATATTTTAATTTCTTTGAAACAAAAACCATTAATTGACAATCAACAAAATTATCGACACTTATATACCTATTCACAATTTATGATCAGTTATTTTTAGAGGCGGTGCCAGCCAATAAGGGCAGTTTAATCTTGCCTTGGCAATAAACTTTCGAATGGCCGGAGACAGCGGTGTGGCGGTGATGAAACAGTGGGAGCATCTTTACAATTACCATTTATTTTCAAATTCTGTTTGTTTTGGTTGGCACCGACTCCAAAAACAACTGATCATAAATTGTGAATAGGTATATAATTATCGATAATTTTGTTGATTGTCATTTAATGGTTTTTGTTTCGAAGCAATTAAAATATTATTTTTTAGTTTTTCGTTCAAGTTTGTTTATTTCGGTTTAATCTTGAAGTCGGTTTTGTTTTTTTTCTAAAAATTAATTTTTATTTTTTTACTTTTCAGTGGTGAGTGTATTTTTGTTTATATAGAACAAAGAATCAGTTCGTTTTATAGAGGTAGGTGGTCCTAGAAGTTCTCTCTTTTGAACTCTATAACTCTATAACTCAGTTCGACTTATTTACACAATTTTTAACGTTTTCTGTCTGAAATCGTCTCATTGAGGTGAAATTTAAGCGTAATGTACTTCCGACCGCAGATTTTGTTCGACTTATTGAAGAATTTAGCTTGTCGAAGTACATCACATCGAGAGTTGACTGTATATGTAAATTATTTTTGTTAATAACTTAGATTTAGTTACCATGGATATTTTTGATAATCATAATTATAAATATGTTTTAAATGTAAGGTTATATAACAGTGATTTTTATTAACTGGTTTTTTGATTTTTCTTAAAAAGTGTTGCGTTGATTTCAAAATATCTTTTATGGGACCACTTCTAAAGTATGCTCTACCGGTCTAAAAAAGAATCATCAAAATTGATTCAGAATTCACGGAGTAATCGCGTAACATACAGAAAAAAAAAAAAAAAAAAAAATACATACTAGTTGAGAACCTCCTCTTTTTTGAAGTCGGTTGATAAAGGCCAGATTCCCGTGCTATTGCACGAAATTGCACGTTTTGAGGATTAATGCACAAATTTGCGCGTTTTAGGGGTTTCTGCAGAAATGTGCACATTTTAGGTTTTAAGTACACGAAACATACTAGACTTAAGGTGTAATTACAAAAGCAATAATTCTCCCATATTTATTTATTAAAAATCATATGATGTTACATGATTGTCCAAATATATTTTATTTCATTATTTGCGACGTTTCATGGTCATTGCCACATTATCAAGCTCTGAAACATGCAAAAACACACATGCATGGCAAATTGCGAATAAGGTATATTATGTGCATCTATATTCGACCATGTACTTTATATAACTAATGAATTACCTTACAAATGTCCAAAAATACAAGATCCATTTCCACAATAATCTTTAATCGACTAAATGTCTTGTCACTGGTATCATGTCAAATCTTAATTATCAATCTATCAATCAATGGTATCAATAGATTACTTAATTACCACAGCAACCACCCTAAACACCAAATTTTAAACACTATAAATAATGTAATATTCAAAGCTATAACCATAACTGACATAGAATATATCAAAGAAATTAAAACAAATATTTATAAAATCTTAGAAGATAATTTCATACCTAAACTTATAATTAACAAATATTGGTACAAAAATTTAAATACAAAAAGTAACAATAAAGATAAAATACATATAAACCAATTAGTCACACAGTCCAGTAACAAAATAAAAGAAAATAAACAAAAAAAAAAGATATAAACACTCAAAAGAAAATAACCGATTTTTACATCAACAATATAACAAAAATGTAATAGAGCATGCAAAGAATAATACAGATGCAATAGACAATATAAATAACACAACAATAATGAGAAATAATCCAAAAATGTTCCATAGAATAACATATATACCAGGACTCACCAATAAAATAATTTATAAATTTAAAAAAATTTGATTTTAATAAAAAAACAGCCCCAATAAATAAAAACAGAATCATTAACATAATAAACAAGAAAAATAAGATAATAGACCCAATGCAAAAAAGTAATTTAATATATAAAATAGAGTGTAATACATGTAATAATATATGTATCGGAGAAACAAGCAAAAACTTGAAAATAGAATCAAACAGCATAATGCAGACACCAAAAACATAAAAAATATCAATAAAACAGCATTATCACAACATGCAATAAACAATAACCACAAATTCAATTTTGAAAAAAACCAACATTTTATTTTATGAAAGAAACAGTTACAAAAGAAAAAATTTGGAATCCATCTTCATAACAAAAAATTTGGACACAGCTGTAAATTTCAAAACAGATACACAAAAAATAGGAGCCCACCATGCACTACTAATAAACAAACTGAATATACAGGGTGAGTATCTCTTAGTGTAAAAAAAAAAATTGGGTTAAACTAGATCAAAAATGGAGCTAAATGCAGCAAATCTCACCTTTCTATTCCAATCCGTTGCAGATATACGAAAAATCAAAGACTTTTTTGAGGAAATCACGTTTTTTCCCATAAAAACTGTAATATCTCCATTTTGTCTAAATATTTTTCAAATTTTGGCCACATTTTCAGATTTAGCATTAAATTTCCTATAAGAAAAGAGTACACGTAACCTTGAATTTTACAAACTTGGTATCTAAAGAACAGCTTGATCTTCACCTTTTTTGGGGAAGTCACAATGTCTTATTTACTTAAACGCTCACCGTTTTTCGTAAAAACTATCCACAAAACGTCAAATCTCACAAAAACTTGCAAATTTATTCAGCTTTCGAATGATATGTTAAACGTAATGATTTTGTTTCAATTTCATGGAGATATTTACTTTTGAAACCGAAAAAACATGGTGTTCTCATTTTGTATACAAATCAGTTACTTGGGTAAATAAAACATTATGACTAATAAACCCAAGATCGCGGGTTCGCAGCCCGGCAGATGACCTTAGGATTTTTTAAAGGGAGTAAAAAATCCTTAGCTATGCCGTCCTTCCGAAGGGACGTAAAATGGAGGTCCCGAGCCTGTGCGATGTCAGGTACTCGTTAAAGATCCCTATCCTAATTATACCTGGATAGGCAAAATTTAGGACTCCCCCCGTAGCATCGTCCGATTAGCCATAGCAGCATAAAGTGACGTTAAACGAAATAAACAAACAAAACATTATGACAATCTCTTAATGGAAATGTGCATTTTAAACATAATAAACTGTTCATTGGAATAAAAAGCAAAGGAAAAAATGATTGTTAAATAGAAAATAAAGGAAAACTGTCAATAAAGCGACACCATATCAGAGGATCTTATGTTATTACATTTATTTATTTATTATGTGATTTATGGCTAGATGAGTCTCATTTTTACAGGGGAAGGCATTTCGACCATTCATAATAACGATACACATGGATTGGTAGAAATGCCATCCCCTTTAAAAACAGACTCATCTGCCCATAAAATTCACTTCAAAAAGTAGTATTTCTTAGACACAATCTGCATTCAGAAGCTAACGGCAAAATTAAGGTCTATGTTCATTATCACTGAATTTTAAACATTGGATTGAAAATCTAATAAAATAAATCCTAAATAATAATAATAAATAAATGTAATAATATCATATCCTCTGATGTAGTGTCGCTTTATTGACAGTCTTCCTTTATTTTCTATTAAACAATCATTTTTTCCTTTGCTTTTTATTCCAATGAACAGTTTATTATGTTTAAAATGCACATTTCCATTAAGAGATTGTCATAAGGTTTTATTTACCCAAGTAACTGATTTGTATACAAAATGAGAACACCATGTTTTTTTTTTCGGTTTCAAAAGTAAATATCTCCATGAAATTGAAACAAAATCATTACGTTTAACATATCATTCGAAAGCTGAATAAATTTGCAAGTTTTTGTGAGATTTGACGTTCTGTGGATAGTTTTTACGAAAAACGGTGAGCGTTTAAGTAAATAAGACATTGTGACTTCCCCAAAAAAGGTGAAGATCAAGCTGTTCTTTAGATACCAAGTTTGTAAAATTCAAGGTTACGTGTACTCTTTTCTTATAGGAAATTTAATGCTAAATCTGAAAATGTGGCCAAAATTTGAAAAATATTTAGACAAAATGGAGATATTACAGTTTTTATGGGAAACAACGTGATTTCCTCAAAAAAGTCTTTGATTTTTCGTATATCTGTAACGGATTGGAATAGAAAGGTGAGATTTGCGGCATTTAGCTACATTTTTGATCTAGTTTAACCCAATTTTTTTTTTTACACTAAGAGATACTCACCCTGTATAAATGTTAACCTTTGGACCTATTGCAGTAATGGACAGTGATAATGAAGGTGGAAATATGAGCAAAAATTTTAGTTCAAATAGAGTTTTTATTTTTTCGTTATTTGAGGTAATTATATCAATTAACAATAGCTATACGATAATAGTAAATTTTGCAAAAACATAGATGTGCAGTTGAACATTGTACTTTTTTCATATTTTTATTTATTACGATTTTTTGTATTTATATTGTTTTTATTTGTTATTCTTATAAGTTCTTAGAAGTTATTCTAAATAACTTAGAAGTTATTCTTATTTGTTATTAGTTATTATAAGTTTTAATGTATGTAGATTTGACATGATACCAGTGACAAGACTTTTAGTCGATTAAAGATTATTGTGAAAATGGATCTTGTATTTTTGGACATTTGTAAGGTAATTCATTAGTTATATAAAGTACATGGTCGAATATAGATGCACATAATATACCTTATTCGCAATTTGCCATGCATGTGTGTTTTTGCATGTTTCAGAGCTTGATAATGTGGCAATGACCATGAAACGTCGCAAATAATGAAATAAAATATATTTGGACAATCATGTAACATCATATGATTTTTAATAAATAAATATGGGAGAATTATTGCTTTTGTAATTACACCTTAATATTAATTTCTCCTTGGTAATTGATATATTGTATAGTATACTAGACTTATAGGAAAAGAAACTGCTCGTCGTTTTAGACCACTCCAACATTTACTAGACAAGCGTTCAAAGCCCCCGATAAATTTGAACCTCGGCAAGATCTAAGTTCCCACATCCTGGAATATTTTACCCACACCTCTTCCCAACTTTCTCTGAACAACTGGCTCCCGACAAAAGATGCAAGTTGTGATCTCTAACAAAAGATTTCGAAGTTCCCGGAAAAATGGGGGTCTATATTTACACCAAGAAAGAGTTCCCATATTTACAACAACTCCACCATAAAAAGATAACCACTATCACAAGTAACCTAAAAGCGTGCGTGGCTGAAGGTGTGCTTAAAAAAGTAGCTTAAGACCTCCGATTTCTAGATATCATTGTGAAATTATTATGAAATAAACAAAAGAACATGAAACGAAAACGATTTAACATGTCTCTCAAAGAAGTTTACAGTCCAGAATGATCACCAATTTGTACAATAACTCAACCTGTATCCACGCTAGTTGACAGAATTATATATTAGCAAATGGCTCCATAGACAGTCCTCGCAGTAGTAGATAGTCCTCCTTTAAAATATCCCATAGGCAGTAGAGAGGGGTGTAAATATTTACAACTTTTCCTCTTTTAATATCAAAAGTTTTTGTTTAATTATAATTACCTTTTTTTTTAAATATTGCTCGCCAAATAGAAGTGTCCTTTTATTAGAGAGACCCTTATTCGGAGGTTTCCTTGTTGTCATATAACTCAGATTGATCCAACTCAGCTTAATACTTCACACACATATCAGACCGATATATAATTCATTATCCTATCAGCAAAACCTTCCACAATAAATTATAAATGGTAAAATACATTATAAATAGATGAGATTTATGAGGATACAGGAGAAGGTTGGCATGGAGAGCTGACAGTGATTTGTGTGTCCCAGTTCCTTCTGCTCGCTGTGTACAGCAACATAATATATCAGGTCCGTCCTCAAGTATTTGTATTATGTATTTATATGTATTAATATAAGTTTATATAACTATATATATACGTGTATTGTATTTTAATAATGGAAAAGAGAAATGGGTGTAGGTAAAAAGAAAAGAAAGGAAAATAAAAATGAGATGTCTAGAAAAAATAAATTATGATAATCATGCTTTTTAAATATATTATTCATATTATCTTGCTGATAATTCATTATCATTATTTTATATATATATATATATATATATATATATATATATATATATATATATATATATATATATATATATATCTGTACCTCAACAATTCATGAAGCGTCTTGGCTTTCAAAAAGTTACAAAAAAAAAAGAAAAAAAAAGTGTAATATCTAAATTGTACAACAATAAGAATTGTATTGAAACTACAATTGGTTGCCGTTCATTTAAGTACTATCCGTGAGCTTAGTGGCAAGTGCTTTATTGAGCTTCCGCGCCTCCTAATTATAATGTTTATTTTCGAGGAATCCTTAACTTGTGAACATTGTTTATAGAATAGAATAATTGTATTGCCTAAGCTTTTGGTTTTCAATATAGAATGCCCTAATATAATAATCATATAATATTTTTATAAAGTATTTCACAATGGTACAATAATACACCTGTTGTGTGGGTTTAAATTTATTTCGTAGCGGACCTACGAAATGAATTGTCCTTCCCACCTTGGCCGAAATAGGTTGGTAACCTGTTGGATAAACCGTCTTTCCTACCATAGTTGTAGTATGTGAGGATGTTAAGCCGAAATAAATAAGTTTAGTTGTTTATTTGGGCGGAAGATACGTTTGGAAATGTATGTGACAAATCACACGCTATCAATACATCGTAAATATTTGGCTGCATCTGGATTAAAAAAAAAACGAACTACGATTAGACAAAAAACAATGATTAATAAAGGGAAACTGAAAAAGAAAAAAAAACTTCAAATGCAATTTTCCATATGTTGAGGTTTTCGTTTGTTTGTTTATTTCATTTAACGTCACTTTATGCTGCTATGGGTAATCGGACGATGCTACAGTAGGAGTCCTAAATTTTGCCTATCCAGGTATAAGTAGGATAGGGATCTTTAACAAGTACCTGACATCGCACAGGCTTAGACACGAGTACCTACTCGCTTCGGCGGTACATATACTAAATTGAGGTTTTCGTGATGTTACATCATTCCACGGAAGGTACGATATATTTTTATTATTCATAGAAAAATAAATACTAATTTTATCAATTAAATTGCTAGTTTCAATTAGAATTCGGACTATTTTTGTGCTTTGAAAACACCACTTTGAACTGCTCATCATACCAAATCCTCAGTTTTTTTAAACGGATCAAATTTTTCAGTAAAGAATAATAAAAATAAAAATTGTGAAAAAGTGAAAACCAACTCTGAAAGTTTTGTTAGAACTTGGCTCGTTAACGAAAGCCGACAAATGTTGCGATAATTTATGATTTCGCTAACAAATGTTGGCAACTTGTCTTCTCAAGCGACGAAAGTTCCCTCATCAGTCATTCCCCTTCACGTCGTCAGTAAAGCGCTTTAGGTATGAGCTCCACTTAGCCTTCCTCAAGTATATATTGAATATATATATATATATATATATATATATATATATATATATATATATATATATATATATAAAATATTTTTTTTCTTTCTCTCTTCTGTAGTAATCCTGCAGAAGAGGCGTTTATTTTATAATTGTGCATATACCATGCAAAAAGCATTAATACGATTCAATATTATTAAGTTTCAATAACTTTCAACGAAAAAAAAAAAAAAAAAAAAAAAAATAAAATAATTAAAACTGAATCGAATAAACTGAAAAAGAAAAATGAGTATAAATAAAAATAAAATGGAAAATGTGTCAATGCACAATTAGTTGTTCACAATTCATCAAGCAGTGTTACTGCAGTTTTAAATCATTGCTCTATTCCAGCAGTTCAGTTTTATACTTGCGGTATAAAGCTTCTTGTTGAAGAGGCCATGTACCCCCTTCCATTAGAGAAGCCCTGACCAATTTGTGTCTTTCGTCTTCGTATAAGTGGCAGTCATTTAAAATGTGCAAGAATGTTTGTGGAGTTAGTCCGTCACATTCACAAGCGTCTGAGTTTTTAAGTGAAATCGTTTGAGATAATGGTTCGTTGGTCCGTGTTCTGTAAGTAATTGAATTAGTTTTTGATGAATGCTTTTGGGTATTTTATAGTTTAGTGGTGTTATATTTGGAATGTATTTGTGTAATGGTCGTCCTTTAGCAGATTGTTGCCAATGCCTGTTCCAGGCCTCAATCAAGTCAGTTAGTATGTATTTTTTTATATACGTGAAAGGAACTGTATTGTATTCGTGAGTTAAGTTTGTATCATTAGCAGCTGTCTTAGCCAATGTGTCCGCTTTTTCATTACCTGAGATGCCACTGTATCCTTTTATCCATGTCAGAAACGTTCTTATGTCACGGTCTATTAATTTTATTAGTTTTTTTCTAAGTTGTACAGTAAGTATGTCTTGTATTTTATTATTTTTTATAGAGCCTATCGTCAGTATATATATTCTATTGTCAGTATATATATTGTAAGTAAATTTTGTGTAATCTGTTTGTCCTAAAATATAATCAGTTGCTTTTAGTACTGCCAGTTTTTCAGCTTGATTGTTCGAGCAGTTCTGTCCTAGTTTGTACAATTCTTCGTGGGAAATTCCGTTACGTTCAGTCGTAAAGGCACATCCTACTTTGTCTCCTTGTTTACTTATATATAAAACATATAAACTTTCAAAAATATTGAAAGAAAAACCACCAGAAATAAAAAAAAATCTTCAACCTGGCAACAACCTATAAGTTGATTTATTATAACTTCTCATATCGTATCACATTCCTCAAACTCCCCTTTTACTTACTATTATGCCTGCTTGATTTTCTTTCTTACCATTCACCTTTACATATATTTTTGTTATATTTACTTAAACAAAAGAAGAAATAAAGGCTAGGTTAAAAGCCGGTAATGCTTGTTATTTTTCGGTCGCAAAATTACTCAGTTCGCGCTTACTCTCCAAAAATTTAAAAATTAGAATATACAAAACTAATATACTACCAACAGTTCTCTACGGAAGCGAAACATGGCCGCTGACGTTAAGGGAGGAACAACGCCTTCAAGTTTTCGAAAATAAAGTACTGCGTAGAATATTTGGCCCAAAAAAGGATGAAGAAACAGGAGAATTTAGAAGCTTCACAATGCGGAACTGCGCAAGTTATATCCGGTAAATATAGTTCAAGTAATAGCAGCGTGACGCTTAAAATGGGCATGTAAAGTCGTTGGGTTTAGTAATGATGCCGAAAAAAGTAATCAGTATTAAGCCGTCGGGTAAACGACCGAGGGCTAGACCGAGACGAAGATGGGAGGATTGCGCCAAGGCCGACCTGGGGGATTTGAGTTTTGGAGGAGTGGATTGGAGGGAAGTGGGCGGTCGACAGTTGGTGGCGTCGGCCTTCGGGTTCTCTAAGCCTTTATTTATTTATTATTTAAACATACCAGACTTAAAGACAAGAAACTGCTAGTTGTTTTCGACTACTATAACATTCATTAGATAATCATGAAAAGCTCCTAATATATTACATATGGACTTAAATCATAATCGAAACCAGAATTTTTCGATCAAGTGGCACTTAATGTATCAAAAGTTTTTTTGTTTTTTTTTCAAATTTTGATTTCTTAAATTTTTTTGATCTGCACTTTGCTGTTTTTATGTGCTGCGTTACCTATGTGCAGTAGTTGATACAACTTTATCAAAACAAACTCAGTATAAAATGTCTCTATCCATACGCAAAAGTCCAAGATTTTCGGATATAGCAAGATAGCAAGATTGATTTTCGGCATTTTATAACACAAATAAGACAGTAAGCGAATGATGCATCTTAGTGGACAATGCGTGAGAAACTGGGTATTAAGATAGAAAAGTGGATATTCCATGTAATTTTGTGCGCAGCGGGAACGAAAATTTATTCCAATTATTAATTCAAAGTGAAGCAAGCGAAATCGGAAGTTCGCACAAAGGGAAGGATCGTCGCCTGTACAAACACTAAAATTAGGCGGAAATAAATAATAAGAGTTTCCGTATTTTTTCGGTTTTTATTTACTGTTCAGAAACATAATAACATTCAGAATTCAAACGCTGATATGCCAGATAGGTAGATAAATATTAAATTAATGTTCAAAAAAATTGATTATGGCAAAACATGCTCACATATGAAAAACAAAAATGCCGAATATCCATTTAAATATAGCAATCACTGTTTGAAATATGTAAAAATGTGTATTAATGGCAAAATATTCAAAATAAAAATAACTCAAATTAATTCCAAATGACTCAAAACATATAAACTTTAATGATAATAGAAGTTTAAAAACAAGACTAAAGCGACAAGGAACAGCTCGTCGTAACAGACTACTTCAACAATCACTCGACAAACGTTCAAGGCTCCCAATGAATTACAAAAGACTTATTTACATGTCTGCAATTAGACCTATTTGGACGTACAGAGTTGAGCTTTGCGGTTCTACTAAACCATCCAATTCATCTCTTATCCAATCCTGACAATCCAAAATCCTTCGAAAAATCCTAAATGCCCCTTACTTTGTCACCAATAAACTTATCCATAAAGACCTTAATGTTCCATACGTTGCTGAGTTAGCCCAAACCAGATACCTATCCTTTCATAGTAAGCTCCATAACCACTCAAATCCATTAGTTTCTCAACTTGCGTTCCACTCCATTCCCAATAATCCTTCGAGGCGTCTGAAAAGAAGATGGCCTAGATCTTCTACTGTAGAATTTTTATTGAAGTGCTACTGATGAGTAGTTCTTTTCAAGCTTTGAGATGTTATTGTAATCGTTATCAGCTCATTTACTTAATGTATATAATTGTACAGTTGTTATCTTCAACAAATTGATATAAATAAAAAACAAATGAAGTTTAAGTTGGCTAGATGAAATATGCATATAATTCACAGCCCAACTAATTAATAAAAACATAACATATACTATACGGCAGAATTTCTTATTTTTAGCTGGCCCAGCTCAAACCAATAAAGCATACGAAAAACTCGCATACCCTCATATAACCTGAGTAATGATTCTGAAAGTTGTTCCCAGACTAATCTTTTCGAAGTATTTAAAGTCAAAAGTTTCCTCCGAGAGCAGCTTTCCGTATCCCCCTTAACTCACCTAATTAAAATTTGTCTTCATGAACGTCTGAGAATTCCAGACGTACCCTAAATCCGGGAGTACTTTATTTGACTTACAGCAGAGCCGGTCATTTCCATCTCATCATCAGGCCGGTCATCGCTTACATATTCATGAATAGTATGGATTCCAGGGAAGGGCAACACTGGTTTCATTCTGACTTCATTAATACACAGGAAAAATATTGCTTGAATTTCGGCTCTTTAAAACATAATTATTTTGTGATTACCATTCTCAACAGAATGACTTTAGCAGTAATGAAAAATAAAAATAATAAGGCTTAGAGAACGCGCTGGTTCGATGCCTATGCCAATAACAATCGTAGCTTAAACACAAGTAGGGATGGGTATCGTAAGAAAAATATCGATATTCCATATCGAAACTTTTTCAAGCTCAGAATATAGATACATCGATATATCGGATTTTTTTTTTAAAATAAAATTTTAAATACTCATACCCATCGCCCGCACTTTCTCAGTCCTGTCTGTCAGTGCCCAGCCTTGAAGGAAACTCCCCATTTTTACAATGTTAAAACTCGAATACCGTGCGGTTATTTACTTCTTTTGTAAAATGGGTCTTACTCCTGCGCAAATTAAAGAGCGCTTGGATTGTGTATATGGGCAGTCCTCCCCCTCGTATTCCACAGTGAAAGAATGGGCAAAATTATTTAAGTTGGGGAGAGAACGTCTAGAAGATGACCTGCATCCCGGTCGCCCATTGGAAGCTATCACTTCTGAAACAATCCAACTTGTGGAATCTGATTGCTGTCTGACTGCTGCGACTGAAAACCAAGGAAATAGCGCGAGGTTGGGGCTTTCAAAAACAAGTGTTTTGAGGATCATCAATGAACATTTGCATATGAACAAGGTTGGTGCAAGATGGGATCCAAAAATTCTTTCAGCTACTCAAAAACAGGAACGAGTTCACTGCTGCAATGGATTTTTACGCGTTTTTTCCAAGCAGTAGTGGAAGAGCATTTTTTTAACAAAAGTATTTTTATCATGATATAGAAATGATGCCAAAGCGTTGTATTAAGTGTGTTGAACGTAGAGGAGAATGTATTGAAACAGTAAGAACGGTTTTTTCTTTCACCTTTCCCGGGCTGGAAACTTTTGGACCTTACTACGTATATTATGGTATGGATATGTAACACACACAAAGATTAAAAAGACTCCAGCTATGACTGTAATCAATTCTTGTTCTTTCCCTTCCCTTGCAATAATTCCCAATCTTATTTTATTTTATTATTTGTTTTATTTTTATTTTTATTTTTTTAACGCCCACATTGGAGCACATAAATCAGTCCATAAGCATTTAAGTCTTCCAAGTAACTTGAGATTTGACTTTCAGCTTTATCTTGTTCTCACAGAAACGTTTATTCTGACCTGATCGCCCTTTGTTCGTCGGTTATAGTGTACTGTCTCCGTTCAAATGTTTTGAGTTTTAATTGAATGGTTCCGCCGAGAAACGTTCTAAGCGACAAAATTTCCGATGTGTTTATTTTAAAGGTTTTTAAATGTATAATAAATAGTACATCATAGTATGATACAGTAATCCATTAAGCCATTATACATGTAAATATAACAAATTACAAGGTGAAAAAAAAAAAATTTAACTTACAAAACTAACAAGAACTTTAAATTACGATTTTCTTTCACTGATTACTCAAAATTTTGTTTGTCGCTTAGAACGTTTCTCGGCGGACCCATTCAATTCTTATGACTCTGTCCAGAACCTTCCTCTCATCTCTGTTCTTAATATATTTTATTGTTATTTTCAACTCTTCTAAATCATCATGGTCTTCTTTGAACCAATTGTTTTTAGTTTTATTCTTCCGAAAACCCTGACCATGGTCAGAAATGTTTAGATCACAGGATCAGACAATCAACCAAACTTTACTAAAATATAATAAATGAATAAGATAATTTTCAAATTGAATTTGATAAGGATATACAACAGATTGGGCCTATGGGTCAACTCAGCATTAGCGAGAGGAACACGGATATCTTGTGATCTGGGTCCAATTACATCATCAGATGTATTAGTTAATTAAATTGATTAATTCACTCTATTAGATGAACTTTGATCACTTAGTGAGTTTCAGTATAATTATTGTTTATATAGTAATTGTATTACACGATTCGGTGGTTCGGATAATCAAAAATTTGGATAACCAAAATCGGATTTTAAAAAAAACGGTTTAAACAGCTTCTTCCAATAATTCACTTTTTTCCCCCAATGTTTTACGACTGGAACTGCCAAGTTTCTGTACTTACCTGATAATTGAATTGGAATGATTTTTATTTCCCGTTATTGCTGATTCACCAACCCGACAATTCATTATGCTTTTTAATGAAATAATTACTCTTTTATTTTGGTTGATATTTTGTAAATTTAAAACAAAACATCACAAATGCCATGTATACATCCACAAAGAACGATTTAAAACCGATGGTATACTTTCTATTACCATCCAAGTAGATGGGTAGGGTTTCAGAGAAACAAATGAAGTGACCTATTTTGGTAAACAGTTCTCATTTAACAAATATGAAGATATGAAAGTAAAAGTTTATTTTTTGCAGTTTCTGAGACATTCAAAGAAAAAATCATTTTTCTTCATTTAATTTAATTTTTTTTATATACATTTATTGATATTTACAACTGTACAGAATATCAAGTAAATGTATTGACAACGATTACAATAACATGTTAAACTTAAAAAAAACAAAAAAAAAACTTATCAGTAGCCCTTTATTAAAACTTCTACACTAGAAGGTCTCAAAGCCATCTTCTTTTCAGATGCCTCGGAGGATTATCAGGAATGGAGTGGGAAGCAAATTAGAAATAACGGATTTGAGTGGTTATATAGCTTACTACGAAAGGATGGGTATCTGGTGTGGGCTAAATCAGCAACATATGGTACATTAAGATCTTTATGGTTATTGTCGTTTTTGTCTTGTATGTGGGTTCCAAGTTAGTCGTTTGTCCAAGTGGAGTCCTAGGTAGCGGATCTGTTCAACTGAGATTAGTGGAATATCAATAAAGGATACTGAAGGACAGGAGGTCGTAGGTTTACGACGAAGGGTAAAGGTTATTTTGTGAGATTTTTTTGGATTTATTTTGATTCTCCCTTTCTGACACCATTGTTAAAGGTTTAGGACATGGGATTGGAGTGTTTGGGAGGCAGCGAAGTGATCATTGTTAACTGATAACACACATGTTTCATCAGTGGTATGGACAGTGGTTGGATGAGTTGGGATATCAGATGTATACACTGTGTAGATGATAGGACCTAGTATACTACCTTGAGGAACACCGGCAGATTGGGTAAAGAGAGAGGAATAGGAAAAGTTATGATTAACTTTGAAGGTTCTATTGCTAAGACAGGAAATAGTTTAATTTTAAAATAAAAATAATTCTAACAATACAAATAAGTAGTTAGGTGATCAATTTAGTTAAAATTATATTTAAAAAAAATAAATACAAATAAAAAAACAACGTTTACCTTAATTTAACGTTCGGATAATAGACGTTCTGATAATCGACGCTCCACTGTATAAACTTTTGCGTTTACAACAACTTATTCCTTCGTTTTTAGTTATTAAAAACAATCATTCTTAGTATTAACGAATCAACATAGCATCATCGAATCTCGATACCGATTCTATTCCAATAATCGATGGGATCAAGAATCGACATTTGAAGTCGACACATCCCTAGTTTACAGTATTACAAAGCAATACAAAATGTGTATAATAACTTACAATTAGTACTGCTATAAGGGGGAAATGAGTGAATCCAATAAAAATATATAAAGTTTTTTCTTAATTAATTTTTATGATTTTGAAACATAACGGACATAAAAGACGAGAAACTTCTCGTCGTTTCCGACTACAAAATTTACTAAAAGCGTTCAAAGCTCCCAATAAATTACAGTAGACATATTTAAATGACAGTAATTAGATCCATTTAAACACACGAAGTTAAACTTTGGTGCTCCACTAAACCTACCAATTTTCCTCATATCTAATCCTTACAATCCAAAGTCCTTCGTAAATTCCTAAAGTTTTTTCCTTTGTCACAAATGTTCGGTATGTTACTAATTTAGCTCTAACTAGATATCCTTTCATAGTTAACTCCATAACCACTCAAATACACTTATGTCTCTACTTGGTTCCCATTCTATTCCCGACAACCCTCCGAGGTGTGTGAAAAGAAGATGGCATCGAGATCTTCTACTATAACACTTTTATTGAAGTGCCACCAATGGATAATTGCTATACAAGTTACTATCACGTTACTGTATATAGGAATTACGATCGTAACATTTTTGACACGCTCTGGGTCCTTTCTTTCTTTTTTAATTTTTTCTTTTTTAAATTATTTTCATTTATTTTTATTAATTTTAACACGGAATATGTTTTAAACTTTGGACAAAACCGATACGTTTTATGGGGGAACGCGAGGGCGTTACGCGTAGTTTGACAAGCTTTAGCTTCGTTGGTTATTCTCGGATCGAAAATCTGAAGACATCTTACTATTCAAAAATTTACTTGAGAATGTTTTTTGATGTATAATATTTGTCGCTAGGACTTACTGATAGGCTAGTTGCACACACACCGACTTTTTGCCGGCCGGCAAAAAACCGACCGATATTTTGCCGGTGCTAGTGCTTGCACACTCACCGGTTTTTTACCGGTCAAACAATTAGTAGAATTATAATTTTATTTTATTCTTGACTTTTCGACCTAAAACTTTTAACAATTTCTGATTAACAAATTGATATTGTTTCATTCGATTCAGTAACTCTAACAAGTAGTAGCTTTTGTAATTATAGTGCATAAAACAGTAATTATAATACAGTGGCAGGCGCCGGCAACCCACCGGCATTTTGCCGGCCGGCAAAAAGTCGGTGGGTGTGCAAGGTTACTATTTGACATGTCGTTCGCTATTGAAATTTGGACAGCCGGTTTTTTACCTGTGTGTGTGCAACTAGCCTTTAGGAACTATATTGTTTTGAATGAAAAAAAATCACGTTTATATATAATATGTTTGTAATAAATCTTATATTCTCGCTTTGTTAATTTTAAAAATTGATTTATAGTTGATCTAATTTAATTATTAATTAAAGCCATACGGACTGACCCGATACCCACCATCGATGGCAGAGTGTTTCCTCCGCACTCGACTTGTAGCCGGAGTGCCTCCAGCAGACCGAGACCCACCAGAGATGGCATAGCTTTAAATAAAGTCTTAAAATGCCGAGAGGCAATAAAAGATCCTTTTTCCCTGTTTTCCTTTCTTTGCATGAAAATAAAATAAAGTCGGAGGCTAGAAAAAAAAAAAAAAAAAAAAAAAAAAAAAAAAAAATTAATTAAAGCATAGTATGTCAACAGTTAATAGACAATGAATGCCCAGAGCAACTATTTTCGCATATTAAATCGTTTCTTAGCCAACGACATATAGTGGTAAAAGTTGGAGAAGCCTCTTCAAAAAAAGTACCTCTTATCGTACTTGTGGTGTCCCACAAGGAGCGGTTTTGTTACCGATCCATTTTTCTATATATACAGCAACCATTGTTGGAGCTAAATAACACAAATCCAGTGTAACCACTTTTGCTGATGACCTAGCTATCACAAGCAGTAGCCTCAATGCCACAAGGGCCCTCAGGCAAGCCGAAGTAGCATGTCAAAAGATTGTTGACGACTTAAGAGAACTTCATATTGACGTGAATGTTAATAAAACTAAATGTACGATATTTTCATTTCAAAAAGGAAAGAAAAAACTCACAGTTAATTTTAAATTAAACGGACATACAAACAAAATTTCTAATAAATTATTATATTTAGGCATTTACTTTGACAGACATATGACATTTTCTGCCCATTTTGAAAAGAAACTTAAAACTGTACGGACAAAATCATACAAACTGTATCATCTATTACCATCAAGGAGTCTTTCACTACGGCTCAAGCTAATAATTTATAAATGCGTTTTGCGGCCGGCATTACTCTATGGAGCACCGATGTTCCTTCATCTTTCAAAGACAATGACAAAACGGTTAGAATCATTTCAAAATGGAATTATTAGAAAAATAATAAAGGGAACGGTATTCGAAAAGAAAAAGTCAAAATTAATAACTAAAGAGCTTCAATTACTGACAATAAAAGAAATTATAAATCTAAAACATATAAATTTTCAATCAAAATTACCACTGTCCGGGAATAACTTGTTTAATAAACTTATAGAAAGTCCAGCTCCCCAACGTTGGCAGAAATATATTACCATGCGTGAATAAATTTAAGTTTTAATTTTAGTTTAAGTTGTTAGGTTAGGCCGGCTCAAATAAAAGATGAACCCCCATCATCTAATAATAAATAAGTTAAATCAAAAATTTTCAAACCTAAATTTATCACTTATAAATTCCTTAAAATGTAATATAGTTACAGTACAAGGAGAAATAAATAAAAAAAAATATTAAGCATAACAAAACTAATAAAAATAAGGGGCTTAAAAAAAAAAAAAAATATATATATATATATATATATATATATATATATATATATATAAGTCAAGGTCCGAAGCCATGCAGTATTAGAGTTAATCCCAAATAGAATAAACAAACAATGTAAAACTGTATATAAGCAGCCGCATAAGAGCAATAAAATCTGTTGTTATCTAACAGTCATTGCGTGTCTTTATTGAGCCCTTTTTATTCTTTTTTTTAAGTTTTATTTTCCATACTATTTAACTGGTGCCGAAACCCGGGACTATGAGGAGCAGAGGACCGAGGTAGGAGAATTTTTTCTTTTTCTTCCTTTTCCGGTCAGAAGAGTGCGAATGGAAGAAAACAGCATCCTGAGGCCACCCATTCTACAGGTGAACAACGGATTGCCACCACTTCCAAGAGAGACGATGGCGGAGGCCCATGCCAACACACTCGCCTGGCTCAAGGTCAGAACAGCCACTGCCCAGGACCTCAGAAAAGCGGTCTCTGACATAGAGAGGTTCACCGGGGAAATAGGTGAGCTCAACCACTTTATTAAGAGTGTAGATAGAGTGTTGGCGAGGATAGAGGCCAAGAAGGCAGAAGACCTATTGGACGGCCACGACGCAGAATCGCTGCGGGCAGACCTTATCTGCAGGGTTAAAAGAAGCGTTCTGAATTTAATTCAGGCGGATGAAGAGACACCCTGGGAGGTGATAAAGGATCGGCTCAAGAAAGCGTATGGTGGCGGCCGATGGACTCCTGAAGAGGACTTGTTCCAGCTCTTCAGGGAGACGAAGCATCCACGCCAGAGCTGTGGTAGATATGCAGGGGAGCTGTTGGCCAAATTCAACAAGGTCACCGATAAGTTACGGGAAACAGCAAGTGCAGCGGAAGTAGAGGCCAAGATGGCGTTCGTCGGCACGATTCTCAAGATACAGCTGGCCCGAGAAACGGGAAAAAAGGAAAACTTCTCCCGAGAAAAAGAACTTTGTCGAGTGTGCTCAGGAGCAAATGGACTTGAGCGCCCGAGAGGAGGAATTTCGGGCTGAGAAGGAAGACACAGGCGGATGGACCAAGGTAGAGTATAGGAGATTTGGTGGGGCGCCATGGAGAAGAAGGGAGATGGAGCCACGGTCAAGGGCGGCGGAGCAGAGAGGGCGAGGTCCGAGGAGAGCAGCGCCTAACTCCAGCAAGAAAGAAGACCGGCGTTGCCATGGGTGTGGAAAACCAGGACACCTCGTGGCAAATTGTCCCCGCACCAAATGCTTTGAGTGCGGGAACGAGGGGCACATAGCAAGGCAATGCCCCTACATACATCGAAGGTTTCCAAAGGGAGAGCCAATGGAAATAAACAGAGTATGGAGAGGACAGAGGAGGCCATCTGAGTCTCCCTCCAGCATAACGGAGGAGTCTGGATTATCAGAGACGGAGAGGGACGAACCAGGAGGTAGCGGAGAGGATGGAGCCGGAGCCGCTGGGAGCCGGAGGAGAAGCAGCGGACGGAGACGAGCAGGGACGACCGGACGTGTGGCAGCCTGAGGAGGGTGTCAGCAGAGAGGCGGCCGCATACTAGAGGTATATGGAGTGAGGGCGAGGAGCGGCGGCCTGCCTATCATCAGGGTGGAGAGAGGAGTGAGGTGCCTTGTGGACACAGGGAGCTCCAGCACCATTCTGAGCCGGAGAGCGGCTGAGAGCTTGAGTTGCGGCAACGGGGCACTCCAGATCAAGGTATGTTCTTGTAATTTAATCACTCTGGGTGGCCCCTGTAAGATAGAGGGAGAGGTGGAAATTGGGTTGGACAGGTGGTCCGATAACGGAGGGGAATTAAAAGTACACATTATGGAGGGAATGTCGAAATCGTACGACGGGATCTTGGGATGTGATTTGCTAGAAAGAGTAGGGGGAAGAATCCGGAATAGAAAGGGGAACTGGACGTGCAAAATCGGGCGAAGAAAGTATAAGTGTCGCGCGATAAAAAAGTGTGGCGATCAAATCGGGGTTGTGAACAGAGAGGAGGATTGGAGGGAGGTTATAATGGGAGAATTCCGGGATATATTCTTTAAAGAAGGAGATAAGTTAGGGGTTACCGGAAGAACGGTACATGAAATACCGTTGAGAGAGGAGCGCGTGTCTTACGTGAAGGAAAGGAGGTACCCGCAAGCGCTGAGGGCACATATCCGGGGAGGAAATTAGGAACCTGCGGGAACAGGGGATAGTGGTAGATAGTACTTCTCCCTATAATAGTCCGCTATGGGCCGTGAAAAAGAAGAGTGTATCCGGGGAAGAAAAGTATAGAGTCGTTATTGATTACCGCAAGCTGAACGAGAATACGAGAGATGAAAAATACCCAATCCCAAGGTTTGAGGATATCTTGGATAGGCTAAGCGGGGCGGTGGTATTCAGTACCCTCGACCTTAAGGCGGGATATCATCAAATTAAAATGGACCCGAGGGATCAATGCAAAACTGCCTTCACATTCGAGCGTGGGCATTATGAGTTCACGAGAATGCCGTTCGGACTTAAAAATGCGCCCATCACGTTCCAGAAACTGATGGATGAACTTTTGAGGGGGGTCGACGAAAATTCATGCCAGATCTATATGGACGATCTCCTAGTATTCAGTAAGTCCGAGCAAGAACATGTCGAACACTTGAGGGCGGTGTTTAAAAGGGTACGACAATTCGGTCTAAAACTCTCGGTGGAAAAATCGCGGTTAGGGGAAAGTGAGATTAAATTTTTAGGGCACTCTATTTCTAAGGAGGGTGTGAAACCAGATAAAGGGAAGGCGGAAGCAATCGCGAAAATGGCGATCCCACGGGACGTGAAAGGAATCCGGCGGTTAATGGGGTCCCTTAATTATTATCGTCGCTTTGTACCCGAGATGGCGCGTTTTTTAGTACCCATTAATAACTTGTTGAAGAAGGGGCGGAAAATTTTTATTTCTCCAGAGATCGAAAATAACATTCGTAAATGCATGGAAGAGCTACAGAAGGAGCCAATACTCGCGTTTCCGGATTTTGAAAAGACGTTTACCATAACGACCGACGCTAGTGAATACGCGCTAGGGGCAGTTCTGTCACAAGAGGGCGAGAAGGGAGATAGGCCGGTGGCATACGGCAGCAGACGGATGACCGACGCCGAATCAAGGTACAGCGCGTTGGAGCGTGAACTACTCGGAATTGTATGGGCTGTGGATCACTTCCGGCCGTACGTTTTCGGGAGGAGGTTTCGAGTACACACGGATCATAGACCCCTACAGTGGGTAGGTAAGCTGAAAGAAACCTCTGCGAGAGTGACGAGGTGGAAGGAGTTTCTCAGCCAGTACAATTTTGAGGTAGTTTATAAACCGGGCAAGGAGAACGTAGTGGCCGATTGGTTGTCGCGCGCGGTTATGGTGAATGCGGTAGAGGAAAATGAGCCGGGGCCGTCAGGGGATATCAGGCAATTTCTAAGAGAATGGACTCCGGAGGGTGAGGGTGGCGAGGACACACAAAGTGTAAATAATGAGCCCCATGAAGAACACGTTGAGCCCCAAGAAGAGGGAAATGAGTCCCAAGAAGACGGAAGTTCCGCGGACGAGATACCCACAGATATGGAGGAAATAGATGACATAATCAATGACAAGAAGGAACAGATCATCTGGAAAACCAGGACTGAGGGTCTCCCGAAGGCGGACTTTTCAAAGTATGGGAGGTGTAATATTATAACCATATGGACAGAACCGGGGATCAGGGAAGAACCCATGGTGAAATTATTAAATGGGGTGACCAAGCCGAGAAAGACGTACCACCTATTTATTGGAAACGCGACCATATGGGATAGGGTGAGGCGACTGTGGAGAGAGGAGAAAATAGGGGTCGATCGGACTTTTGTCAAGTGCGCGAGGTCGGTGGAGGTGGTTCAAGATGGTGAGCGCCAGAAGGAGATAACCCTTTCATATCATCAGGGAAAGACCAATCACCGGGGGACACAAGAAACTCTCAGGGCGCTGAAACGGAGGTATTTCTGGTGGGGCATGAAGCGGACGATTCAAGAGGTCATTGGGTCGTGCGAGGTATGCCTCACCACGAAATACGACCGGCATCCCCCAGGGTGGATTCAAGAGGAGACGCCCACGGTAGCATTCCCACTAGCGGATCTTCAGGTGGACGGGTTATCGGTGGGTCACTATCGTAGATACATTCAGCAAGATCGCCCAAGCCTGTCTAGTGCAGAGCAAGTCCGCGGAGGCAGTATTAGGAGCTTTGCGGGCGTGGTTTAAAGTATACGGAGTCCCGGATCGAATCTCATCGGATGGGGGTCTCGAGTTTGACAACGCTCAGGTTAGGGCAGAGGCCAAGGAACTCGAGATCGTGTGGCACGTGAATACCCCAGGGCACCCCAAGGGCAGAGGGGGTATTGAGCGGTTGCATGGGACCCTGAGCGAGCATCTCCGGATTTATCAGGTGGATAAAGGGCTAGAACCGGATGTCGCGATGGAGAAGGCGATCGCGGCATATAATAATTCGATCCACACCGCGACAGGGTATTCGCCGGTGGAAATTGTGTTCGGGCTCCGGGAAAGACGCCGCGACTTTCGGGACACGGTAGTGGGGGAAGAATTGGTGAACGTGATGACCAACCGACATTGGGCTTTTGGAAAATTGTGGGAAAAGGCGCGGGGGCGCATAATGAAAGAAAAAAAGCAGCGAGTGGAGAGGGAAAACGTCCGGGTGCGGGACGTCACGGGGAAGTTGAGAATCGGTATGGTGGTGTACCGTAAAAAGAGTAGCAACCGCGGCAAGGAGATCTGTCGCTACGAGGGGCCATTCCGAGTGATTGCTATTAGAGAGCACAACGTGCTCACGCTACAGAGTATTAAAGAACCGCGAAAGCGGAGGAATGTGCATATAGAGCAAATTAAGCTCCCGATGGAGGAGCAAATTAGTAGATAAGTTGGAGTGTTCCGTTGTGAGCAACGGAAAGGAAAATTGTTTTTTTTTTTTTTTTTTTTATTTCTGTGAAAAGATATTTTCTTTTTATTATAATTAATTGTTTTGTACTAGAGAAATGAAGAGGAATAATTTTGGTTTTGTTCAAAGATTGTAGTTGTTTATTTTTATTTTTATTTTAGCGTGTATATAGTAGAAATAGTGTATATAGAGAATAGTAGTTTTATTTGCGTAAATATTAGTATAAGGATAATTTATTTTTTTAAGTGTGTGCTATTTCATTGTAAAAAGAATTTTGTTTTATTTTTTGTATATCTTAGTTGTAAGTTAGGTTTAAGATGTAGTATTAATTTTAGGTATTATTGTATAAAGGTCATTTTTATGTTAGTTGTAGGATTAGGAATTGGTGTAACAGTTTGTTTTTAATTTTATCAATTGTACTTCGTACCAAATAGGATTACAGTATTTATTAAGTGTTATCTGTGTGCTTCGGCCTTTGACCAAGTGGGAATTAGACTATGGACTCCTTAATACCCAATTGGTATTAAGCGACCATTGTATAAAGTTTATGAGAATTAGTCATAAACTGGGGAGGGGCAGTCAAGGTCCGAAGCCATGCAGTATTAGAGTTAATCCCAAATAGAATAAACAAACAATGTAAAACTGTATATAAGCAGCCGCATAAGAGCAATAAAATCTGTTGTTATCTAACAGTCATTGCGTGTCTTTATTGAGCCCTTTTTATTCTTTTTTTTAAGTTTTATTTTCCATAATATTTAACTTATATATATATATATATATTTTTTTTTTGGGCGCGAAACGGCCTTGTAGACCACGCGAATATTATGATTGTATTCTCTTCTTTTTGTTCTTTCTTTCCACCCACTTTTCCTTCATCAAGTTCGAGTGCTTCCTTCTCCTCTCCTCCGTCCAAGCCACTCCTCCACTGGTCCTCCTTGGCCCCTCAAGAACTGCAAGCCCCTGTAACTTCTTCCTGAATTCGCCTCTATCCAAGCAATCCACGTCCCTGATTCCCAACCTTGCTGTTTCCTCTTTCAGTTGTTCGATGTAGCCCCGTGTACTCCGGTATCCCCAGAGTTTTTCCATTATATTCTTATTCAATCTTTCTTTCGGCATCCTCACCATGTGACCATAGGACCTCAATCTCCTAGTTCTTATCTCCGTTTCCATATCCTTTATCTCCCTGTAAATTTCCTTGTTTGGCCTTAGCCTGTATCCTTCCTCCGTTTTCTTAGGACCATAGATTCTTCTCAGGATTCTTCTTTCAACTCTTAGCAGTTTCTCCATACTGGGGAGATCATTGCTTCGGTTCCATACAAAATTACTGGTTTCACTACAGTGTTGTAGTGTTTGATCTTTGCCTTGATGGAGAGATTCTTTTTATTGTAGATGTTACTCGTTGCGAAACTCTGTCCTTCCAGTCTGGCAACTCTTTCCTTCATACCTTCCTTTTCTGATCCTCTGTTACAAATGGTCTCTCCCAGGTATTTAAACTTTCGCGTCACATTTACTGAACTATATTTTGTATTGACTTCTTTCTTTCCAAAATTTTTGTTCGTTGTCATGAGCTCCGTTTTTTCGAACGATATCTGTAGGCCCGTTTTTTCGGCTATTTCCTTTAGGGTGTTTATTTGATTTATTGCATCTTCCTCTGATTCTTCCAGAAGTGCTAGGTCGTCTGCGTATGCAAGGCATTCTACTTTGATGTCCTTATGTTTGGTCCCTACCTTTGCTCCTGCTGTGTTTACTTTCCAAAGTTCCTTCATGACCTTATCTAAAACTGCGTTGAAAAGTGTCGGTGACAAACCATCTCCTTGTCTCAACCCTGTTTTTATCTGAAAGGGCCTACTTACTGTTCCCTGAAACTTTACTTTTGAGACTATGTTGTTGAGTGTTAGTTCTATTAATTTCCTGGTTTTTCTGTCTATCCCATATTCTTTTAGAATCTCCAGCAGTGTTTCTCTATCAACCGAATCGTATGCTTTCTTGAAATCCACAAAGGAGATGTAGAGGTCTTTCTTGGGGTTCTTCTTGTATTGTTCTATTAAAAGTTTCAAGCTGAGGATTTGTTCCGGGCACGATCTTCCTTTCCTGAAGCCCCCCTGATATTCTCCAATTTTTGGGTCTAGCTGTGGAGTGAGCCTATTGAGTAGCGCTTTCGAGAAAATTTTGTAGTTAACGGGCAACAGTGAAATTCCTCTGTAATTATTGACGTCCGTTCTTGCTCCCTTCTTGTGCAGGGGGTGTATTAAAGCCGTCTTCCACTCTTCTGGGATTTCCTCCTTAATCCAAATATCCATCATTAGTTCCGTGATCTTTTTCCTGAATTCATCCCCTGTCAGCTTCCACATTTCCGCCACTACCCCATCTTCCCCCGCTGCTTTGTTGTTCTTTAAGGATGCAATTATTTCATCTAACTCTTCCTCATCTGGTGGGTCTGATTCTTCCCACAACGGGGTGTTATCCTTGGTGTTGATTTTTTCCTGGGGGGCTTCGCAATTTAGTAACTTTTCGAAATATGCCGCAAAGATTTCACAGTTTTCTTCTGCTGTCTGTGCCAGACTTCCATCTTTTCTTTTTAGTACGGTGCCTTGAGGGGTGTATCCTTTGACTTTTTGTTTGAAAGCTCTGTGGTAAAGACGGGTATTGTTCTCTTTAAAATTTCTTTCCATTTCTTCCAGTTGTTCGTTTTGAAAGGCTCTCCTTCTTCCTCTTAGGACCTTGTGTGCTGCTTTTCTCTCGCCCACATACTTTTGGAGATTTTCCAGCGTTTTCTTCTGGTTCCAAATTTTCCATACCTCTAGCCTTCTTCTGATCGCCTCCTCACAGTCCCTGTCCCACCACTCTTTCCTTTTCCTTACTTCAGTCGGCGCTAGTTCTTCTGCGTGCCTTATTTTGCCAGATGAGAGATCGCCACATGATCTAGTTGGAATTCTCCTAACCGGGCGTTCGGTGATACCCACGTTTTCTTTTTGCTGATTTTGGCCTTGAAGTGGGTTGACATTATCTTCAGTCCCGCGTTTTGGCATAGTCTGACCAATCTTTCTCCATTTATGTTAGTCCTGAGGTGTGCTGGGTATTCCCCTATCGTTTTCCTGTATTTCTTCTCTTTACCTAGTTGTGCGTTGAAATCTCCCATCAAAACTTTGATATAGTGCTGCGGGATTTTAGCTTTTTATTCTTCCATCGCTTTCCAAAAGTCTTCCACTTTCTCCAGGTTCTTTCTATTGTCTTCATTTATGGGTGCATGCGCATTTATTAGGGCGTATCTCTTGTTAGCGGCCCTTAGTGTAAGGATTGACAGTCTGGGGTTGGGGCTTTTGAAATCTATTATCGAGTTTAAGAGTTTTTTATCTACCGCAAAAGCCGTTCCTAGATGCGGCGTATTCCTCATGATCCTCTTGCCAGGTTCTCGCTTCAGTATTCTGTATCCATCAACATCCATTAATTCTTTATCCGAGAACCTCGTCTCCTGCAGGGCCATTACTGTGATCTTAAGCCTGCGTAGTTCTGATGTTAGCTGTCTGAGTTTTTCTACTTAAACCAGGGAGTTGATGTTATACGTTCCCATGTAGTACCTTCGTTTTGCTTTGAGGTTTCTACAGTTCTTGTGATGCTCCGACTCACCACTTAGTTTCATACGGTCGAGCTCCCTGGAATCCGAATGCTCGACTTTTTCTTCAGGGTAGTGAGATTCATTAGAAACTATATTCATAATATTAACAATTGTTTTGGGTCAGGTTTCCCTGACGAGTTACAACTAAGGTTGTTAACCTTAGAGGGTTTCGTTTTAGTTCCTCTATCCCTAGCCTTTTCGGGAGTAGAGTAATCCAGCCGCACCACATGGAGGCGCGCATTCCTCAGGAGCCTAGGTGGAATGAAAAGGCGCTCCCAAGGATGCCGAAACATTAGCGGCATTATATTATTATTATATTATATAATTACATTATTATATTATATTATCCTTATATATATATATATATATATATATATATATATATATATATATATATATATATGATAATAAATTGACATAGCCGGACAGGGAGAAATTGATTTAGTTTGTTTTCGACACGCTCTAATTCGGTGTTATTTAAATTTAACTGGAAGAGAATGGAGAATTGAATTAGCCTTCTAATATGGTACAATAACAAAATTTTATTTCGTTTTATCTCTTTTGGTGTATACAAAATTACTCTTCTTTTGAAATCAGCAATACAATCACACAGGTAGCGGAGAAAAAAAAACACAAGGGTATAGACGTTCAGCAGGATTAAACTATTAAAAAAAAAAAAAAAAAAAAAAAAATCAATTTATTGAAATTTATAACTGTACAAATATATACATAAAGTAAATGTGTTGATAACGATTACAATAACATCTCAAAGCTTGAAAAGAACTACTCATTAGTAACACTTCAATAAAAGTTCTACACGAGAAGATCTCTAGGCCATCTTCTTTTCAGACGCCTCGGAGGATTATCGGGGATGGATTGGGAAGCAAGTTGGGAAACTAATGGATTTGAGTGGTTATGGAGCTTACTATGAAAGGATCGGTATCTGGTTTGGGCTTACTCAGCAACATATGGAACATTAAGGTCTTTATGGGTAAGTTTATTGGTGACAAAGAAAGGGGCATTTTGGATTGTAATGATTGGATACGAGATGAATTGGATGGTTTAATAGAGCCGCAAAGCTCAACTCCATATGTCCAAATAGGTCTTATCGCATAGGCCTTTGTAATGAATTGGGAGCTTTGATCGTTTGCCTAGTAAATGTTGAAGTAGTCTGTAACGGCAAGCAGTTTCTTGTCGCTTTAGTCTTGTTAGCTATTGGATATGATATTTCAAATCCTGCAGAAAACTGAATCACAAGTAAGCGAAAAAAAGAAAAGAAACTAGAAAAGATATGAGCATTGACGGTTACCAGGGCAACCGCTAAAACATGTTCCATATTATTCTTTCTTTATCCAGCAGGCTCAAGGAGGCCAGTTTTTTTAAATAAGTCGCTTTGATATTTATTTAAGAGATGTATGATGGTTGGAATTGGTAAATGTTTTAAAAATTCTTAAGTGTAGATTTTAGCTGGCCTCATACAATTTTCATTTATAATTAGTTGGAGTGTACACAACGAGAGCACACCACTAGGAAAAGGTTCCGTTTTATTTGTACAGCGTGGTGTGAGTGGAAAAAGAACATTGAAGGAGAAGTTTTCGACTTCAAAGCGTTAATTTTAATTAGTTTGCAGTAATTGCACTCTCAGTAAACGTTAGTTAGTTCTGCGCATATTATAGCGTCTCTTTTGTCATTCCATATATGTTTATTAATACTCAATTATACTTTTTATAAGTATATGCAACTATGATTAAGTTTTTAAAATAAATTTCAGGAAATTTGATTTCAAATGGCCTATTTATCATTTAAGTTACGCATGATGGTATATAAGGATCAATACAATGAGGATTGATGAATTAATTTATTTAAAAAACATTCATTATCAGTTCGAACACATACAAAATTTTCAAAACATCAGTAATTTGTGACAGATATTAATAGTAATAATAGATACGACCCGAAGGTTCGATGCCGACACCACCAACCGTTGACACCTCTCTCCAACCCTCTCCCTCAAAACCAAATCCCCCAGGTCGGTCTTTACGCAATCCTCCCATCTAAGTCTTGGTCTGTTCCACATTGTTAAGCCATCTGGATTCTCCCTTTACCTCATCCTTTTTTGGGCCAAATATTCTATATTCTGAAGGCTTCATAGATAACTTTAAATCAATTGTAAACAGTTTAAGGTCACACAGCTTATCAGAAGTGAAATCCTCAGCGCATTAACTCCTATTTACTACCTACATAAGTAAATAAACATTTTTAACTGTCATTCACGAGCAATTTAACTTTATTCAAAATGGTTCAGTGCCCAAAATGTGAACAGAATATTTCAAGAGACGATAAGAATAATATTTCATGTCAAAAATGTAAACTATTATTTCACGCCCGGTGTTTCGACTTGCATGAGAAGGAATTAGAGGCAATGAAGAAAACTAATAAACCATGGATATGTCACAACTGTGATATATCCAAAAAGAAAAGTCATGAAAAATCTCCTGAGCCATCGGGAACTGACATTCTCGCGGCTGTTAATCGACTGGGAGAGGAGATAAAAATAATAAAAAATTCTTTAGACAAGTGCGGAGACCTAAACTTTGAGCTTAGTGAGAGACTTACTAAATAAATTCATTCAAGACTTAATTAATGAAAACAAAACTTTAAAGGCTAAAGTAGGCCAGATGGAAGTAAGACTGAACAAAGCAGAGCAGGGTTTATTAAATAGATCATTAGAAATTCGCGGCATCCCTGTACGCCCTGGAGAGACCCCCGCAGCCCTGGTGACATGTGTAGGTGCCGGTCTCGGCATTAAGCTCAATGTCGAAGATTTTGACCTGGTAGAACGCCGAAGGGCCAGAAAAGATGACCCGCGACCTCCGCCCGTGATAGCACGCTTCGTTCGGCAATCTATAAGGGACGAATTAGTACAGAAAAGAAAAGTCAAGAGGGACTTCTCAACGCGCGATATTGGCTGGCAGGAGAATGACTCCCACCGGATATATCTTAGCGAGGAGATGACCCCGACCAACAGGCATCTGTACTGGCTCGCCCGTCAGAAGAGATCAGCCGGGAAACTGAAGTACGTGTGGTTCGCGGGAGGAAGAGTTCGCTGCCGGAAGGATGATGGCCAGCCCGTGATCTACATAGACCAGCCTCTGGACCTGGATGTCTTCGGCTGACCTCTCGGTACTCATCACCTGCCTGTACCTCCACAGTCTTTTTTGCCTTTTGTCATTGAATTCAAGGTGTTGACATGTCTCATTTTGAAGAAAGCTTTTATTTTTTTTACCAGCGGTATAACTATTCTATTATTTTTAATTGTTTAATGTTAATTGCTCTTATTTGTTCACTCTCATTTATCACTTATTTACATATCTATAATTACCTAATTTTCTATTATAATTATTCATCTGCTTATTATTACTTATATTTTAATTTTACATTATCATATGCATTCAGGTATTCATATTTCTTTGCTACATTATCATATTTAGTTAACCTCCTATTATTAATATGTTATTTTTTCTCACGGCATCTACAACTTAATCTCATTTATAGCGTCATCCTTTTATTTACTGTCCTATATTTCCCTTACTCCTTCCAATATGACTAATATCCTAACTGCCCGTCACATAAACTCTCAATCCCTCCCAGCTTACTATGATGAATTCCTAGAGTTCTTCACCCAAAATTTTTACTACGTTTCTGAAACCTGGCTTAAACCTTATATTCCTTCTTCCTCGGTTTCCCTCCCTAATTACTCCATTATCCGTCACGACCGGATTAACCGGACCGGAGGCGGAGTAGCGCTATATGTTCATGACAGCCTAAAGTCCCGTGTCCTGCATCTTTCTCCTCCTTCGAATCTCCCAAACACTGAGTACCTCTTTGTTGAAATATCCTTTAATTTCCATTCCTCCCTGTATGTAGTGGCGTATCGTCCCCCTCATGTTCCTTTTGACCAATCCTTTGAATCAAACCTCTACAATTATGTTCCTCTCTATTCCAATATAATCATTTCTGGTGACCTAAATACCAATCTCCTTTCTGACTCTTATGACAAAACGTATCTAGAAAACTTTTTTTTTTTCCCTTCACCTCTTCATTGTTCCGTTTAACCCCACCCATCACTCCCGTGGGTCCGACACCTGGTTGGACTTGCATGTCATAGACTCCCCAAAAAAACTCCTTTCCTCATGTCAGCAGCCTGTTACGTTTCTGTCCTCTCACGACCTAATATAAATTTCTTACGATATCCCAATCCCATCGTTCCTCCACAAAACAATTACTTTCCGCAATATAGAATCCCTCACGCGAGACAAAAGTTTACCTGACCTCGAAATCCTAGATTGGAATTCTATCTACTCCTGTTCCTCTATTGACGCTATGGTTGAATTACTAACTGACAATCTCCTTTCCATCCTTGACACCCATGCTCCTCTCAAAACCTGTTCCTTTCGTCGCCGCCGGCCTGCTCCGTGGATGAACCTAGAAATAAAAGACCTGCAAAGAAGACGTGAGGCCGCCCGAAGACGTTTTAGACGCACTAGACTTGGTGATGATTACCGTGCTTTTAAGGTTCTCCGCAATTTAACCCAAGCTACCATCCGGCGAACGAAATCCATTTACATCCACGAAGCCTTCTCATTCGCCCCTGATCCCAAATCCAAATGTCAGCTCCTCCGTAAACTTTCTCTCGTTCAAAATACACCTAGTTCCTCTCCCTCGGGAGTCCTTCCTGTCACACCTAACGAGTTAAATTCCTATTTTGTCTCTACCTCTACATCTACACCATCTCCATCCTCTCAGTTGCCTCTCTTACCTTCTGCATTCAATGATAATCACTTTTATTTTCATTACATCTCTCCTACAGACCTCATTTCCTCCATAATGAAATCCCACACCAATTTAACTGGATTAGACGGTATTCCTGTCAAATTGATAAAATTATGCCTTCCTGAAATCCTACCGGTTCTCCTCTTCATATATAAATTTTCCCTCAAGAATTCTGTATTTCCCACCTCTTGGAAAAAGGCCCTATCGACCCTGTAGTCAAGAACCCAAATCCCACAACCCCAAAAGATTACCGACCGATCTCCATACTTTCTAACCTCTCTAAGCCCCTAGAAAGATTAGTGCAATCCCAGATCTAATTGACTTTAAATGCAGCTAAAACTCAAGCAATCGCAATAGGATCCCATTCCCTCCTCCGATTGAACACCAACTTCCCTACTTTATTCCTAAATGGTCACCCTATATCTTTCCTCTCCTCTGTTAAAAACCTAGGTTTAACAATCGATCAAACCCTTTCCTGGAAACCCCACATTGCTCAAATCTCCTGACAATCGATTGGCATCCTAAAATTATTCCACCGTTCCCGACACCTACTTCCTCCATCCACACGTAAACTCCTAGTATCCTCCTTCATATTCCCCCAATTTGACTATGGATGTGTGATTTATGGTGGACTCTCGATGGTTCTTGAAGATAGACTAAAGCGTATCATGAACTGTTTCATAAGGTTTGTTTTTGGAACCTCGAGACGCTCCCATGTGTCGCATCTCTACACCGAGTTAAATTGGCTTTCGCTTTCCTTCCGTAGAGATTACTTCCTTGGTTCATTCCTCTTCCAAGTTATTAACACACATAACCCTCCGTCCATTCACAGTATCCTACATTTCAAGTCCTCAATCCAATAATTGCATACAAGGTCCCGTCTCTCCGATCTCTACACCCCATCCTACAGAACTACTGCTTTCCAACGTTCTTTTCTTGCCCGCTCTGCTATTCTTTGGAATTCTCTTCCTCCTTCTATTCGTAATGCATCCTCCCTGGGAACTTATAAAACACTCCTCTTCCACCACCTTTCCTCCCTCCAGTCGGATGCTATCTAATTATATAGATGCTTTAATAAATTTCACCCAAGGATTCAGATATAAAAGTTTAGCCTGTTTAAACCATCTTCATATGATAATGTCTTGTCTATCATTGGAATAATTTTCATTTTTACTGTTTTTTCATCATTTTATTTTCTTCATCCTTTACTAGATTCAACATCAAAAATATATTGTTTAATCAATTTCTTATATAATATTTTTTCTTTTACTGATTGTAAATATAGTTTATGTATGTATGTATCGTGTATGTGTTTATATATGCGTATAGATTTTTGTTTCATTTTATTACTTATTTTATTGTAAAATTGTATTTACTTTTAATTATTTTATTTTATTATCTAATTTATCATCTCTAGGCCAGATATAACTTAAGTTCTGTCATGTAACTATTATTCTTAAGGGACATTGTCCCAGAATAAGATTTGTTTTTCTATTATATTTTATTCTATTCTGTTCGTAGAGAACAGTTGGTAGTATTATAGTCTTATATATCCTAATTTATGAAATTTCTGGAGAGTAAGCGTGAACTGAGTAGTTTTGCGACCGAGAAATAACAAGCATTACCAGCTTTTAACGTTGCCCTTATTTCCTCTTAAAATTCAGTTTTCCTTGATATGGTAGACCCTAGATATTTGAATTACTCAACATGTTCAAACTTTATTCTGAAAATATCTACATCACCGTTGTTTAGGCCAACATGTGTTTTGTTTATTTACATGAGGTCACTTTGTTCTTGATTGAAATTAAGATTATTATAATTGTTTTTACCTCATGTATATTAAAATTAAATTTGTTTTTAGTATGTCAATTTTATAAATTTTATCTTTAGCGGTTATAAATTAAAACATATGTCATATGTTTTTTGGAAGCCACGCTTCAGTTAGCAACTAGTCGCCATGACGAGTGGCCAATTCATGTTTTGTTGTTGCCATGATAGTTGAAGAGAACATTGCTCATGTGCTCAGGGGGTTTATTTATTTAGTTCAAATTAAAGAAATTATTGCATGTATTAAAATTTATTTTTGATATTGTTAAGGCATGAAATATAGTTGTCAAGCAAATTATTAATACCATATATTGAGCTCCAGTTTCACAAAAAAGTGGTTGGTTTTCGGCTGCGTTCATCAAGAACTCTTTGCCGCCGCTACAACCGAAATGTTCAACGTTTCTACTATTAATCATAAATTTAGTTTAATCAGTATTAACATAGATTATATATACTAATGTTCTCAAATATGCAAGACAAGAAAGAAATTAAATATATTTCCATTATCTACTTGATGTATTAGTTTCACCCCCAACTCTTTATTGTATGTATGGTTATTTTCATTTAGATGGATTTCTTAAATGAGCAAATAAACATTTTTAATAGCCTCATTTTAAACTTGTTTCCAATAAGAAAGAAAAGCCAATTAGTCATTGGAAAAACTCAGGAAAAACACAATACTTTGACCTACCTGGCCCTTTCTACTCCCCTTTCTTCTCTTGATATATTTTAGAGGTAAGTTTTGCCACCTCAGGTGAGTACCAATATATTTGATTTCCTCTTTTCAAATATGAAAACATTATCATATATAATCTATGTTACAAACTGTTGATATTTTGGAAATTTTGTGTGGTTCAGAATTGATGATTAATACTTCAAAACCAGTAAAGTAATTCCAACAGAAATTGCAATTAATTCATCAAAATCCTAATGGCCTATTTAATCTAACAAGGTAGATTTAAGAAGAAAAACCCAATGAAAGAAGTTTTGGTAGGCATCCAATCTCATTTCATGCATAGGCACCATTTGGTTTCATAAATGGAAGCCATTAACTTCGAAGAATATAATCGAAAATCGGCGCAACCCTGCGATTTTTTTTTCCTTTTTTTATTTACTTTGAAAAAAGATTTTAGATTTAGTGATATAACACGCACCCCTTCACAAAGAACGGAGCGAGTATTTATTGGTGACCGTCCTGAATAGAATATAGGAAATGTCAGGGCCATCATTGGTAGAATGAAAGGACCATTTTGATTGGCTGTCGTCTATAGGACCGAGCACGGGATTGGCTGAACGATTTGAGCTCTCAATGAAATTTGTTGCTTTACTTTTTCTGAGAACAGCTCTAATTTCAACTGATCTCTCCTCGCGATACATTTTCGCTTCAGTATTGACGTTTTTAAAATAAAATTAGCACTAAAAGTTTTCAAATTTGAACGTTGTAATTAATTAATTATATTTGAAAATCACGGGAATGCTTTGTCAATTTGAATGCAAATTCTTAGTTTAACCACCTTGAGTGGATATTCTTGTTTCTTCTTTCTAAAAACTAAATTTTATGTCACAATAATTGTGATGCCTCTTTACCAAAAATGTTTTAATTTTGTTTTGCTTCTGAACGATAAAACCCCTAAATAGGAACGGGAGGAAGAGTCAGAAGGTTGCTAAGTAGGTTAAAACTTTTCGGTTTTTCCTATGACTGGTTGGTGTTTTTCCATTCATTTTGGTAAGAAATTTAAAATGGAAATATTTATCTAGCCATTTAAACAAAAATCTGGATTGGTTTTGAACTTTTAATTTTATTATTTCTAATGATTCTTAAATATTTAATTTTAGACTATTTTCTATTTGATTTATTAGTTTCACTCCCGAGTCTTGGTTAAATTTATGGTTATTTACAATTAAATCGATAGCGAAATCGAAATTCTGTGTCTTATTATTGTATGTTTTTATAAGTTGTCTTAATATTTGGTTTTCTGATCGTCTATTTTTTTCAGCTAAATACACGAGAATAGGAGAATATATTTTTAAAATTACAAGAACTCTATCAGAATACTGGTTTTCAGATTTGCCGGTATCTGAGGATTTTTTGAAGCCAGTTCTTAAGGATACTGTTTTAAGATGGCGGAAGGACATCTTTTGGGCGACATATATCTATTAGTTTTCGTCCTTAAGAATTTTTTTTTTCTAGCAAAATTTACCGATTTTATTCATTTTTCGTCATTAAAGATACGGTTTTGAGATATTCCAGGATTTAATGGTTTTTAAGTTATCCGAAGGATATTCAGCCATTGTTATCCTTAAGGATAATATTTCACGATTTTAAGATTATAAGATGGCGGAAGGATATTCCCACTTTGGTAACGCGTTCTACGGAAAGTTGGAGATAGTTTTAAAAAAATAATTTATTTTATAAATTCTTGCCTAGTTCCTAGACCTTTCGTCAACTATATTCAAATAAAACAGAAATAAAAAAAAATTAAAACTTTATAATCAAAATCCATGTTTTTTTTACAAATACATATGTTAACACTAAATACTCAATCTATTCTCAGAACACAGACCAGTTTTTGACTCGTTGGCAGAAGTTTATTAAAAGTAATAAAGAGTATTATGATAAAAAAAAATGTTTTGGTTTATATTTATATCATTAATTATATTTTTGGACATTCCATTAGATTATATTAATTAATTAATTAATTAATAATAAATTTACTTTAATAACTTCCCGACTCATCTAATCACAGTCCTTATCGCGTACACTGACACATGTTTTTTTATCAGTAAGTAATGATCTTTTCATAGCATTCCAAACACTCCAATCACATATCATAAACCTTCAAGAATGGTGTCAAAAATGGAGAATTCAAATAAATCCAAACAAATCTCATCAAATATTCTTTACACTTCGTCGTAAACCTATGACTTCCTTACAGTATCCTTTAATAACTGAACTCCCTTCCAAACAGATCCACTACCTAGGACTCCAGCTAGACAAACATTTAACTATTCGAATCCACATACAAGACTAAAACGACAGGAAATTGCTCGCCGTTTTCTAATTTTTTTTTTTTTTTTTCACATGCTGTGATTAGACCAATTTGGACTTACGGAGTTGAGCTTCTGGGCTCTATGACACTATCCAATTCATTTCGTATCCAACCCTGGTTATCCAAAATTCTTTGAAAAATCCTTAATGCTCCTTGCTTTTCTTTAAAGACCTTGATGTTCTATATGTTGTTGATTTAGCCCAAACCAGATACCTACCCTTTCATATTAAACTCAATAATCATTCTAATGTACTAGTCTGTCAACTTGCTTTCCATTCTATTCTCGATAATCCACCGAGGTGCCTGAAAATAAGATGGCCAAGAGACCTTATTATATGCGATATTTTTTTAATGGTATAAGTGGTGCTTGTGAGTGGTTCTTCACAGTTCTTCATGTTATTGATAAGTCATTGTAATAATTTCTTCAAATTTACTTATTGTATATATGTATACAATTGTAAATGTCTATCAATATTTTTTAAAAAAACAACGCATTAATTACTTATTTTTATTGTAAAAAATTAATTATCATACGGGCGGCTTAGAAATAATTTGACGTCGGAAACTCCTGTGCCTCAGCTGTCGTTCCTAGCAGCACGGATAACCGGATAATCTGCGGATAATCTATGTGATATATTCATAAAGCAGTTGGATTAGAGAGTGCAATTAGAAGGGTAATTGCATGCCGTTCCGCTAGGGGGTGCACCAGCGCGCTCTGTTGGCTGGGAAATATAAAACCGGGTTTATTGCAATGACATACATTCACAAAGTTGAGTGTAAAGTAACGGAGCAATAAAAAAACACATTAACTGATTCTTTTGTAAGGATATAATTATATTATAATATAAAAAGCGTAAATAAAATAATAAAAAAACTTTTTTTTTTTAATTTATTAATTAATAGAAATTTACAAAGTAGTTACAAAAATACATCCAGTAAATATGCGTTAAATACAATGCAGAGTAATGACATGACAATGGTAAGGGAACTTCCTAATGGCCACAATTTAATGAAAGTTCTACAATAAATAACATCCTAAGGCTATTTTCTTTTTAAATGCTTCAGAGGATTGCCAGGAATGGAATGGGAAGCTAGTTGAGAAATAAGTGGATTTAGGTGAGCATTTAGTTCATTGAGAAAGGCAAGGTATCTGGTTAATGCCAAATAAGATCATTAATTACCTTAATTAGGAACATTAATATTACTAGGAATATTAAGATCATTGTGTATCAGTTCATTTGTAGTCCACTCAATAACTACATTGTAGGGAGCATGAAAATACGACAATTTTTGACTTCATAGCTTCGTTAGGAATAGTTAGAAGTTAAACATACTAAAAGTCCCCGCTCCTGGGGGGTGAGCTAAAGGTGGGGGGAGGGGAGAAGGTCCCAATTTTGTTTTTCGTTTATATCTCGAAAACGGTGGACTCAAGGAAAATATGCCATAATGCAAAATTTAAAAATAATTACATTTTCTATAAAACTTTATACGTTATTAAAACTCGATGATCTTCAAAAAAAATAATAAAATAATGTTTACCTCACTTTTATTGAAACGTTTGCTTCAATGCCAGAAACGTATACCGGGCGAGTATCTCTTACACGTAACCTTGAATTTTAAAAACTTGGTATCTAAAGAACAGCTCGATCTTCACCTTATTTGGGGAAGTCACAATGTCTTATTTACTTCAACACTCACCGTTTTTCGTAAAAACTATCCACAAAACATCAAACCTTACAAAAACTTGCAAATTTAATCAGCTTTCGAATGATATGTTAAACGTAATAATTCTGTTTCAATTTCATGGAGATATTTACTTTTGAAACCGAAAAAACATGGTGTTCTCATTTGGTATACAAATCGGTTACTTGGGTAAATAAAACATTATGACAATCCCTTAATGGAAATGTGCATTTTATACATAGTAGACTCTTCATTGGAATAAAAAGCAAAGAAAAAAATTATTGTTAAATAGAAAATAAAGGAAAACTGTCAATAAAGTGACACTAGATCAGAGGATCATATTGTTATTACATTTATTTATTTATTATTATTATTTAGGATTTATTTTATTAGTTTTTCGATGTAAGGTTTAAAACTCAATGATAATGAAAATAAACATTAATTTTGCTATAAGCTTCTGAATGCAGATGATATTAAAGAATACCACTTTTTGCGGTGAATTTATGGCTAGATGAGTCTCATTTTTACAGGGAATTTCTACCATTCTATGTGGAGTATTGTTGGTTTCATTCATATTTGTATTGCTGTCGAATAGTGTTGAAAAATCAAAGTTTGCCCAACAGATTGAATGATGAAATTACTAAGATTTGTTACAAAATATTCTGCCCCAACTTCATCACTATATTCCACCTAAAGTTTGCAAAATACGATTTTCCAACACCATGAAGCTCCTCCATATTATTCGAAAGCAATACATATATAAACCAACGTTTTACATGGATGGGTAGAAATGCCATCCCCTGTAAAACTAGACTTATCTGCCCATAAAATTCACTTCAAAAAGTAATATTCTTAGACACAATCTGCATTCAGAAGCTAACGGAAAAATTAAGGACTATGTTCATTATCATTGAGTTTTAAACCTTACATCGAAAAACTAATAAAATAAATCCTAAATAATAATAATAAATAAATAAATGTAATAACATAAGATCCTCTGATCTAGTGTCACTTTATCGACAGTTTTCCTTTATTTTCTATTAAACAATATTTTTTTTCTTTGCTTTTTATTCCAATGAAGAGTCTACTATGTATAAAATGCACATTTTCATTAAGGGATTGTCATAATGTTTTATTTACCCAAGTAACCGATTTGTATACCAAATGAGAACACCATGTTTTTTCGGTTTCAAAAGTAAATATCTCCATGAAATTGTAACAAAATTATTACGTTTAACATATCATTCGAAAGCTGATTTAATTTGCAAGTTTTTGTAAGATTTGATGTTTTGTGGATAGTTTTTACGAAACACGTGAGCGTTGAAGTAAATAAGACATTGTGACTTCCCCAAATAAGGTGAAGATCGAGCTGTTCTTTAGACACCAAGTTTGTAAATTTCAAGGTTACGTGTACTCTTTTCTTATGGGTAATTTAATGCTAAATCCGAAAATGTGGCCAAAGTTTGAAAAATATTTAGACAAAATGGAGATATTACAGTTTTTATGGAAAAAAAACGTGATTTCCTCTAAAAAGTCTTGGCTTTTTCGTATATCAACAACGGATTGGAATAGAAAGATGAGATTTGCGGCATTTAGCTACATTTTTGATCTAGTTTAACCCAATTGTTTTTACACTAACAAGGGGAGGACACACTCAGTCTCTCACGGATCTTTTGGCAATTTTTTTGGAGGTTCCTGGTCAAAAAATATTAGACACGTATTTTGCCGTTCCGACCAATGGGCCCTAGAAGCCGAGAAACAAAATAAAATAGCATTTCGTATTTAAGGATTCTTTTGAATGCTGAATTCGAATCCGATGTCGGTTCTTGTGAAAAAAATATATTTAACGCACTTCACTGGAACAATTTTAGCTTTTCACCGTAAATGGTGATAAATACTTTTTTTTAGCCCAAGAATTCCATTTCAGTACCCTCAAAAACTTAAGAAACGTGTGTCTATATATATATAAATATCAATAAAACAAATATATAAAAATACTAATTAGAAGAAAAAATAATTTATTACAAATTAATATTTACATAATACAAAAACAGAACCATATATTAGATTTGATTGTTATATATTTACAATTTTGGATTTATTCTTCAAACCCGAATCACAACTAATCCTCTCTAATCTGTTTTGTAATCCTTGTTGACTGGGTTGTTCTAATAGCTTAAGCTTATAATTTTATTTTCATTATATTGAACAAAATCCCAAGTGGTCAGCAACCGAAGTGGGGCAGTTATTGCTTTGCTTTGTTTCAAGAAACATCGTTTTCTCTTCTTACTTCTTTTGTGTTTGTAGGTTATCTAACAGTTGGACGTTTCCGGTTAATTTTTTTCATTAATGATGGATTCTTTTGTGGACCAAAATGTTAATGGTCATGATGTGGCCGGGGGAATGAAATTTTGTTTGGAATTTCTTCGTGAAAAAGGTGTTATGAGTGACTTACCGGATCTGGTTTCTTCGAGATCTGTGTTGTTTGGAAATAAAGTAGCTGAATACGTGATGCACCTGATACATGATTTTACTTTTATTTATTTATTTTTTCCGAGAAGTGAAAATAATGATAAAAAGAATCCAGAATAATGTTGACACATTGATGTCGGTTGACCAACACAATACCCGGAAAGATGCATTGAAAATCCATTCTTTAATTCACAATCAACTCTCGGCGCCGGCTTTCGCCGATTTGATTCGATATACTTGGGCTTCATCGAAGTTATACGGAGAGCTGTGCTACTTCATGAATCTGAACGAAATTTGTTTTCCTTCTGATTTGAGCAAAAATAACTGCCTCTGTGGCGAAGTAGTTGCATTTATTAGATGCGCCCACTGCACCAGTTATCTTTGTTTTAAATGCTTTTATGTCAACTATCACAATCATAATTTAACATGTTCAACTGGAAAATAAATCCAAAATTGTAAATATATAACAATCAAATCTAATATGTGGTTCTGTTTTTATATTATGTAAATATTAATTTGTAATAAATTATTTTTTCTCCTAATTAGTATTTTTATATATTTGTTTTATTGATATTTATATATATATAGACACACGTTTCTTAAGTTTTTGAGGGTAATAAAATGGAATTCTTGGGCTAAAAAAAAGTATTTATCACCATTTACGGTGTAAAAGCTAAAATTGTTCCAGTGAAGTGCGTTAAATATATTTTTTTCACAAGAACCGACATCGGATTCGAATTCAGCATTCAAAAGAATAAAAGTAAAATCATGTATCAGGTGCATCACGTATTCAGCTACTTTATTTCCAAACAACACAGATCTCGAAGAAACCAGATCCGGTAAGTCACTCATAACACCTTTTTCACGAAGAAATTCCAAACAAAATTTCATTCCCCCGGCCACATCATGACCATTAACATTTTGGTCCACAAAAGAATCCATCATTAATGAAAAAAATTAACCGGAAACGTCCAACTGTTAGATAACCTACAAACACAAAAGAAGTAAGAAGAAAACGATGTTTCTTGAAACAAAGCAAAGCAATAACTGCCTCACTTCGGTTGCTGACCACTTGGGATTTTGTTCAATATAATGAAAATAAAATTATAAGCTTAAGCTATTAGAACAACCCAGTCAACAAGGATTACAAAACAGATTAGAGAGGATTAGTTGTGATTCGGGTTTGAAGAATAAATCCAAAATTGTAAATATATAACAATCAAATCTAATATATGGTTCTGTTTTTATATTATGTAAATATTAATTTGTAATAAATTATTTTTTCTTCTAATTAGTATTTTTTTATATTTGTTTTATTGATATTTAAATATATATATAGTCACACGTTTCTTAAGTTTTTGAGGGTACTGAAATGGAATTCTTGGGCTAAAAAAAAGTATTTATCACCATTTACGGTGTAAAAGCTAAAATTGTTCCAGTGAAGTGCGCTAAATATATTTTTTTCACAAGAACCGACATCGGATTCGAATTCAGCATTCAAAAGAATCCTTAAATACGAAATTTTGTCTAAATAGAAAAATAAAAATTTGTAAGCTGCAAAATTAGCCTGACAAAGTGTATGCATTTTTTTTTTTTTAAATTGACAAAAACTTGAATTACGGTTAGACGCTTAAACGTATCGATATCATATTTTTACCCAAAATATAGGGTGCTAATACGCTTGAAATGTCTTTGGTTTTATCTTTCTATCTGGTTTCAAACTCAAGTTAAAAATAAAAATGTATTTCGGATTTTCCAACTTTTCCAAAAGATTTTTCTATCTCTTTTGTTCATCGAATTATGCATTTATATACACCAAATGAAAGCTGAGACTCTCTTCTTTCCAGCAATACCAATAAAGTTGAATTTGCTTGGAGTGTAACAAAGTAATTAAAGGAAAGAAACCAATAATCGGTTTTAAAAATTCATCCCCTAGAATAGGGGAAAAAAAATGATATTTTTTGTTTTTATTGAATAAACGTTTTTCAATGTTTTTGAGAGTGCTGAATTAGAATCTGATGTTAATTTTTGTGTGAAAAAATCTATAGAGGTAGTTTGCTTGAAAATCTAATCGTTTTTTTAGAAATTAATTAACCTAAACCAAAATCTATGAAGCGGCTGTATTTTTCCTTAAATCCGCAATCTAAAATAAATACCTTGGTGCAAGAATCATGTCTATATCACTTTTTAAACTCGAGATATAAAATAAATTATTTTAATGCTATTTTATTTTGTTTCTCGGCTTCTAGGGCCCATTGGTCGGAACGGCAAAATACGTGTCTAATATTTTTTGACCAGGAACCTCCAAAAAAATTGCCAACAAGATCCGTGAGAGACTGAGTGTGTCCTCCCCTTGTAAGAGATACTCACCCTGTATATGTGATATTAAAGTAAATTTAATGCTCTACAACTTTAACTTAGAAATTTTTTTCTTTGAAACGATTCTAGAAGGCATTAGATGAAAATTTTTGAAATAAATGAGGTAAAAATTATTTTTTTGCGAAAGTTATCGATTTCCAATAAGGTGTATCTAAAACGGTTGAAAGTGAATATGTATATAGGCGATTTTATAGGATTACTATTTTAAATATATTTTTCTGGAATCCACCGTTTTCGAGATATAATTGAAAAACCCCAAAAATGGGACCTTCTCCCCGCCCCCCACCGTTAGCTTACTCCCCTACTACAATTGTAACAAAGTAAAGAGCACTAAGGATTACAATTGTATACTCACTTGAATTAAAATTACTTAATATTCGGAATCACTTAATACTTGGAAGATTAAGTATTTGTTATCAAGTATTAAGTATTACTTATTGGAAGATTAAGTATTATAAATTAATTAAGAATTACTTAATACTCGGATTACAATTATTACAATTACAAAGTAAAGAGCACTAAGGATGGTTTGGTGGAACCATTAAGTCTAAACCTTAAGTCCAAATAGGTCTGAAAATCGTCACATAAATTAGTTTTTTTTTTGTAGTAAAATTGTTTGTATAATCGGGAAATTAGAACGTTTCTCGGGTAAGTGTTGGAATCGAATTTTTCAGTCTTGTATGGGGGTTCCATGCAAGTCTCTTGATCAGATATAAGGTATCTCACCTGTTCGACATTATTTAACGGTAGTTAATTAAATGATACTGTAGGGCATGTCCGACGCAGGATAAAGGTTATTTGCTGACATTTGATTGGATTTAACTTAAGTCTCCCGTTATAACACCTTTCTTCAAGGGAAGTGATATGTGATTAGAGTGTCTGGGATAGGAAGAAAACAAATTAAATTTAAAAAACAACTTATTCCTACATATTTATAATAAGACTGAGTACATTCAATTCACGTGCTTATCTCTTGCCACGCAATTGGATTGATAACCAATAGAGGCTAAGTGTGTACGATTAAATAGATTCATTTCCGAACATGAATTTACAAGCTGGCAATAGCCTGAATTTCGTTTCGAATTTTTGAATCCACTGCCATTTCAAACTAGAAAGAGCATAATAATAGAGGCGAATAGATCTGCATATGTAGTTAGTTTTAGTATTATTTAGTTTTAGTTAACAAGTAATTGCGTAGACTTTCGTGCACAAGCACCAATTTGTTTTTTCAGTCCTGAATACTTGAATAATAATATTATTAGCTCATCCTTATTTATTAAAAGTGTATTTACAAAAAGCCACACAGTGGTAAAAACGGCCAATCTAGGTGGACATTGCTCATAACTTCTGAAGAAATAGTCGAAATAACAAAAATTTTTGAGTATTTTTTATTTTTGCATAAATGCAATAAACTATAATTAAATAGAACAATAATAAGAACTAAAAAATTTTTTTATATATATTTTGGGTTGTTTCACATGAAATGTCCGTTTTCAAGGTAAAGAGATTTTAGTAAAAATACAATATGAAAACAATATAATTTTATTCGAAGTATTTACCTTCTTTTTCTACATATTTTTCCCAACGTGACAACAACTTTTTTATCCCGGATTTGAAAAACTCTGAGCTTTGAAGTGAAACAAAATCTGAAAACGCACTTTTGATTTCAGCATCATTTGCAAAAATTTTTCCTCTGCAGAAGTTGTCTAAATTCCTGAAAAGGTGATAATCTGTTGGAGACAAGTCGGGAGAATATGGTGGGTGCGGAAGAACTTCGTACCCCAGCTCTTTCAATTTATGCATGGTAAGTTTTGAAACGTGGGGTCTAGCGTTGTCGTGTAGGAGTATAGGGCCCTTCCGATTTACCAATCCAGGTTGTTTTTTCAATAATTTTTCGTGCATTTGGCCAATTTCATTGCAGTAGGTTGTAGAGGTAATGGTCTCACTTCTAGGCAAAAAGGAATAATGTATGATTCCAGTCATGGACCACCATACTGTAACCATCAATTTTTTCGGGTGCAAATTTGGTTTTGGCATTTGTCCTGGGCTTTCTTCGATGTCTAACCACTGCCCTGACCGACGCTGATTGTCATAAGCAATCCATTTTTCGTCGCAACTCATAAAAAAAATATTACACGAAAATCGCGTGTTTCCATGTTCATATTTGAAGGTATACTAAACAGTGTGTAATTGATTGGGAAGCTAATATTTATAAAAGAAAATTAGAGGATTAGTAACTGCTTGATTATGATATGTGAACTTTGGAAGTAAACAACAGAGACTCGCAAAATCCTCTATGTATTTCAAATATTATAAAATCGGACATTTCATGTGAAACAACCCAATAGAATAGAATGTTGATTTTTTTTTTTTTTTTTATTATAACTTTAATATTTCTCTCGTCCCTGACATGCCAATTTTACATAATTGCTCATATCACATCCGCTTATTGTCACGATTTGAGTGACAGCTGTGGATAAAATAAATAAAGTGAAAAAAAAAAAAAAATAACTTGAATATTAAATTTAACGCAGACCATTTTTTATTTACAATTTTATTAGCCAGTTGGCTCAGATAGTATATTAAATAATTCATCCGGGAAACATTTATCATTAGGATCAGGAGGCAACAAAGCACTGCTTTCATTAATTAACAAAGTTGAAATATATGGGTCAGATGAATAAAGCTGCGTACAACCAGAGGCGTGCAGCTCCTCATAGGAGTAATTGTCCAAAAAATGTTGAATTTCTCCCTTTTTTTGTTTTTTTCCCTTATATCTCTGAATGCTTTGGTAGTACGAAATTTGCTGCTACTTGGGCCAAGGGCAAGTGCCTTGATATCTACCATGTTTCCCTTCAGCCAATCGGAATTTTGTTTCAAACATTTTGACGGCTCCATCAACTTTGGACCCATCGAGAACGAATATGAATTAAAAATGAATCCACTATTGTCATAACTAATTCCTGAGTGACCTCATCAGTAATGCCTTTTGACCTCAGACAATTTTTCAGTGTGTCACGGCCACCCACACATCAAATACAGCGCTTTTAAGGAGGGGCATTATTCTGAAAAAAACAATTAATAGCTTAGCTCTATGGGTCGGGACGTGTCAGATTTCAACCGCTATATATTCTTTAGATGTTATACTTTAAAACCATGCCACCCAGAAGGCGGAGGACTTTGGAGAAAAAAAGTTACATAATTTTAATTACGAAAATCAGTTAACTTGTTAAATATGTTTACTTAACTAAACTAAATAAACCCATAAGGATAAAATTTAAGATATGCATCACTCACAATAAAATGTTAATAGATAGACCTTTGATATATTATACAAGACGTTATTATATCTACCTCACACTATGAATGGTTGGGCACAATAGAAGTGCCCTACACTTGATACTGTTCTGAAAACAACCTGCTTTTTGGAAAGAATGTATGTTTACACTAGTGTTAATCCATCAAATCTTATTCTCATTGCTGTTTATATCTCGTCAACCATCTCTTGATAACATTACAAAGTCCATTCAATGCTCTGTTGACATGAAATTTTTTCTCAATGTCCACCTAGATTGGGTGTTTTTACCACTGTGAGTCGTAGTTTTACAACAAAAAAAAAATACAGACCCCTGCCGGCTAAAGAAAGAACAACATGGGGCATGTTTTAGGGGTTGCCCTAGTAACAGTCTATGATCATATGTTTCATTTTTTCTTTTCGCTTACTAAATACCGTAAACTGGTACAACTTTGCCAGTTTTTGAAAAAAAAATGTTGTTTGGCACTTCGTGAAGTTACTGACGCATTATATAGAAGCACTGGTGTTTTCATCACGTAGAGGAGTTATTTTTGAAAGAAACTCTTATGTTTAATCGGATTTATCCAATGTTTACAGGTTTTATCAGTGTTTTTCTTTCCTTGTTTTACAACGTTTGGTTTTGATACCCTTACAAAGTATCTCGTCCTGCTCATACATTCGAAAGTAAATAATTACTATTTATTCTGTCTAATACATAATTTAATATTTATTTATAACAACTTGACAATGTAAATTTTAATTTTCCTTTAGGTTTATAATATAACTTGGCAAAGTTGCTCTAGGAAGTAAGTTCAAGATGGGGCAACTTTGCAAACTTATAATTTTGTGTTTGTTTTTACATAAATGTCTATAATGCAAAAGTGTAAAGCATCGCTTGGGCAAACTCACCAAATTCTACGGAGGCGAGGAGTTTGAAATATCCTACCTCCGCACAAAGAACGCAGGAAGATCATTTTACTTCCCAAACGAGGCTGATGAAGCTTTATTAAACGTAGGAGACATTTATATAACTGACACGCCTATATATTGAACTCCGAGTTAAATATACATTTATTAATAAAAATTTCAGAAGTTTTTGTGGTTTTTGTATTTCATTAGGTATTTCAAGTTTCGTTTCAATGAATTTCATTATTACGATGTTTTATTCTAAATTCTGTAAAATCTAAATATATGTCATTTTTTGATTACCAATCTCTCTTAAACCCTGATGAAGGCAAGCGAGTCGAAACGACGGCATTATAAATAAAAATATTATTTTTAATTGCTGTGTATCTATGACTGCATAGCAATCAACATCTCTAAATACTTCTCAGTCAACTTATACCTTATCAATATGTCATTTCCTCGTTAAAATGTTTTCATATTAGTTCAAATAATCCTTTTCTCTGTCACTGTCTCTATTTTTTATGAGTTTTTTTTCATACTTGGCAAAGTTACCCTATTGTAGGGAAACTTTGCCAATGCTACTTTTCTTTTTTTTTTTTAATTTAATTTAATGATTAAATTGAAATTATAGCGTATATTTTAAATCAAAAGATCTAGACTCGTAATTATAATGGGTTTGAAACAGATTTGAACGCTATTGGTTGAGTTAAAGGTTGTAAGGAAAAATTAAACATGGCAAAGTTGCCCTCGTTTACGGTAGCTTAAAACTACTAAACCTCTTTGCCCTTATTTTCTTTATTTTTTCGACTTACATGTATGATATCAAATTTACATACATCGGTGGCTCTACATCCCGTCACCGAGACTAGGCCTCCTCCAAAAGCTTTCGCCAGTCAATCCTGTCAGCTGCAGCAGCTCTCCAGTTTCGGACTCCCAGCAGAGTCTGTGCGTCCAGTGTCACTGAATCCTCCCAACTCACATTTGGCCTGCCGACTTTTCTTCGCCCATGCAACTTTCCGGACAGTATCCTCCTGGGTATCGCCGAGTCATCCATGCGTGCGACGTGCCCGGCCCATCGAAGTCGTCCTATCTTGATAAACTTCACCAAGTCTGCATCCCCATACAGGCCAGCCAGTTCGACATTTCTTCTTCTCCAAATTCCACCCTCTTTAACAGGACCAAAAATCTTCCTCAAAATTGATCTTTCAAAGATCAGAAGCCTATTTTCATCCTGTTTTTTAAAGGTCCATGCTTCTGATCCATAAGTTAAAACAGGACGGACCAAGGTTTCGTAGAGGGTGATCTTGGTCCTGTTAGACAGGAACCTGCTTCTAAAATGCTTCGCAAGGCCAAAGTAACACCGTCCTCGCTGTTGACTTCTCGAGAGATGTCGTTTCTAGAGTTGATCTCAGCCCAGAGGTAGATAAAGCTACTTACATTTTCAAAATTATATGGTCCAGCCACAAATGGACCAATCCCTGGTCCATCTCCTCCGACTCTCATGTACTTGGTCTTAGCTTCATTAATGTGTAGCCCAAGTTTCTTTGCTGCATCTTCTATGGCCAAGACCGCCTCTCTCAGTGCACGTTCAGATCTAGCAGCAATATCAAAGTCGTCAGCGTATCCCAAAAGCTGAACTGTACCGTTAAAAAGGGTTGCGTGGAGTTGGATTCCGGACATACGCACCGCTTTCTGCTGCAAAGTTAAAAAGAATACAGGCAAGAGCATCCCAATTAATGGTTAAGCAAATTAATTAATGGTTAATTCGAAAGAAATAAAGTTGAAAAAAATAGGGGCTTCAAACGTGAGTTTTTCAAACCAATAAATATATCTTCTAAACGGTAGCTCCTAACGACAAATGTTATTGATTAAAAAATATTTTCCATTAAATTTCTGACCAGGAAGCAGAGTAACACCAAACAGCTAAAGCATGTCAAAAATACTCCAGCAATTAAAAAAATGTAGGCGAAACGTGACTTTTTTCATTCAAACCAATGAATCTTCTAAACGGTTGGTCCCAGCGACAAATGTTATATAACAAGAAATATTTCCATTTAATTTCTGATAAGAGAACTATTAAAATTTTCAATGCAATAAATATCAACAGAGCAAGAGCGTGTCATAGCGCCCTCTCGTTCCTCCAAAACGTATTACTTTTGACCTAATAGGTCACGGGCGAGACATGTGTCACGTTAAAATTATGTAACATAAAATAACTAATTTGTCGAGGCCGACACTTTAGTATTTAGTACAGATTTAATTTAGACTTACAGGGGGACGTTTGCATTTGTAACTCACAGAATTGAATGCCGATTTTTTAGTGGGTAGTAGGGACCTATAATAGTCTAAATCTAGAGTTATAGCCGCCAATGGGCATTAGGAGACGAGAAAAAAAAATAAAATATGAACATCACGTTTTATTTTTTTTCTCAGCTCTCAGTCAAGATATAAAAATGATTCTTTCACGTTCAATTGCAGTTATGTATGCTATTAGATGTAAAAAATACTTTCGTTATGCTCAAATCATTAACCGGCTTTAGAGTGCTCAAAAACTCCAAAAAAATGACAAAATTCCAAGGAAATCCGCTGTAAATCAGAGAAACTTTTTTTTCATGAACAACTGACCTCAAATATCGATTTAATGCACCATAAAACCCTAATATGTGAAATTTTATCAAAATAAAAAAATATTGATTTTTTACCCCTTTCGAGGAGATTAAAATTTTGAAGTTGAGATTTCATCAACAATTTCTACCGGCCATAACAACTCCTGCGTTCAATCGATTACAATAATAATAGCATCACTAGGATCAGTATACATTCTGCTTTTTATCCATGCGTATAACATTGGATTTACTCCAGATTTTAGTGGACAAAAACTGATGTGAATGAAAAAATCCAAGGTCAGCTATAACTTGAGATATTTCAATAAGGGGAAATCCTGCGAACTTCGGATTTAGGCTAAACTATGCAGTTTTACGTCTTCTCGATGACCTTAAAATTTGGTCTTAATCGGTGGCGAAATATGAGAGATAGCACAAATTATTTACATTTTTTCAGAAATTGATAGCCCCTTGCCTACTAAAATCCTACATAATTTTAAAGGTAAAAAAAATGTTTTTTGATTTCGACAAAATTAAGTTTCTACATGTTTTTTGAGATGAGGAATTCGAAAATAATATCAGTTTTAGTTTAAAAATTTTCCTCACCTATATTATATAAATAAGACGTTTTAAACTGACATATTTTTATTTCAAATTGCATAGAAATTCTAAAATTGATGAATAATCAAATATTAACATCAGGTTTTGGTTGGAAAATATGTATATTTTTTTTAAATGGACTTATTTAAAAATTTATCGTGTAAAAACTAAACAAAATAATAGAAATAGATCATTTTAAAACGCCTTATTTATCTACTATATATTTGTCAAATACCACTCACTCATTTAACACGAAATCTCAGAAACCACCAAACGGGTTGGAATGAAATTCGAAATGTAGCTTCCTCTAGGGCTGTAGGTGCTCGCTAAGAAAGGAATTTAAAAAAAATCGGCCTGGATCGCGGCCGTGTTTTTTCAGATAAGGAATTCGAAAATAATATCAGTTTTTAGTTAAAAAATTTTCCTCACCTATATTATACTAGCTGAAAGTACCCTGCTCCGCTAAGGTTTAATATCATTAGAATGAAGACAACTTAAATAAGTAAAAGTTAAGCTTAACGTTGATAATTATTATTACTTAAATAAACCTAAATAATTCCATTCTTAGAATAATTTTCACAAATTTCAATAAGTAAATTGGACAATTCGCAAAAGTTTATTTTATTTTGATAGTCCTCCAGTGAAGCTTCGAGGCAGCTCTACCATTTTACCCAGCTCTGATACCAGACCATCAGCTTTTCTTATGGCATACTTTAAGTGAATATAGTCTCAACTTCTCAACTTTTTTGATTTTTTTGAAGACAGTTTAGTCTTTTTGTTTCTATTTTTGCGTACATATCAAGCATAAATTGGTATTAAAGTAAATAAGGTTCTACACTTCCTCGCTCCACTAACATTTAGGCGTAAAAATCAGCTGCAGACACAGTTTTCTTAATTGGTGTATTGTTGTTTGGGTCACGCTGAGGGATGTTAATACTGTAACCATCTTCTCCATGGTAGAACATGAGACGATACTAAAGAGAATCATACACTTGATAAAGAACTCACTGATTCTTATCAGTTTTTTTGCCCCTACATCGAACTGGCCTTACATGTCATCACCAGAGAACATAAGTCTTTTAACCTCCTCTTTAACATAATTCTTTTAATAGCTTCTTGTCACGAAACAACTCAAAGTTGTAAGTAACCTCTGCAGCCACCATGAGTTCACAGTAAGTACCAATATTATAAGGTTTCGACATCGATCGTATTTTTGTTTGTCTACAACTATAAGGAACTTAATTTGTGGTCAAAGTGTGCGGCTTAAAGTTCTAACCTATTTTTTAACTTAGCTTATCTCCAAATACCATATGATAATTAATGTTTTATTATTCACCCAATAAAAATTGTAATCGCATTTTTCGGAAATTAGCCGCGATCCAGGCCGTTTTTTTAAAATTCCTTTCTTAGCGAGCACCTACAGCCCTAGAGGAAGCTACATATCGAATTTCATTCCAAGCTGTTTGGTGGTTTCAGAGATTTCGTGTTAAATGAGTGAGTGGTATTTGACAAAGATATAGTAGATTAATCACATGGTCTCGTTAAAATTTACTCTGAGACTGTACCCACCTCCTTATTTTGCAACTTCGTTAATCTTCGGGCAGTAATTAGAAACTGAGAGGACGATAAGGTTTCGTCCTCATGAAGTAATTAGAAGGAGAAGACGTCCAACAGAAATATGTAGATTTTTACGTTCAGATTCTGACACACATTCGCCATATTGTCTCTGACTCCTTTATTCTCAGGCCTTTCTGGGTCTGCCAACTTTTTTTTTACTCTATCAATAAGATAAATCAAAAATATGCCATTGCTCCCTTCTTTACCTGACCAGAAACACACGAGCCAAATCAGAAGTGCTAAAGGCCTCCAATTGGCTGGACAAATGCCAATCGTAATGGAGCGAGCAGTGTTGCCTTCTTTGGCGATATATGAGTTTTCATAAAATCGATCTGTCGAGTCTTATATATTTTTCAGATATTCTCAAAAAGATCTTTTAACTAGCTGATTATACATCGATTTATTTTTCATATCCATATGTTTTGTAATTCGTTTGAAACTGTATCCGGTGTTTCTCTTACCTCTTACTTTTCCCTGCGCGAATAAAACAGATGAATTTAATTATTAATAGTCCAGTCAATCAGTGCTGAAATAAGGGGTGTGGAATGTATGAAAAGTGCCGGCACCTGGGGGGTGAACTAATGGTGCCATCTTTTTGGTTACATATCGAAAACGGTGGAATCTAGAAAAATATGCTACATATTAAAATTAAAGCTCACTAAATTTCCTATAAAATTAATTATATACATATTCGTCGAAATTCTAACGGTTTTCGAGATGTACGTTATTAAATATCGATAATTTTAGAAATAAAAAAAATGATTACCTCACTTTTTGTTAAACATTTGCTTTAAATACCAAAAACGTATATATGAAATTGAAGTAAATTTAATGCTCTACAATTTTAATTCTGACGGTTTTTTCTGAGAAACGAATGTGGAAGGTACTAGAAGCAAAAGTGTGACAAAAAGTGTGGAAACATCTGGTTTTTCCCGATAATCACCGATTTTCAATAACGAATATCTCGTAAACGGTTAGAATTACGACAAATTTATATAAGATCAATTTTATAGGAAATTATATTTTCTTTTATGTTTATTTGGAACATATTTTTCTAAAGTCAACCCTTTTCGAGATATAATCGAAAAAACAAAAAAATTAAAATTTTCCCCTACCCCACCGTTAACTCACCCCCCAGAGGTAGGGACTTTTAGTATGTTTACCTTCTAACTACTCCTAACAAAGCTCTGAAGTCAAAAATGTTCGCATACTTCATGCAATCTATAATATGTTAATTAACAGGACTCTAGAACCATATCAAACATGTTTATATGTTTTTCTTACTTATAATCTTACTATACTCGAATACCTACTTACAAGGGGACGTTTACAGTTGTAACTCACAGATTTGAATGCCGATTTTTGTGTGGGTAGTAGGGACCTATAATAGTGCAAAACTAGAGTTATAGTCGCCAATGAGCATTGGGATCCGAGAAGAAAAACATATGAAAATCACGTTTTATTTTTTTTCTCAGCTCTCAGTCAAGATAGAGAAATTATTCTTTCACGTTTAATTGCATTTATGTATGATATTAGATACAAGTTATGCTCAAGACACTATCCGGCTTTAGGGAGCTCAAAAATGACAAAAAAAGGACAAAATCCCAAGGAAATATTCATATTCATTTCACTTATTATCTATTAACTTGACAATTCATATGTGTATGGTTTTGTGTATGGGTATATAAGTAAATGTGTGCAATATATATGAATATATATTGTGGTATCTGTAAATATTTTCTTCAATCAATGTACATATAGATATAGTTTATTTTATATACATATCTTTTCTTATTTTATCATGTTTTTTTCATTTCTCCTTCTTATGTTATTATATTTACTGAAGTTTTTTTATGCAATTATTTACAATTAACTGTCGCATGTTCTTCATATATAAATACTTTTGTATGAAAGCCAGACCATTGTACTACCTTGTGATACAATTTTGTTAATCTTAGGGGACAATACGTCCCAGAATAATTTTTTTTTTTTCATTTTACATGTTATTCAGAGGGGACTAGTTGTCCTCGAATAAAGTTCATTTTCTTCTTCTTCTATAAAAAGTACATATATTCACGTGTGTGCCTTATGTACATATCTGTACAATATAATGTACATATTGCGTATAAGCCCATGTTGACCTCCAGCAGCTCAAAGAACTCATTACAAGAGTAGACTTGTTAGCTTGGCATTACACTCGTGTACCTCCGTGGCTTGGGGGTTCATTATAACAGTGCCCCTCCAAGGTACTTCATCTAACGAGGCCTCCGCCCATTTTAATTCCACTTTTAGCTTTTGAAAAGACTCTAAGTATCCTACAAAGGGCTCCTTGGAAAGAATAAATGACCGGCACAACTTTAAATATTTGAAAAAAGGAGAATCCAGTGAGACTTAGTAACGCATTTTTCCCAATGATTATTTTGATGTTCAAAACTCAAATGAATGTCGTGAGTAATCTGGTTTCCTGCTGCTGCAAGAGCTGAAATTCATAACTGATTAAACGGTACATTGATTTCCGGAAAAACCTATTGTGACTTCAGAAATCTAAAATGTGATACCTTAGAAATAGCAAAAGCTATTTTCTTGTCTTCTTCTTCTTCATCTAACCCTCTCACGGTGTCGGGGCTGCCAGTAACCATGTTCTAAACACCTCTCTATCCGCAGTCAACCTCCAAATCTCTCCCATAGTGAGTCCCCTCCTCCTCGCCAGATCCGATATGAGGTCCTCCCATTTACTTCTTGGTCGTCCTCTGGGTCGTTTTCCCACTGCTTTTGCTTCCCATACATTTTTTTGGCAACCTATTGATTGGCATTCTTAGTACATGGCCAAACCACTTTAATTCTGTGAATATAGTCTATCAGCGGTTCCTGCTCCGTATTCTCTTTTATTCTTTGGTTTCGGATTCGGTCCAACCTTGTCTTACCAAGAGCCTTTCTCAGGAATTTCATTTGTGTGGCTTGTATTCGGCTTTCAAACTTCTTGATGCCAGGCCAGCTTTCAGCTGCATAGGTCAGCGCAGGCATGAATACTTGCTTATATACTAACATTTTGGTCTTCATCTCTACTTCCTTTTTTCCAGTTATAACATTGCGGAGCTGGTAATAGATGTTGGTCGCTTTCCTTATACGCTGATTTATTTCAGAATCAAGCCTGCCATCATTACTAATTTTAACTCCTAGGTATTGATAGACTTTAACCTGTTCCAAGTCCAAACCTCCACAAGCCACAGTTCCTTGTTCCAAGCAACCACTTTTAGACACGACCATATACTTTGATTTGTTGGGGGTAAATCGTCATCCCTTTTCGGCTCAGTGCTTCTTCCCACACTTCCAGCGCTTCCTGCAGGGCCACTCTGCTCTCTGCAATTAAATAAATGTCATCGGCAAATACCAAATTCTGGATGTATATGGGATGTATTCTCCAGTTACCTACTTTGAATTTGGGGCTCCTTTGTTTAGCTTCCCATATTATCCCGTCCATGTATATTATGAACTTCAATGGGCTTAAGCTATCCCCTTGTCTTTGTATTTTCTTGTCTTTGGAGACAATTCTTCCTTAGGAATCTACATTGAGCACCATTTTTTCACTTTTTATTATGATAAAAAGTGATTAGGTCATATTTTTTTTATGTTGTCATTTCTTTCCAAATAAAGTTTTTATGACTGTCCTTTTGCGATTTTACTTTTTTTCATAATATCATGATAAAACCTTTCAGTATGCCTTACACTGCATACTTTTTCAAAATGTATAAGGATTTTCGGCAAGCTGAAAAAATAATGTAAGGTTTTATCAGGCTTTGAATGTCTAAGCTTCTGACATTATCTTACCGACTTAGTTTTTGATTGCTTTTTAAATTAGCTTACAGGATATAAAGATATTCCTCCTTCACAGAGAATAAAAAAAAATGCTTCTAGGAACAGTATGGTACCAAAATATTTTTTTTGAGATAAAACTCACACACGTGTCCTTTTCAAAATTTCGGTTCCCTTTATTCCATGGGTAATTAAAACTCTAATTTAATTTTTTTATTTATTCTATTTTTATTTAAAGTTTTTTTTTATAGAGAGTCGATTTTATTCAAATTTATTAGAAGTTCTCTACAGTTTTATAATTTGGTACGTCCTACGTGAAATGTGCATGTGATGTTACATTGACATGTACTACTGCCTTCCGCCAATTAAGGGTACCCATTTTATAAAGGATGGGTGTGCCCTAAGAGGGTAGTCTAATCTCAAAGTCAAGCAACGCCCCGAAATAACAGAAAATAAATTTTCTAATTTTCTGCCTTCAGCTGGACTTGACTAGTCTACACTCTAAACATACATATCAATCTAAGGGTACATTAACTCATATTAAATATAGTCATAATTTATTATCTATCCTACATTGCCAAATTTAGCATGAGAAAAATAATTTCTCTAAGAATATACCGTGATTCCCGATTTGCTGTATAATCTTATTTCGATGCCTTTTTTTTTTTTTTTTTTTTTTTTTTTTTTTTCCAGTGAAATGCGATGAAAAATATGTTTTTTCTTCCAGCTTTTGTTCAGTCTAGGTATACTATTGAAGAAATAATCCTGTTTATACATTTCATCATATCCTATGAATCAATAGTGGATGTAATAGACGAAGGGAAGGGTTCCAGCAACGAGATAACCAAAAAAAATAAGTTTGTTAGACGCCATCAATATGACTCATCGAGTCTGGACAAATGTTTCTCCGATTTGCATTGTTAATTCCTTCAGAAAATCAGGAATGAAGAAAAATGAAAAATGAAAAGGATGTCCACTACAACTTGAGCCGGAAGTTGACGGCTGATCGGCAAAAAAATTGTTATATGCATAAAATGTTGGAAATTATATCCTTTTTAATTTAGTACACTGCTAATTTTCATATAGAACTTGGAGTTTTTGAGTTATTTAAGAAAAAACGTGGAAAAGTTTATTTATTACAGGTTTTTCTGGAGTAAAAACATACTTCCTGTTAAAAATGTTTTTTGGAAAACATCTCATTCGTATTCAGCACTCCATATAGTATCTGCATTCAACAGGACCTATGCATGATAACGCCAGGACCTCATAATTTGATACAGACAATAAATAAATTTAAGTATTTGAATTACGAGTTCCTATCTCGCCCCCATATAATCCTGATATATCCTTTACAGTCTAATGGATATATCCTTTAGACTGTAAAGGATATATCAGAATATTTACCAATGGTTTTGTGAATTTGAATAGCTTTAAACGAGGAAAACAGCTTACAAATTCAGACGTTAAGAATATCTCTTCTGACTTTTTTCACTCTACGGCTCAATTATTGTTTTTTAAATCTTGCATTGAAAACTTGTTAAGTCGTTAACAGAAGTGTGTTGAAAAATATGGTAAATATTATGAAAATAATGTTTGTAAGGTTGAGCAACCTTCAATCATCTGTTAACTATTTATCATCTGTCTTTATTACTTTATCTTAACCTTCTTAATTAATGTTTTTGATAGCATTCATAGCATTTATTATAGGTTTCTTACCTGATAGAAAGGAGTGGAACTTTAAGTCTTTGGATTCTTCAGGTAATAAGTACCAATTTTTCTTGTCAATGAAAATGCACTGAATCACAAAGCCTTCGTCACTTCTTTTTACGATTTGAACAAATAGTTGAGCCATTTTCTTACTTGTTGAGATCTTGTAATTTAATTTCTAAGACCGTTAAAACGTGATTTATTCAATGAAAGTAAAGAATTAAATTAAATTACACGTAAATAAACAGTAAGTTACAGCCATGGAGTTATAGACAAGTGGAGGGGGCTTACCTCTCAATAGCCAGGGCAGGCAGCCATTTTGGAGTGCACCGTATAATCAGTATATTAACCTCTTATCAGGTCAAATTTTGGTTTCCTAGCCTTTATACTGCTGTTATTTTATTTTAGTGATTTATTTACTTTAGTGATTTACTTATTTTATTTATTACGAACCCTTTCATTTGCCCAAGCCCAATGGAATGCAAGTAGCCAGTTGGGCATAGTGGGCGTGGCCGGTTAGTGTTTTGGTCTCGCCCCTCACGGAACTATATATGGGAAGGGCCTCTCCATAGTACTATAACTCCATGGTTACAGCAAACAACAATTAAAATAAGTTAATGAAGGTTAAGATAAAGTAATAAACAGATGATTGAAGATTGCTCAACCTTACATACATTTAATTTTATATTAATAAACTAGCATCCCCAGTCACGGCTTCGCTCGCTCTTATAAGTAACGAACTAATAACAGAAATTTTATTTTTTAACAATAAAAATCTTATAATGCAGTTGAGAATTATTTTCTCACAATAATTCTAGATATTTTCACTCAAAGCTGTAACCCGGTATTATTGCAATGATTTACTCAAAAGCATTATTGGATATTCAATGGACAGAGACGTTTTAGGAAGAAACTCTGGCGGATAATGGACTGCATTATCAGTGCTTACAACCCTATCACTAGAGATATTCTCTATGTCACAATTTACTTTTTCAATAATAATGTTGTTAATATTCTCTGGTATAGTATTTGTTGGTAATATTACTGCTCTTTCACACAACCAATGGTACAATTTATTAAATAAACCTGAAAAATTAAAATGAATTTGAAATCATTGAAATATAAGTTTTCTTAAAACCTTCATCAAAAGCTATGGTTAGGTCGCCAATTTTTTAAACACAATATCAAAAAATGATCGATATTTTGATAAGGCAATAATGTTTAGTGCAGCAAAAATAATTTTATTGATTTCATTTGGTTGGATTTTAATTTCTATCTAACTATAAAAGTTAATGACAAGAGTGACTAACTTCTGCCACTTAACACTGTGCTTTTTTTATAACAATTTATTTGAATCAAGCCAATTTTATTATCGATTTCTTGCTCTATATAACATTGTGCCGTTTTAACCAACGAAAAATGGCTTGTCCTTTTACATAATAGTACACATATAGATTAATTTAGAACTTATGTTTTATTGTTAATTGTTTACAAACATCTGTACTAAAGAAGTATTTATAAAAAATAAATGTTATTTTGATATTTACATAAACCTATAACCCCAACTCTATGATTTTAAAATTTTTTTTTTCAAAAACCTTCCCGGGGTATACCTAATAATTTCCCAAATTTTCACGGCGAATGGATGTACGGTTTCTGAATCTATCGAGTACAGACATACACACATTCATTTTTACACATATAGATGTCTAATTTCCAAAAACGAACATTTTATGTGGGGTAACCTTGCTCATCCGGTGGAACAAGGACGTAACTGTGAAATTCTTTAAAATAAGGAAAATAGGTAAAAAGTGCTCCCGAAAGCACTAAGAAACAACGTTAGAAATTTCTACTGAATTGTAGTCTTACTCTTAGTGCACCCAACGAAGACCAATAAAGGCCGAATAGCGGACATAATTCAAGTAGTAGCCAATTTTGGCACAGGTGTAGGGGATGGTGTCCTTAACAACATACTAAAAGTACTGGGGAGTGGGGGTGGAGCTAAGGGTGGGGGGCGCTCCAAAGGTCGTTTTTTTTTTGTGAAAGGCCTCTAGTGAAAGTTTGTTTATATACTAAATTAACTAACATAAAATTCTTTAAAAAAAAGATTTCATACATTTTTTTTTCTGGGATCAATGCTTAAGGAGATATAATGGGGGGTTTGGAAAATTAAAAAAAAAAAAACTTTTTTATTGTTAAAAATGATATGTTTTTCGTGTGAAGCCTTTCTCGTGATATTGTATGAATTTTGGGTCGGGCAGCTGGACGCCCTAAAAGAAATAGCTGAAAGAGTGGGTTTACAAATATCGTTCGAAAAAACGGAGTTCATGACTACGGATCGAAAATTTTGGGAAAAACATTTAAAACAAAATATGGGGAAATCAGGGGTCACAAATAGCTTCAAGTATTTGGGAGAAATTATTTGTAGTAATGGGTCTGAGAAAAGGAGAATGGAGGAGAGGTTGGTCAAGATGGAAAGACTCAGCTTTGTCAAAAGGGTCTTTCAATAAGAGCGAAGATTAGACACTACAACACGGTTATCAAGCCAGTTATTCTGTATGGATTGGAGACCGCTTCTCTTTCTAGTTCAAGGAAGCTTTTGGGAGTAGAGAGGAAGATCTTGAGGAAAATTTATGGGCCAATAAAATTACCGGAAGGATATAGACTGAGGCCTAACAGATAATTATACAGAGAAATGGCTGACCTGGAAACGGGCATTAGGTTAAGGAGGCTACGTTTCTACGGTCATATGTCAGGATGAACCAGAACAGAATAAATAGGAAGATCTTTGGGAAAATGTGGGGATATAAAGGGGTTGGGGGGGGGGGGGGGGGGGGACATCGGGCAGGTGAAGAAAGAAACGGAGAAATTGGGAATTTCAAGTCAGGACTGTAGGGAAATAAAAGTCCTTGTGGGTACCAAGGAGGTGAGGGGGAGGAGAGCATGGAGCGAGGAAGAAAGAAGAATACAGTCTGAGAGAATGAAGAAGAGGTGGGAGGAGAAGAAGAGGGAGGGATGTGTGGGGAGAGTTGGGAGGAAATGTTATTCAAGTGGTCTATAAGGCCGTTTCGTGTCAATAAAAAATGATATGTTTTTTGCTAAAATTGAAATGTTTATTGTTACAAATGAATAGTTTATAATTAATAACTAAATGCTTATTGTTAAAAATAAAATGTTTGTTGTTAAAGATAATATTTTTGTTATAGTATAGGGAAATTAGCATTCGAACTAAAAATAAAAAGATCTAACTACTGGAAATCGTTCAACAACCCTAGCTCTAAATGTGGTAAAAACATTTCCTCGAAATAGTCCGTGTGGGAGTAGATTAATTGTAAAAAATCAATAGGAAAAAAAAAATGTGTAGTTACAACTATAATTACAACGTATCTTTTCATTCATTCATTCGAACGGCAGGTCCTAAAAATGTTTACAATTTCCTTATAGATAACATTTATGAAAACAATTTTCCGGTCAAAACCACTTTTTATGATTTTACTTCCTCTTAAAACTATAAATTTTTGAGTTCTTGAATCAAAAATATGAAAAGTAGATAACAAGTTGGGAAAATGTATAGAAAAAACTTAATTTCTCCAAGATTGGAAAAACAAAATAGCTCATGGATATTTCTACTTACAATCTATTGCTTTTCCAATTTATATTTTAGAATTAAAATGATTAAATTACTTAAATAATTAATTAATTTAAATTAATAATCAATGATTATTCAAATAAACAACGTTGAGAGAAGAAAGGGATTTCGTACGTGACTATTTTTATTCAGGTTGTAGTTCGGGCATTGGTTAATATCTTCAATTTAATATTGCAAGGGCAAGACACTCCAGAAGAACTGAGACTAGGATACCTAGCATCCATCTACAAAAAAGGAGATAAAAGTATATGTGGCAACTACTATGTGTCCAAAGCAGTATAACAAGAATCCTAGGGAAAGTATTAAAGGATAGATTGGAGGCATGTTTTATAACAACAGAGGAACAGTGTGGTTTCACAGCTGGTAAATCCTGCATTGATAATATATTTATAATGAGACAACTAATAGAAGAATGTAAGGAAAGACAGCAGGAATTACATTTAGCATTTATAGATTTGGAAAAAGCATATGACCAAGTACCTAGGAAAGAAATGTGGAATGCTCTACAGGAACTTTTTTTTTTTTTTTTTTTTTTTGTCCAAGCCCCTATTGAAATATGTACAAGGATATGACACTAAGATAAGTTTAGAAAGATAAAGTTGGCCTTTTCTGTATTTATATATACATTCTAAGGCCAAACTTGAAATGGTGAGTCCTGGAATTTTGAAATGCTTGAAAGTTTTGTTATAGGTGCTGGGGCACACCTAAATCTTGAATTAACGAAATTAAAGTAAACTAAAACTAACACTAAATAAAACTATGAGATGTCTATAGTCACATCACAGACTTGATTGGTAAACACATCACTGACCTGATTGGTAAACACATCACTGACCTGATTGGCTTAGTCTAGTGTCTAGGTTACGGTCTACAGGAACGAGGCATTGACCCAGGCCTTATAGGGGCAATCCTGATTATGTACAGAAAAAGTATGTAAAAATTAAACAAGGCAAAAATTAAATGTAGGGATAAATTAAATGTAGTCGAGATGGACTACTGGAGGAGGTGTATCCAGAAAACCAGAGAAGATCGAGTAAGAAATGAAGATATAAGGAAGAAATGGAAATTACAGAGAGCGTGACGGAACATGTTATGAAGAAGAAATTGATATGGTATGGACATGTACGTCGAATGCCTCCTGGAAGATTACCTGAAATGGTTAGAAAATGGAACCCTTCGAGAAATAGAAGGAGAGGACAACCAGCAAGGAGATGGGAGGATGAGATAGCGGAAGAAATGGCAGGATGAGGTCTGAGGGACGGTGATTGGTGGGATAGAGACTGTGGAAGGAGAGTTTGACCTAACGGGAACCCAATGAAGGGAAACACCGTTACAAAGAAAAAGAACTATAAAAAAGTTAATCGTATTTAAAACTCGATCACAAAATGCTTTTTTAAAATTTTGAAATACAAAACAATTCAACCAACTCAAAAGTGAAGGAAAATTAGTGACTAAATTAATGTGTTCTACTTTTCTGTTATTAAAGTAAAATGAGGGGGGGGGCGTGAACGAACGGTGAAGGGGGGTGAAAAAATCTAGGAATCGATAAAAAGAATCGGTTCACTTTCGTGAATGAGTCGATTAACCTTCGTCGAGGATGATAAAAACTTTACACTAAAAAAGTGTAGAACCTCCCCCACCCCCCTCAGCCAAAAGACATCTTATTGTAAAACTGCTATCAAAATATGTGTTTTGACAAAATTTTTTCACAAGAACTAACATTTGTCTATTCCGCAAGCTTATATGAATATTACTTATATGTATGATGTTGGTTGAAAGTATATTGATAAAGTTTTTTGCTTCTACAGTAAAATTTCGTTTTTTACAGTTGCGTCTTTTGTTCCACCGGATGAGCGATATGTAAATAAAAAACTAATTAAGTGTGAAATTAAAGCGAGAGATTTTCAGAGCGGATTTAGGAAGCCTTGCTTGTGTTTTTGATTAGAGTTGACTGAGAAGCCGAGAAGAAACTTTGGGCTAAGTAGTGGGTCTTCCCTTCCTTCCCTTTCAGTTACAATCTAAATCAACTTCCAAATCAATAGATCATCGATTACAGTTTGTAAATGATTTTGTTGAGAAGTTCTAATTGAAGTTATTTTAATGCGGTGGTTTGTTGATTTCTTACTACCTTAACCTTTATAAGATAGAAAAATTAAAAGTAATTCATAGTGATCTGTTGAGATTTACTTCAAATGAATAAGTAAATAAAAGTCTTAGTGAATCCTAAGGTTCGATGCCGACACCACCAACCCTCACCACACATTTCCCTCAAATCCACCTCAGCAATACCCAAATTTTCCAAGTTAAGCCCTAACGCAATCCTCCCATCTACGCCGCGGTCCTTTTCCCCACGGCTAAAAAAAAATTCGGAAATCTCTCATTACTAAAGCCAACCATTTTAGACGCCCGTTTTTTGCTCTCACAGATATGCATCGTGGATCCATTTAAATTATTCTAGATTTTCATTTTTTTTTTTTTTTTTTTGTTTGTGCCAAATATTCTACGCATTACTTAATTTTCGAAAACTTTAAGGTATTGTTCTTCCCTGAACCTAAGCGACCACGCATCCGTAGAGAACGGTAGGTAGTATAATTGTCAATACATCCTAATTTTTAAATTTCTAGAGATCAAGGTTGAACTGAGCAGTTTTTTTTTATTGAAATATCAAGTTTGAAATTTGAACAGCAACATTGAGATTTAATTCAAAGGTTTAGAGCCTACTTCAACATTTACTTTAACAAAAATGTTCAAAGCTCCCATTTAGTTACAAAAGAATTATTTACATGACTGTGATTGGACCTGTTTGGACGTAGGGAGTTGAGCATTGGGCCTCTACTAAACCATCCAATTCATCTTGTACCCATTGTTTACAATCCAAAATCCTTCGAAAAATCCTCAATACTGTTTACTTTTTCACCAATAAACTTATCCAATTAAAATTCAAATACATGTTTCAACTTTTTTTAAGGATGAAAAAGTGGACAGCATGTGTGGAGCTGTGGAGCTGCAAATTTTATCCAAATGAGGTTCCTACAATAGAGCCTGCAACTAGTGATGTATGATTGTTAAATTGATGTTTTTTGAGGTTTTAACCTGAAGATGAGAAAAAAAAAGTTTTCCCCGTAACATGTAGCTAAATTTTAATAAATTAACATTATAGTTCAAAATCCTGAATTTTAAGATTAAAAATCAATGTTTTTTCGTTCCTCTTATAATTTTAGACTGCAGTAAAAGCTTCTTTCTCCATAAAATTTTTCATTGCATGTTAAACTACCTCATTCCCTTCAATTCAAGTCTCTTAATTCTGATATTGATTGTTAGGTTTATCTGGTACTGAAAAAAAAGTTTCTAGTTATACAAGATACAAAGATAGTAAACAGTAAATCAGAAAATAACAGTATTAATAAATGTTTTCATATTCCACTAATTCCCTGTTGAACAGATCCGCTACCTAAGACTCCACTTGAACAAACATCTAACTTAGAATCCACATACAAGACTAAAACGATAAAAAACTGCCCGTCTTTACAGATTACTTCAACATTTACTAAACATACGTTCAAAGCTTCCAATTAATTACAAAAATCTTATTTGCATGACCGTGATTAGACATGTTTGGACTGAGTTGAGCTTTGGGCCTCAACTAAACCATCCAATTCATATCGTATCTAATCCTTACAATCCAAAATCCTTTAAAAAATTCTCAATGCTCCTTACATTGTCACCAATAAACGTATCCATAAAGAACTTAATGTTACATATGTTGCTGATTTAGCCCAGACTAGATACCTATCCTTCCATAGTAAGCTCCATAATCACTCCAATCCACTAGTCTCCCAACTTGCTTTCCCCTCCATACCTGATAATCCTCCGAGGCGTCTGAAAAGAAGATGGCCAAGATTTTAATGTAGATTTTATTGAAGTGTTACTAGTGAGTAGTACTTCACAAGTTATTTGCATGCCATTTTATTCACTATCAACACATTTACTTGATGAATATTATTCTGTACTATATTATATCAATAAATGAAAAAAAAAGAAAAGAATAATATTAATATAGAGATAAGGAAAAAAAGTAAAATCACACTGAACATACAGTAATACAAAATTCCCAGGGAAACCCTGGGATCGAGCAAAAGCAAGCCATGCCCCCATGTAATCCAAACGCTGTTCTCTCTCTTGTCACTAGTGTTAAAATCTAGTGGAACCTGAGAGAGATCTTATCTATGTCACCGGAAAACTAATAAACAAATTACAATTTATTTAGTTTAACAGATCCCGTATATTTTCCTATCAGCACCAAATATAAAACACAAATTGAAACAATCATACACCACTAGTTGCAGGCTCTTTTGTAGGAACCTCATTTGGATAAAATTTGCAGCTCCACAGCATGCTGTCCACTTTTTCATTCTTAAAAAAATTTGAAAAATGTATTAGAATTTTAATTCTTAGCAGTGTAGGAGAAAAGTGCTAAATTAAAAAAATAATAATAAATAATTACCCCTCCTCAAACATAATTGCAATTTACCTTTCAAATTTATCAAGGAATTTCGCCTGATAATATCTAGAAATTTAATTAATGGCGCCTTGTAGGCTTCGTCCTCATTATTTTGGCAGCGTTTAAACTAAATTTAAAATTATGTTATAGCTGCTTTATTACAGAGTTACCGCAACTTCTTAAATGAGTTTCCATAAAGTTAGGTTCTCGTTTGTTCGGACTGTACCTGCCGAAGGCGATGTAATAACTGTATTTCATCGAGATACTCGCCCCTCCCCTCATTATTACATTCGAAATGTTATTATATTTTGTTCTAATAGCTTATATAACAAGTAGTAATATATAAAATGTAATATCGGTTCTTGATAACATAAGTAAGTTAACTTAGAGATTAGAAAACTGGATTTAGCACGTAACTGTGTCATAGCGTAACTGTAGAATCGTAAAATCAAAAATATCGAACCTAATGATCTCGTTTGTAGTGGAAGAAAATGTGTAAATATGGGCACACTCTTATGCTTTTAATTTAAAGTTACTTTTAACTTGAAAATTCTATTTTTTTTGTCTTTTATTAACAACTATAACAAGTTTCTTATATGCAAGAAGGCAGAAAAATGATTAACCCGGCGTTAGTCGCAAGGTGAGCATTTCCCTCACCCTTCTAAAAAATATTTAATAAGTTCGCCAGAACATAACTTTCAACGCTGTCCCCTATAGGTAGCTGAGTTTAGGACATTTGCGAATAAGAATATTTCGTTTCTAAGTAAAACGGATGCAGGTGGCCTGGATTTTTGGAGATTTTTACTGAAAATTGCCAAGTCTACACTCCTCAGTATCAGCTTATCTCTCGTGCAGTTTATTCGTGACATTTTACTCAGCGAGTTTTCTAATTTCTTTCAATTGATTAATGATTATTTGGGTTAGAAAAATGAGTCATGGTTATAAAATGCTTGAATTGTTGGATAAAAAGTCAGTTAAGAAGATAAATTGTAAGTGATAAGTTGATAAATTATCGTGAATTGTATTTATATTATTTTAACTATTCCAGATTATATTTCGTGGTTGCTTGAGGCAAAATAAAATAGATCTGGATAGGTGTGCCCAAGAAATACAAAAAGAAAAACGAAAAAAATTATAAAAAGTTCAATTCACATTGAACATACTAAATATACTTGTAATAATTGTACGGAAATAGAAGAAAATGATCTAGCTGATGAAAAACATATTGTTATGTAAATAGTAAAATATTTAATTTTTGTTTGGTTAGGTTTCTTTTTGTTTTTGTTTTTTAAAAATAAATATCTTTGTAAATTTTTAAAAAAATATATTTTTAATCCTTATGCTACATACTACAATTATTAGTACATATTGATGATATTTATTTACCGATTATAACTACATATTTGGCTACATAAAACTGCATTTTTTATGGAAATTAAAGAGGTGACGGAAATGCTCACCTAGCGACCAACGCCAGGTTAACAACAATTATTTCATTTAAAAAACGACGATTTACTAAAACTATTAAAATAGCACCAGAAAAATTGGGGCGTACATACGGACCCTCTGCAAAAAAAAAGTCACTAAAAATAGTTTAAAACAGGATAAAACAACTCCAAACGGTTGAGAGTTTACTATTACAGAAAACATAAAATTATTTACAGAAATCGCAATCATAACTGGTAGCATTTTACCCACACCTCTCCCTGAATGTCTTCAGAGAATTTTCCATGACAAAAGATGCAAGTTGTGGTCTTTAACATGAGATACATCGAAGTTCCATGTGTGTCCAACCAAGAAAGGGTGCCCGTATTCACGCCTACTACACCTAAGAAAGATGGCCACTATCACATGAGACCTAAAAGCGTGCGTAACTAAAGGTGTGCTTAAAAAAGTAGCTTAAGATCTCTTTTTTTTCAGATATAATTGTAAAATTATTTTGAATAAACATTAGAAAATTAAATGAAAACAATTTTACATATCTCTCGAAAGTTTACAGTCCAGAACGATCAATAACTTGCACAGTAACTCAAGTTGTCGAGCAAAAGTATATCTTAATATATATAAATTACGTGTCGCCGCCTAGGGGCCGGCTAACACCTAAACTACTGAACCGATTTTAATCAAATTTTCATACCGTGTGCAGTTTGATCCAACAAAAAAGATAGGATACCTTATATCTTAATTTATAGTCGCAATATTATTTGTATATTATCTGTAAGTCACAATTATCTGTTAGCTCTATACGATTCTAACATATGGCGGTATAAGGTTATACTATTATATAAAATCATATAAGTTAGTTAATCAAGTGATTTTATAACCTCAAAAGTACTCAACACGTGACACGAGCTTCCAATAACAACGGATTTTGTGTTGTAAGTATACTTTTTTTTATTTATATCGGAAATGTTGTTGATCTTATAAAAATGTAATTTTAATTTAATCTTATTAAAAAAATGTAATTGAACAATTAAGATTTTCATAGTTTCCAAAAAATCATTCATTATGAATCTGTATTTTAAAATTTTTCCATAAAACTTATATTTTTGTTATCTTAATATATATAAATTACGTGTCGCCGCCTAGGGGCCGGCTAACACCTAAACTACTGAACCGATTTTAATCAAATTTGCATACCGTGTGCAGTTTGATCCAACAAAAAAGATAGGATACCTTATATCTTAATTTATAGTCGCAATATTATTTGTATATTATCTAATATATATAAAATCTAATGATTTTCAACTAATTCTTTATTGAAAAATGAATAACAAGTGGATAATAGTGAAGTTCAAAAATGGCGGCAATTGCCATCTACATGAAAGGTTAAAAGGTATAGTGTTACATAGAGGTGAACATTGATAATAAAATTTACTTATTTTCAATTAAATTGTTATAAAAACAGCTATATGGAGTGAAATATACCAAATTTTAACTACATCATGTTCATAGTTCTAGGTTTAGCAACAATGAAAATTTAAATGTACAATGTTGAGTGTAGAAACGGGTTTTGCCACACTATCACATACTTTTATGGTTAGAAATTAAAATCCAACCAGATCAAATCAAATAAAATTATTTCTGTCGAATGAAAATTATTAAAAATCAAAATGCCGATCCTCAGCTGTTTAATATTGTGTGTAAAAATATGAATTTTGAACCTTTAGTTGTAATCACTTATAATGCAGTTTCTTAATAGTCTCTGTCCATCTGGATTACCAACTCATATATTAAAATTGAAAATTGGATGTCTAATTATGCTTTATGTTATCTTCAAATACCTAATCAATCTAAATTTAACCAAGTTAATAATGGCTGCTATGCGTGAAAATATTATCAAAAATATAATTTTCAATTGTTCACTTTAATACAAGATTTTTATCGATAAACAAAAAATCAATTATTTGTTAAAATTCCTCGACGGGGGATGATGAAGTTATATATAGAAGGACAAGCCATTTCCGTTCGTGATCACTAACCGCGAAAACTATAGAACTATTCTGTACCAAATATAACTACATCATCTTCATAGTTCAAGGAAGGTTTAGCAATAATAAAATTTACATATTTCCTCTTAAATTACTGTTTATAAAGCGATAAATATGTGGTGGGTAGTAAAGCGAGCGCCATTCAAGAGAGGTTACAATAATCCAGTGTTAATTATAGCTAGAAATTGATAATAAAATTACTAAATTAAATTAATTTGTTATCCAAAAAGCTATAAATATGTGGTGTGACGTGTGGATTCCAGTGAAATTTAAAAATCGAATATGTGGCAAGCGACAATAGCATTTTAGTAAAACTAATGAACCTATCTGAACCAAATTTTAACTACATCATCTTCATAGTTCTTGAAAGATTTACAATTAGAAAATTTACTATAATAATAACTTATACTATTATATAAAAGGACAAGCCATTTTTCGTTTGTGAATGATCACTAACCGCGAATATTACTGAACAAATCTGTACTAAATATTAACTACATCATTTTCATAATTCTAAGAAGGTTTAGCAATATTAAAATCTACTGATTTTTAATTTATATTTTATTAAAAAAGGTTAATATGTGGACAACAGTGCAGTATGAAAATTGACCGATAGGTGGGGAGTGCCATTCTACACGAGAGGTTAGAAAAGAGCTTGAAATCGATGATAAAATTCACTTATTAAACTATCAAGAAAATTATTTTAAAAAAATTAAATATGGTGTGCGATATGTGGATCTCAGTGAAGCTTGAAAATCGACCGATTGTGTATAGAGCCATTCCACAATAGAGTTAACAATGGTAAACTGAACCTATCTGTACCGACAGTTTATTTTCCGCAAGAGTTTCTTAATAGTCTTTATCCATCTTGATTACCAATTCATACATTAAAGTTAAAAATTTTATGCCTAATGGTGCTTATATGTAATCTTCAACCACCTGATCAGTGCAATTATAACTAGATTAATAATTACTGCTAAAAAAATCATTGAAGAAATAATGCTCAACCACATGCTAAAATACAAGAATCTTATCGATAAACAAATAAAACTTTAATTTTTAGTTGAAATTATCTTTAGTAATGAGGGCGGGCGAAGCCGCAACGGGAATGCTATAATTTCATAAATTAAAACTAATCATTTCAAAACTGCGGCAAAAATCCTGGCCCTAATTATACTTTTAACATTTTTCATCATTAAATAATTTCATTAATTCTATTTATGTATGTTTTGTACAGTGAGCAATGCCAAGAAAACGCAAAGGGGCTGATTTGAGCCGCAGTACAAGTATAGCTCGGTACTCGCGAAATAGCAGATCCGAAAGAACAGAAGAACAAATCCAGCAACAAAATAGTGATGCACGTGTCAGAATGGCGCAATTGCATCAAGAAGAGCCACAAGATACACGTATTGAACGCAATGAAGTCAGAAGATTAGAACAACGACAATCACGCCGTTTCACAGTCAATAGACGAAGAACAAATGACCAACAACGACAACAGGTACATCGAGCATTTATATCTGATTCATTCCTGCGCCTAGCATTCAAGTATGAGCCCGATATTGAATATTATGCTCATTCAAAAGTGGTAATTGGTGCTATGGACAAGGAATGTCCGCATTGTCATGCTCTGAAATTCAAAAATGAGCCAGCTGGGATGTGTTGCGCGTCAGGAAAAGTGCAACTACCTGAAATTGAAACACCACCTGAACCATTGAACGGCTTACTTATCGGCACGGATCCAGATTCTAACGTGTTCCTGAAGTCAATTCGAAGATTCAATTCATGCTTTCAAATGACATCGTTCGGAGCAACAGAAATAGTTCGAAATACTAATGCAAATGGTCAACAATTCTATTTTACATTCAAAATCAGAGGCCAAGTTTATCATAAAAATGGGCTCACTGCTGCCAATGCCAAACGAACCACATAAATTCTTACAAATCTACTTTATGGGCGGCGAGGATTCTGGAAGCGCACTTGCCAATCGCGTGAATGCACGTTGTGATTATAATAACCTTGATTCACTTTATGCCAGGCGCATCGTCAGCCAGCTAGATGCTCTTTTGAACGAGCACAACGAGTTGTTGAAAATATTCAAATCACATATGCACCAATTACAAAGCGATAATTACGCTATCGTCATTAATCCTGATAAAACACCAGCTGGAGAGCATATTCGTAGATTCAATGCACCCGTTGTTGATGATGTTGCTGGAACCATGGTTGGCGATTGTACAGCTGCACGAGAAATTGTGATTCGTAGAAGAAATAATAATCTTCAGTTCATTTCTGACACACATCGTTCATATGACGCTCTCCAATATCCGCTAATATTCTGGAAGGGACAAGACGGGTATTGCATAAACATAAAACAACGAGACCCCGTATCAGGTACTTCATTGATTATTAATTTGATCATTAATCATTTAACAAAACAATTAAATTATTAAACGTAATAAATTTAAATTAATTTTTATGAATAAATATTACAGGAGCTGAAACAAACAAGAACGTTAGCTCAAAGGATTATTATGCGTACCGATTAATGATTAGACGTGGTCTGGACAACGTCATTTTACGATGTCGTGAGCTTTGTCAACAATTCATGGTCGACATGTACGCGAAGATTGAAAACGAACGACTACGATACTTAAGATATAATCAACAAAAGCTGCGCGCGGAAGAGTACATTCATTTGCGAGACGCTATCAACAACAACGCCGACGTCGCCGAAATAGGTAACCATGTCATTTTACCATCATCGTACGTAGGCAGTCCACGTCATATGCAAGAATATATACAGGATGCTCTGACTTTCGTGTGCGAATATGGACGACCATGTTTATTTATCACGTTCACATGTAATCCAAAATGGCCAGAGATTTCATCTTTGCTACTGCCTGGCCAAAATGCAATACATCGCCATGATATTACAGCACGTGTGTTCAGACAAAAGTTGAAGTCTTTAATAAGTTTCATTACTAAATCACATGTATTCGGTCCCACACGTTGCTGGATGTATTCGGTTGAGTGGCAAAAGCGAGGATTACCTCATGCACACATTTTGGTTTGGTTCATCGACAAAATCCGTCCTGAAGAAATCGATAGTATCATTTCTGCGGAAATTCCAGATCCAACCACTGACCAAATGCTGTTTGATATTGTTACAACAAACATGATTCATGGTCCATGTGGTACTCTTAATAGTTCATCGCCTTGCATGGCTGATGGAAAATGTACTAAAAATTTCTCTAAAGATATTACCAATGATACGGTCACAAATGTCGACGGATACCCAATATATCGTCGAAGAAATCCTGAAAATGGCGGACAATCATTTATTAAAAATATCATCAACACAGACATTGATATTGACAATCGTTGGGTGGTGGCATATTCGCTCTCTGCTGAGCAAGACATATAATGCTCATATTAATGTTGAGTTCTGCAGTTCTGTGAAGAGCATCAAATACATTTGCAAGTATGTCCATAAAGGCAGTGATATGGCTGTGTTTAGAGTGGAAAATACTAATGTGAATACTTCTCCAGTGAATAAAAACGATGAAATTACGCTCTACCAAATTGGTCGGTACATCAGCTCCAATGAAGCTGCTTGGCGTATCTTTGGTTTTCCAATTCATGAACGGGATCCAGCAGTTGTTCAGTTAGCCATCCATCTTGAAAACGGTCAGCGTGTATTTTTCACGAACGAGACAGCGATTGATCGTGCAATAAATCCACCTAAAACTACACTCACTGCATTTTTTGAATTGTGTAATCGTGCGGATGATTTTGGTGCCTTTGCACGAACATTACTCTATTCACAAGTACCACGCTATTTCACATGGACTCAAACAAAAACATGGATGCCCCGCAAGCAAGTTGCTGCATGTCTCAATTTATTTAAATCAAACGCCTTGGGGCGATTATTTACAGTCAATCCAAGACACACTGAGTGCTTTTATCTTCGACTGTTGTTGGTTAATGTTACTGGCCCATTATCATTTCAAGATATACGTAAAGTGAATGGGCAACAATATCCAACGTATAAAGATGCATGCCTTGCACTCGGCTTGCTGGAAGACGACGACAACCAGTGGGAATGCATGCTTGCTGAAGCTGCATTGAACTGTACAGCAATACAAATTCGTCGACTATTCGCTATAGTGTTGACTACATGTTTCCCAGCCCGAGCTCAGATATTATGGGAAAATCACAAAGATTCAATGACTGATGATATATTGCATCAACATCGTATACGGTGCCACGATCTAACCATAACATTCAGCGACGAAATGTACAATGAAGCATTGATTGCTATTGAGGATCTTTGCATTGTCATTGCCAACTTACCACTTAGTAATTTCGGTATGAATTCGCCAAATCGAACTGCATCTGATTTAATGAATACTGAAATGAATCGTGAACTGCAGTACAGTACTGTAGAAATGGCAGCGATTGTTGCCCGTAATGTCCCACTAATGAATGAGGAACAAAGAACCATTTATGCTCGCAATTTCAGCTGGACAAGGTGGGTTCTTCTTTTTGGATGCACCGGGTGGAACTGGCAAAACATTCGTTATTTCGCTAATTCTTGCTGAAATACGATCAAATACTGGCATCGCATTAGCCGTTGCATCATCGGGCATTGCAGCAACTTTATTGGATGGAGGTAGAACAGCTCATTCAGTATTTAAGCTGCCACTAAATATTCAGAATAACCCTGACGCAGTATGCAACATTAAGAAACAATCGTCCATGGCCACTGTGCTGAAACGGTGTAAAATTATTATTTGGGATGAATGTACTATGGCACACAAACATTCACTTGAGGCGTTGAACAGGACATTGAAAGATATTAAAAACAGTGACAAACTATTTGGCGGAACTCTGTTGGTCCTTTCAGGTGATTTCAGACAAACACTTCCAGTCATTCCACGTTCAACATACGCTGATGAGATCAACGCTTGCTTAAAAGCATCTCCATTGTGGCGTAATGTTGAAAAATTACAGCTAAAAATAAATATGCGCGTTCAAATGCTTCAAGATCAATCCGCTGAAACATTTTCAAAACAACTCTTAGATATCGGTGATGAAAAAGTTGCTATAGATGAAACTGGATACGTAAAATTACCGACCGATTTCTGCACAATCGCTGATTCGCAAGATACTCTCATTGAACAAATATTTCCCGATGTACACACACAGTACATAAATCATGAGTGGCTTGCAGAAAGAGCGATTTTAGCGGCAAAAAATGTAGACGTTGACAATTTAAATCTGAAGATACAAATGTTGTTGCCAGGGAACTTGGTATCATATAAATCTATTGATACAGTTTGCGACGACAGCGAAGCAGTAAATTTTCCCACAGAGTTTTTGAACTCACTGGATTTGCCAGGCATGCCACCGCATAATTTACAATTAAAGGTTGGATCTCCAATTATCTTGCTTCGTAATTTGAACCCGCCCCGGCTGTGCAACGGTACGCGATTAGTCATTCAAAAATTAATGAAAAACGTGATCGAAGCCAGGATTTTAAATGGCAAGGTTAGAGGTGAAAATATACTCATACCACGGATTCCTATTATACCTACAGATGTGCCAATTCAATTCAAACGTATTCAGTTTCCGATTAGATTGGCATTTGCAATGACTATCAACAAATCCCAAGGTCAAACGATGTCTGTTTGTGGATTAGATTTGAGAACACCATGTTTTTCACACGGACAATTATACGTGGCATGCTCTCTAGTGGGTAAACCATCCAGTTTGTTTGTGTTAGCTAAAGATGGACTAACAAAAAATATTGTTCACGCTATAGCATTAAGAGATTGATATTGTTTAATAGTGTTACTGTCGTAATTGTTTAATTAATAAATTATAATAATTAAAAAATAATGTTTGCCTTTTGTTATTTTTATATTCCCTCATCGTTCACAGCGCTCCATGCTTATTTCACGCATATACCACATTCTTACATACATACAATATACACATTCTAACATACATACATACTTACAATAAGTAAGCTATTTTTTGTCTACACTAGAAATTACTAGGAAATTATTTATATGGCAAAACAACGTTTGCCGGGTCAGCTAGTCTTAATATATAAAAATTACGTGTCGCCGCCTAGGGGCCGGCTAACACCTAAACTACTTAACCGATTTTAATCAAATTTGCATACCGTGTGCAGTTTGATCCAACAAAAAAGATAGGATACCTTATATCTTAATTTATAGTCGCAATATTATTTGTATATTATCTGTAAGTCACAATTATCTGTTAGCTCTATACGATTCTAACATATGGCGGTATAAGGTTATACTATTATATAAAAGGACAAGCAATTTTTCGTTTGTGTTCACTAACCGCCAAAAACTACTGAACCAATCTCTACCAAATTCTGACTACATCATCTTTATAGGATGGTTTAGAAATAGTAAAATCTAATGATTTTCAACTAATTCTTTATTGAAAAATGAATAATAAGTGGATAACAGTGAAGTTCAAAAATGGCGGCAATTGCCATCTACATGAAAGGTTAAAAGGTACAGTGTTACATAGAGGTGAACATTGATAATAAAATTTACTTATTTTCAATTAAACATAAAAAACAGCTATATGGAGTTAACCACATCATGTTCATAGTTCTAGGTTTAGCAACAATGAAAATTTAAATGTACAATGTTGAGTGTTAGAAACGGGTTTTGCCCCACTACCACATACTTTTATGGTTAGAAATTAAAATCCAACCAGATCAAATCAAATAAAATTATTTCTGTTGAATGAGAATTATTACAAATCAAAATGCCGATCCTCAGCTGTTTAATATTGTGTGTAAAAATATGAATTTTGAACCTTTAGTTGTAAGCACTGATAATGCAGTTTCTTAATAGTCTCTGTCCATCTGGATTACCAACTCATATATTAAAATTGAAAATTGGATGTCTAATTATGCTTTATGTTATCTTCAAATACCTAATCAATCTAAATTTAACCAAGTTAATAATGGCTGCTATGCGTGAAAATATTATCAAAAATATAATTTTCAATTGTTCACTTTAATACAAGATTTTTATCGATAAACAAAAAATCAATTATTTGTTAAAATTCCTCGACGGGGGATGATGAAGTTATATATAGAAGGACAAGCCATTTCCGTTCGTGATCACTAACCGCGAAAACTATAGAACTATTCTGTACCAAATATAACTACATCATCTTCATAGTTCAAGGAAGGTTTAGCAATAATAAAATTTACATATTTCCTCTTAAATTACTGTTTATAAAGCGATAAATATGTGGTGGGTAGTAAAGCGAGCGCCATTCAAGAGAGGTTACAATAATCCAGTGTTAATTATAGCTAGAAATTGATAATAAAATTACTAAATTAAATTAATTTGTTATCCAAAAAGCTATAAATATGTGGTGTGACGTGTGGATTCCAGTGAAATTTAAAAATCGAATATGTGGAAAGCGACAATAGCATTTTAGTAAAACTAATGAACCTATATGAACCAAATTTTAACTACATCATCTTCATAGTTCTTGAAAGATTTACAATTAAAAAATTTACTATAATAATAACTTATACTATTATATAAAAGGACAAGCCATTTTTCGTTTGTGATCACTAACCGCGAATATTACTGAACCAATCTGAACTAAATATTAACTACATCACTTTCATAGTTCTAAGAAGGTTTAGCAATATTAAAATCTACTGATTTTTAATTTATATTTTATTAAAAAAGGTTAATATGTGGACAACAGTGCAGTATGAAAATTGACCGATAGGTGGGGAGTGCCATTCTACACGAGAGGTTACAAAACAGCTTGAAATCGACGATAAAATTTACTTATTAAACTATAAAGAAAATTATTAAAAAATATTTAAATATGGTGTGCGATATGTGGATCCCAGTGAAGCTTGAAAATCGACCGATTGTGTATAGCGCTATTCCACAATAGAGTTAACAATGGTAAACTAAACCTATCTGTACCGACATCTAAATAAATAATTTTTATAATTCTAGGAAGGTTTTGCAATGGTAAAATTTAGAATAACTAAAATTTAAATGTACAATTTTGAGAGGCAGGACCAAGGTTTGCCACACTGTCATATACTTTTATAGTTCGAAATCAACATCCAACCAGATCAAATCAATAAAGTTATTTCTGCCGAATACAAATTATTACTAAATCAAAATTTCGATCCTTTGCTTTTTTATATTGTGTGTAAAAATATGATTCACGGGCCTTTTGTCGTAAGCACTGATAATGCAGTTTATTTTCCGCAAGAGTTTCTTAATAGTCTTTATCCATCTTGATTACCAATTCATACATTAAAGTTAAAAATTTTATGTCTAATGGTGATTTTACGTAATCTTCAACCACCTAATCAGTGCAATTATAAAAGAAATTAATAATTACTGCTATGCGTGAAAAAATCATTGAAGAAATAATGCTCAACCACATGCTAAAATACAAGAATCTTATCGATAAACAAATAAAACTTTAATTTTTAGTTGAAATTATCTTTAGTTATGAGGGCGGGCGAAGCCGCGACGGGGATGCTAGTAAGTATATAAGTAACACCAATAGAGTGTGTAAAAAAAGCCCTAAACATTAAAAAAAAAAAAAAAGTAGGCAAACGCGACTTTTTTATTCAAACTAACTTAGCTCCTGGACCTAGGTTCTAGCGATAAATGATTTATATATAACACTTTCGGCTAACACTATATTGCTTTCATGTAAAAATAAAGACAATATTGGATGACACACGTTTCACCAACAGGTGATTTTAAATAGGTTAATGAGTTTTAGCTCATTATCAGTTTCTGATAAGATTAGCTCGGTGTTTGGTCAACAAGTGACGATCATTTATTGACGAGTTGATGTTTATCAATCTGGGTTGAATTATTTAACTTTTTTACATCTTATTAATTAGTTAAGGTGTATATAAATATATATTTGTGTATACACAAGCATACTTCGGTAGTCTAGTGACCCTCGTTTCTACCACTCAACACAGTACATTTAAATTATTATTATTTTAGTAAACTTTAGTATTGCAAACCTATCTAGAACTGTGAAAATGATGTAGTTAAAATTAAGTACAGATGTGCTGAATAGTTTTAACATTGCCAACTGTTGCAGAATGGCACTAGCCTTTTTTTAATTTTACTGGGAACAAGTTGCGGCACATATTTGGGTGATTCTCTTATAAGTGATTATACTTCATTTAATTAAAAATTTATAACTACCAACGGCTTCTATTGCCTCTCAGCTTTTGAAAAATACATTTGGTCAAAATCAAAACAGATTTTTATACGAGAAATATAGAATTTTAAAATTAATAAAGGGCGGTAATGACAGACTGGATCTTGGTAATGACAATCTGCAGCATTTTTTGTTTTGTTTTTTTCGGTAGCAGTCAATTTCGACTTGGGACAAGTAATTTTGTCGTTGGGTGCCTAGGTTAAAGAAAATATATCTAAAAGAAATAAAAATTAATAAAAATGTTCATTTATGGATCTTAAGGTCATCCTTAATGCGAGGAAATAAATTCATTACCATTATTCATACGAAACCAAAGTGGCAAATGTTTAGTAAAAAACTATGAGTGGGACACTCCGTGGTAATGACATTTTCCTTGTTTATAAGCAATTTTCAAATCAAATTACTCGTTTTTATTTCATGTTTAGTATTTTATTATGAAAAAATGTATTACCACCTTAATATCATTGGGCAAAAATTAAGGTAGGACTTATTTAATTGATTAATAATCTTTTGGGACTAAAAATTGCTCGTAATCTGAGAATCACCCACTTATAGCTTTTTTATAACAAATAAACTGATAATAAATAGATTTCATTATCAATTTAAAGTTATATATAGCAGTGTACCTTTGTAACCTCTCTTGAATTGCGCTCGCCACCTATCGGTCGATTTTCAAACTTCACTGCGCACCACATTTTTATCCCTTTTTATTGAAAATTTAATTAAAAATCCGTAGATTTTATTATTGTTAAGCCTTCCCTGGACTATGAAGAAGATGTACTTATAATCTGGTATAGATTGGTTGAGTAGTTTTTGCAGTTTGTAGTCACAAACGAAGCATGGTTTGTCATTTTATATATGTTAGCCTTTTTGGGTAGCTATATTTGTAAGATTTTTTTTTTTTTTTTACACTAATTCATAAATATCATTAATCTAATCTTGGTTTCCAACAACTGATATCATGATGCCTGTAGTACTTAAAATCTATTTGTGATATTTAAAAGTAGTTTTTTGTATAAACTAGACATCTTACAATTATTAAATATTTTATTAATGCCTACTTAAATTATTTATTTAATTTGTCTAACATCTACGGAAAAAAAATATATTTATCCATTTTACCAAATACCAAAACAAAGTTGTTACCACGGAATTAAATTGGAACTAAAAGGCTCCGTTATTGATTTATAGAAATATATTTCGAGTCGGAAGCAGCTATGGAATCTCTACTCTCTCTCTCTCTCTCTCTCTCTCTCTCTCTCTCTCTCTCTCTCTCTCTCTCTCTCTCTCTCTCTCTCTCTCTCTCTCTCTCTCTCTCTCTCTCTCTCTCTCTCTCCCCCCCCCTCTCTCTCTCTCTCTCTCCCTCTCTCTCTCTCTCTCTCTCTCTCTCTCTCTCTCTCTCTCTCTCTCTCTCTCTCTCTCTTTATCTCCATCTCTAACTCTCTATCTCAAAGTTCTGCACGCATATTGAACTCCTGATATCCTGTCACCCAGTTTTATTTTCCAGGAAAATTCCAGGAAAGACCTTAATATTCCGAGCACTTTCCTGGAATCATGAATTTACAGCTTCCCTCAATATTGGGTTGGCAAATATGTCCTTTCTGTTTTTCTGTTTATTTTCATATCATAACAGTCCATTTCTTATCTAATTAATTTATCTCTAAGGTGGATTGCTTACTCTGTTTTTAATATGTCAACAAACATTGAAATTCTTGCATTGTGAACATGGAAAAAAAATATTATTCTGCATAAGCCCAATAAAAAAAATTTGCAGTGTTTATTGGGACGATTTCTTTACAGAACGCACCGGTCGAAATTGGTTTGCCAAAATACGTTTAGGAAAGTTTTACTTCAATGACTCTCCACGGTTTTTTTTTCTCACAAGAAATCGAAACGAGCTATTGCTCAGACAATTAATTAAGGACAAACAATTAATTAAACTCTATACTGTTTGCAATTAATACAGTTGGATCAATAAATTAAAAAAAGCGCCCAGAATTGGAAAATCGAAAGGGTGTTTTCCACCAAGACAACCCAAGGCCCCACACCTCGTTGGTCACTCGCAATAAATTATTAATCTTTGGATGGGACCTTTTGCCCCATCCTTCGTTTTCACTTAGCCCTTTGTATCACTTTTTTGAAAAAAAAAAAAACCCAGACGTTTTTTATAAACGTGGCATTATGCCATTGATCGACCGATGGAAACACGTTATACTAAATAATGGTGAATATATTGTAGAATAAAATAAATTGTATGCCTATTATACAGAGTTTTATTCAACCCTCAAAAAAACATAAGAACGGACTTATTTGCCAACCCAATATTTAGGCGAAAAAAAAAGATGAGCACACCGCGAAATTCAGAAGTACGAAATGCGAAACCAAAGGAAATTTATTTTGTAATTATAGTTCAGATGGAAAAAGAAATGAAACGTCACTTGTTTCTTAAAACTACCCATTGGTAGCACTTATAAAGGTTCTATATACTGAAGTACTATATTAGAAGGTCTCGAGGTCAACTTCTTTTTAGGTGCCTCGGAAGGTTATCTGGAATGGAGCGAGAAGCAAGTTCTGATACTAATGGATTTGAGTGGTTGTGGAGTTTGCTATGAAAGAGTAGATATCTGGTTTGACCTATGTCATTAACGTAAGCTATATCAAGGTCTTTGTAGAGAAGTTACTTTGTCACGAAGTGAGGGGCATTCAGGATTTTCTAGGAGATAAATTGGATGGTTTAGTGGAACTCCAATGCTCAGATCCGTATGTCCAAATTGGTCTTATTACTGTTATGTAAATGAGTCTTTTGTAATTAAGGTTTGACTTAAGATACAAATATTAACAAACAAATTATTCCACCGTTTTTTTGCATATGGTAAATTTTAAGAGCGTTATGTATATAGCGAGTCATAATGTTAACTAAATTCTCAACAATCTTTATTATATACACATTATTCATATTCTGTACCGCTTCATATTTCGAGATATACGCTTGGCAAATGTGAAGGGCTTTTAGTATGTTTATTTTACCAATAAACGTAAAATTTATGTAACTTTCGACAAGTAGAAGATAAATTAGCATATATATATGTGTGTGTGTATTTTGAAGGAAATTTAATTTTATACAATATTATTTATATAAACCTTTGTCGTAGGATGAACGTTTTAAAAGATATAGATGGATGTTTAACAGAAAAAAATGAGGTGAACATTTTTTTTTCTCGAAAATGTTCACATTTGCCAAGCGTAAATCTCCGGAACGGTACAGAATATGAAAAATGTGTATATAATAAAGATTGTAGAGAATTTAATAAGCTTTAATTTAGTAAATAGTCATATTTTACATACAACTCACCGTTTTGGAGATATGAACGCAAAAACCAAAAAAACGGACCTTCTGCGTCCCCACCCCGGATATCTCCGCGACGCCAAGCGTATATCTCGGAAGCGGTACTGAATATGAATAATGTGTATAAAGTAAAGATTGTAGAGAATTTACTTAACATTAATTTGGTAAATAGTCATGTTTTGCATATGATGCACTTTCATCAAACATGCACTGTTTTCGAGATATAAGCACAAAACCAAAAAAAGAGACATTCCGCGCCCCCTCCCTTCTTGTTCCCAGACCCGGAAACTTCAGGACTTATAGTATGTTTACTTTCTAACTACCCTGAACAAGTTTCCAAAGAAAAACCTTGGATTACAGGAAACGCATTCTATAATGCTTCATTGACTGGACTAACTGTCCATTAAAAAAAATACAAAACATTTTTTTTTTATCAAGAAGCCATTTACGTCCCATCCAAAAATTTTGTCCACATGTAGTCAGTAATAGTATAAATCACATAATTTTTTTTTCGAAAACATCGAAGGGTATGTATTTTGGGAATCACGAAAACCGTTTTTTGAAGTTTCCAAAAAATTCAAAATGAATCGAAAATATATCAAGTTATATATCATATTAAAGGGCATTTAAAATAGAAAAGAATGCCGCAAATTTGAGCTCTTTGGGAGCAATAGTTTTTTAATGGCGTAATTTTGAATATACTGAGTAAGGACCGAAAACAGCAGTTTTTTGAGTTTTTAAAAGCTTATAACTCAAAAAACCAAAAGTCAGAAAAATGTAATATTTTACATTTTTACTAGTCTTAGTAAGTACAGCTGCTATCCAAAAAATCATAGAAATCGGAGAGGTCAAGGTCCAAACCATTGGTTGATTTGACATGGAATGACCCTAGCAGCAAATGCAAAATGTATAAAGTCCTATATTGTATGATTGTATGATCCTCCAGCCAAATTATCAACTGCATTTTCCAAAATTCAGCAAGACCTGGATGAAATGTGTGCCTGAATATTTCTGAATAAATAAATAAAACGCAGCTGAAAAAACTCAAGCCATTGCAATAGGATCCCATTCCCTCTTTCGATCGAGTACCAGGACCATCTTTCCTCTCCTCTGTTAAAATCCTAGGTTTAACAATCAATCAAATCCTTTCCAGGAACCCCACATTGCTCAAATCTCCCGACGATCGATTGGCATCCTATAATTATTCCACCGTTCCCGACACCTACTTCCTCCATCCACAGGTTAACTTGTATCCTCCCTCATACTCCCCAAATTTGATTATGGATGTGTGATTTATGGTGGGCTCTCGATGGTTCTTGAAGATAGATTAAATCTTATCATGAACTGTTTCATAAAATTTGTTTTGGAACTTCGAGACGCTCTCATGTGTCCCATCTTTACACCGAGTTAAATTGGCTTTCACCTTTCTTCCGTAGAGATTACTTCCTTGTTACATTCCTCTTTCAAGTCATTAACACACATAACTCTCCGTTTATTCACAATATCCTACATTTCAAGTCCTCAATTCAATTATTGCATACAAGGTCCCATCTTTCCGGTCTCTACTCCCCATCCTACAGAACTACTGCTTTCCAACGTTCCTTTCCTGCCCGCTCCACTATTCTTTGGTATTCTCTTCCTCATTCTATTCGTAATGCATCCTCCCTCGGAACTTATAAAACACTCCTCTTCCACCACCTTTCCTCCCTCCAGTCGGTTGCTATCTAATTATATAGAGGCTTTAATCAATTTCACCCAAGCATATCATATATAACAGTTTAGCCTGTTTAAACAATCTTCATATGATAATGTTTTCTCTATCATTGAAATAATTTTCATTTTTATTCTTTTTTCATCATCATTTTTTTTCTTCATCCTTTATTAGATTCACCATCAGAAATATATTGTTTAATCAATTTCTTATATAATATTTTTTTTCTTTTACTGATTGTAAATATAGTTTATGTATGTATGTGTTTATATATGCGTATAGATTTTTTTTTTCTTTTTATTACTATTTTTATTGTAAAATTGTATTTAGTTTTAATTATGTTATTTTATTATGTAATTTATAATCTCTAGGCCAGATATAACTTATGTTCTGTTATGTAACTATTATTCTTAAGGGACTTTGTCCTATAATAAAATTTTTTTTTCTATCTATTGTAATAGGAATTTTGTACAAAATCTTGATCTAGTGATGAGGTTTTGAGAAAGAAGGTATGGCAAGTTAAATTAGTCAAGTCTAAGTGTTTGAAATAGTTCTGCCAGCTCTGTGACTTCTTATTCTTAGTTCTATATAGTGCATTATTCGTGTGTTTGAGGCTGTCAAAGAACATTATACGCCTTCTTGTAATTAATTCTATCACTTTTGATGCGCCTAGTTTTCTGTGTAATATCTAGTTTAATTTTACTTTGTAAAGTTGCATTTCGAACTATTCGTGTCAATACCCCCTCTGAAACTGTTAAAGTATTTTTGAATGTTGAATGCGATATGTTGCCAACATCGGAGCTCCATAAAGGAGAGCCGGTCTCAGCAAACAGTTATAAATCATTAATTCAAGGCGGAGCTAGAGGTTCGGTGAACTCAGTTTAATAGCGTCATATCTATCCGATAAAGGTAGTTCAGGTAATATAGTTTAAAACGGGGCATGTAAATAACAGGATTTGAGAATTACTGAAACTATAATTACTAAAAATATAAAGGCATTCAAGTTTCCTAAACATTAAATAGTAAACCAAAGTATATAGATATATAAATAAATTGTAAAATAAGCAGAATTCGAATTGACGTCACTGAGGTTACCTGAATGTTGCCTGGTACTCGCTCGGCCAAAAAGGTCTCTCAGCAATTGTTGATTCCTTTACCTCAAGTCTTCGGATTCCTTTAGCCTTTTGTTTATTAATTACAAGAACGTTTAAAAAAAAAAAAAAGCCACAATGGTCTTGCCGTTCTCGAGTTTCACACTTAGCAACTCATTTGGTAATTTATTTTTATTTATATAGATAAACACCTTCCTGTTGCCTTAACAAAAACGTTTACAAATAATTAGCCGGATTGGTCGAGCCGTTCTTGGGTTTTACGCTTAGCAACACATTTAGGGATTTATTTTTATTTATATCGATAAGAACCTTCCTGGTGCCTTAACAAAAACGTTAAAAAAAAATTAGCTAGATTGGTCAAGCCGTTCTCGAGTTTATCGCTAAGTAACACATTTGGCGATTCATTTTTATTTATATAGATAAGAACCTTCCCTGTACCTTAACAAAAACGTTTAAAAAAAATTAGCTAGATAGGTCAAGCCGTTCTCGAGTTTATCGCTAAGCAACACATTTGGCGATTCATTTTTATTTATATAGATAAGAACCTTCCTGGTGCCTTAACAAAAATGTTTAAAAATAATTAGCCGGATTGGTCGGGCCGTTCTCAAGTTTTACGCTTAGCAACACATTTGGCGATTCATTTTTATTTATATAGATAAGAACCTTACTGGTGCCTTAACAAAAACGTTTAAAAAAATTAGCTAGATAGGTCAAGCCGTTCTCGAGTTTATCGCTAAGCAACACATTTGGCGATTCATTTTTATTTACATAGATAAGAACCTTTCTGGTACCTTAACAAAAATGTTTAAAAATAATTAGCCGGATTGGTCGGGCCGTTCTCGAGTTTTACGCTTAGCAACACATTTGGCGATTCATTTTTATTTATATATATAAGAACCTTTCTGGTGCCTTAACAAAAATGTTTAAAAATAATTAGCCGGATTGGTCGGGCCGTTCTCAAGTTTTGCGCTCAGCAACACATCTGGGGATTTATTTTTATTTATACAGATATAAGATATAAATAGATATATAAGATTATATACAGTAGAACCTCATATTTCTAACCCCGATTGGACCAAGGCGCTAAAAATTCTGATTACCAGGAGTTTTTCGTCGTTAAAAGTGTTGTAATTACACTAGCGTATCCCGTTGTGGCCTCCCGCTCTCATAAAAACGAACTTACATTATTTTAACAATTAATTGAATCTTATTTGTCTATCGATAAAAATCTTTTATTGGAGTATGGAATTTAGCATTATGTATTTAATGATATCTTCACGCATCGTAGTAATTTTAACCTGGTTAAAGTTGCATAGATTAGGTGTTTGAAGAGTACGTAGAAGCATAATTAGACATCCAATTATTAATGAGATATTTTCCAATTTAGTAATGACCCTCTGACATTACGGTTCGACCTTGCAACGTCCTCTTTTGTGTCCCCATCTGGTGCCGCTTTACCACCCAGGACTGGAATGACTTGACTTTCTCGATTTCTTCATTCTCAAGTAATATAAGGTTAGCGAATTTCGAATTGACCTTTATCGCTTTTGGTTTTTCTTTTATTTATCTCCAAGCCATTATTTCACGCATTTATTTCCAGATCTGTCAACTTCCCGGAAATATCTTGAACTATTGAAATATCAACTTTTATGCTACCAACTAGCTAGCGGTGCCGCTTCGAGGTCTAAAATGTAAACAAGCACAACAATAACGACATATAAATAAATCAAAACTACCCAAACTTTTACACCAATATTACAATTTCACTGGACTGTTAGGAATTCCGCTAAAATATTGTGCACCACAATAGGAGGGTCGGATTAACCGGAGAGTCGGACGAGTGGGAGGCGAATTGGTGAAATTGTAGTGTAATATACAAATTTATTCGATATTCGCATCTCGATCAAAATACAACACTTATTGGTAAATCCAATTGTAAGGCTTTATCAATTTATATAAATCTGAAAAACTACGCATATTGGATTTTATAGTTTATTTTTATAATAGTCGGTCAAACGTTTATTGGTTCATCTAAAATTTAAAACCAACACGCTCCACAGGATTTTGACACTAGTGACGCGGCTGAGAAAACAGTGTTGGTTGGCATTACAGTAGGCCTGGCTTATATATATATATATACAGTGTGATTATGCTTTTTAATTAATTTTTTTTTTTTATCACTTTATTATTACTATTTTTATACTTTTATTCCCAGATTAATTTTTTTTTTGACACAAAACGGCCTTACATACCACGTGAATATCATTTCCTTCCAACTCTTCAATCACACATCCCTCCCTCTTCTTCTCCTCCCACCTCTTCTTCATTCTCTCAGACTGTATTCTTCTTTCTTCCTCGCTCCATACTCTCCTCCCCCTCACCTCCTTGGTACCCACAAGGACCTTTATTTCCCTAAGTTTTTCGCTGGATCTATCCCTACCGAAACAGTCCTGACTTGAAATACCTAATTTCCCAGTTTCTCTCTTTATCTGCCCGATGTACCCCCCAACCCACATTTTCCCATTTAACACATCCAGATTAATTTTAAATTAATATATGCTATATTTTGTACCTTATTTATAGTGTAGGATTTTTTTTTATTTATTTTTTTTATTAAATTTAACTGTACATATTGTGTAAATGGATTCTTTGTAATCCATATTATTCATTGCCCTTTAAAAAGAGACAGCTTGTAATATTTATTCAATAAAATAATTAAAAAAACAACAACAAATTTTGATAGATTATACAAGTTTACAAAGCAATGAAACATATTAAAATATATATATTTACGAATTGAATGATGATTAATGCATAAGAGAAAAATATAACGTAACGAAATTCGAGATAAATGACAGGGAACTTAATGGCGGAAAACGCTTGTTATTTTCCTTCGTTAAATCACTCAGTTCACCCCTTTTGTAAGACCATTATCTATCCAATTATTTCTGATTTTTTCATAACTAATAAAACTGCATTCCGAGATAATTTGTAACGGTATGCAAGCATAATATTAAAGAAAAAAATAAAGAAAAAAGAGTAAAGTTTCTTTGTTATTTTATAACAAAAATGGATAGGAATGTAAGTTTCTTACTATGTAACCGTTATTGATAAGTAACTGTTAAACCAAATCCTAACCTCCTGCATGCGCCTTCTCTTATCATTATATCTTAAGACCCTTTAGATTGAAATATTCATTACACAAAGCTCCCTTCTACAGAAAAGGACCCTTTAGGTTTGTATATTTATATATTTATGTTGGTATATTTCTCGGGAAAGAGAATGTCGGCATCTTTGATCTGGCCAAAGCAGAAGTAAGTACACTGAATTTATAGCATAAAATTAAAAGAGGAAAGACTGAATTGAAAGAAAAGAAAAATAACATAGTCCAAGCAACGAAGACAAAAAAAAGGCCAATTAGGGGACATAATTCATGTAGAAGCCAATTTTGGCACAGTTGTAGGGGGAGGTGTTGTCCTTAACAACATACTAAAAGTACTGGGGGGTGGGGGTGGAGCTAAGGGTGGGGGGGCGCCCCAAAGGTCGGTTTTTTTCAGTTTTTCGTTAATAACTCGAAAACTCTTGCCTCTAGCAAAAATATATTTATGTACTAAATTAATTTACATAAAATTGTTTACAAAAAAGGTTCTATACGTTTTTTTTCTGGGATCAATGCTTAAGAAGTTATAGTGGGGGGAATATGGAAAATGTAAAAAAAAACACGTTTTTATTGTTGAAATTTATATATTTATTGTTAAAATACCAATGTTTATTGTTACAAATGAATAGTTTATTATTATTAATTGAATGCTTATTGCTAAAAATAAAATTTTTGTCGTTAAGCCTAATATGCTTATTATAGTACTTGCGGTAAGTCGCACTTTTCCTCAAAAACACGTTTGTCGGTACTCTTTTGGCTATAACTCCGAAACTATTTGTTAAATCTTGAATTTCTTTATTTCATCTTAAAGCTGGTTAAATTTATTATCAGAAAACCATATATTTAATTTTAATTAAGTTCCGTGAAATATCCATTCCACCTCGCTGAATTCCGCGTACCGTTGTGAAATCCACATTTTTTCGGAACATTTCTTGTTATAACTCAAAAAATATTTGTTCAATTCCGAATTTCTTTTTTCCATCTCATAGTTGGTTAAATTTGCTATTAGATCCTATATATCAATTTTTGATAAAATTCCGTGTAATACCCTTGCCAGCACGCTAACAACTGCAAACTTTTATAAAATTCTAATTTTTTTTAGCATAATTTCTCTCTAACTCCGAAACCATTTGTCCGATCCCAAATTGCTTTACTTAATTTTAAAGCTACTTAAATTATCTATCAGCTCCTATCTATTACTTTTAATTATATTCCGTGTAATACCCATGCTAGCACACTAAATGGGTATGTTTTGGCAAAACATGTCCTTTCTGATATGCTAAGTGGGCTGGCGTGGGTGTTTCACGGAAATTTATCAAAATTTGATATATAGGATCTAATAGAAAATTTAACCAGCTATGAGATGAAAAAAAAGAAATTCAGAATCGAACAATTATTTTTAGAGTTATAACGAGAAATGTTCCGAAAAAATAAGGATTTCACAACGGTACGCGGAATTCAGCGAGGTGGAATGGATATTTCACGAAACGTATTTAAAATTAAATATGTGGTATCTGATAATAAATTTAACCAGCTTTAAGATGAAATAAAGAAATTCGAGATTAGACAAATAGTTTCGGAGTTTATAGCCAAAAGAGTACCGACAAACGTGTTTTTGAGGAAAAGTGCGACTTACCGCAAGTACTATAATAAGCATATTAGGCTTAACGACAAAAATTTTATTTTTAGCAATAAGCATTCAATTAATAATAATAAACTATTCATTTGTAACAATAAACATTGGTATTTTAACAATAAATATATAAATTTCAACAATAAAAACGTGTTTTTTTTTACATTTTCCATATTCCCCCCACTATAACTTCTTAAGCATTGATCCCAGAAAAAAAACGTATAGAACCTTTTTTGTAAACAATTTTATGTAAATTAATTTAGTACATAAATATATTTTGCTAGAGGCAAGAGTTTTCGAGTTATTAACGAAAAACTGAAAAAACCGACCTTTGGGGCGCCCCCCACCCTTAGCTCCACCCCCACCCCCCAGTACTTTTAGTATGTTGTTAAGGACACCTCCCCCTACAACTGTGCCAAAATTGGCTTCTACATGAATTAAGTCCTCTAAAAATCCTTCGTTGCTTGGACTAACAGTTGTATATTCAAGAATATTATTAATAGATAGAAAATACTTTTATTAATAATATTTACAGAATTTTATGTTATTTACAAAAGTTTTCAAAGTATTATTACTGACAGCTACGGCTGTCTGTCAGGAGCGCTTTCAATTAGAAAATGATTTTAAATCATTATTGTTTATTTATTTTTAAATATGTAAATATTTATTAATTTATTAACGAACCATACAATGTAAACAATAAAATACAGTACAATACTATCTAATCACATATTATCTAATCTATTATTAATCATTAATTATGTCTTATATAATAATATCTTAATTATGTCTCAAATAATAATATATACTTATATGCACGCATTAATATACTATTCATTATACTATTTAATATCTAATCATTTTTATCTATTTATAACATATATTATCAATTAGTATACAAACATTTATTAGATTATTAATAATTAAAATTTTTAATGTGAAAGGAACGGTAGATATAGGCTTCTTTCAAGTAGCTCACTAGAGCTGCCCAGACTTCACCATTTAGGTATTTGACCATATCAATTTTAGTCATAGTAACTGCACCAAAATACTTTTTCCTCATTCCCTCCAAGACTTTACAACTTCCTACATAATGAAATACATCTTCATTTTCTCCAATATTACACATAGAACAAATGCAATTCTGTCCCTGAATGAGTGGTCTGTAGTTCAAGTTGAGAAGTTTGCCTTTATTTTAATTATGACGCCTATATCAGATATAGGTTAATTTGAATTAATATAAACAATTTCAAAAGATAATTGCTTATAGATTTGGTGTTATTGGCCGTTCAAACTTCTTTACCTTATTAATATTTACAGATCATTCAAGTCCGAATTAAGGTACGAACGATAAAATAAAATTAGAAATTAATGCGTTGTTATTTCTATGATAGCGTCACAGCAAAGAATGGGTATCGATATGCGATTTATGCAATATCGACATTTTTCTTCCAATAATCCGATATATTTATATCGATATTTTTTTTCACGATATATCGTTAAGTACCTTACTATATATAATTTTCTCCATAATATAAAAATACAGCATACAACTATACATGCATTAAAAAAAAGGGTAACAAAACCTTATAAAATTGGTTTAAATAAAGGAATGTTTTAAAAGTAACTTTTTCATGTTGGTAGGCTACTGAAGTATGTGGCTACTGTTCCACTTCAGTGCCAACAGAGGGATTTTTTTCTAGAGCAGGGCAAACCAATTCACCCTCTAGGAATAAATTAAGTGGAAAAATAATTGGGTTACTTTTACTACAATCCATTGATGACTATATGTGAGACTTAATTTATTGCTGCCTATTGTTTAATACTTAATAATGAATAAATAAATAAAGGCTTAGTGAACCTTAAGGTTCGATGCCGACACCACCAAACATTGACCAAACACCTCTTTCCAATTCACTCCCCCCAAACACAAATCCCCTAGGTCGGCCTAGACACATTCCTCCTAATGTTTCTCATCTATAAGATTTTTCTCAGCGAACTGAGTTGTTTTGTGACCGAGAAATAAGAAGCATTACTAGCTTTTAAACTAGCCTTTATTTCCTCTTTAATTTCATTTTTCCTGTTATAATAGAGCCTAGATATTTGCATTGCTCAACGTGCTTCACTTTATCCCATTTAGATGAACTTATAAATAAAGTTCATTTTCCGTAATACTTGATAAATCATTTCCGTTCAATATGATAAACCTACTGACCCCACCTGTACCAAATTTTATTTACACCATCTTCATAGTTCTAAGAAGGTTTAGCAATAGTTAAATTTAAAATACCAATTATATATTATTGATCATAGCCAGACAATTGTTCTATGTATTTGTACTCATTTGTTGTTCCTACGAGACAACTTGTCCCAGAATAAATTCCATTTTTTTTTTTTCTTAAAAATAATAAACAGCGGTGAAGCAGTATTTCGATGCCGTTAGATTAATTCATTTTACAACATAAACAGGAACACAGTTGTTCTAACTGTTTAAAGTTTTAATGTAGTTTATTAGGAATTAACTTTTTAAAACACTGCTCCACCGCTGTTTATCATTTTTAAGAAGAAGAAGAAGAAGAAAATGAACTTTATTCTTGGAAAACTTGTCCTCTAAGAATAACAAATGAGTACATTACACGAAACAATCGTCTGGCTATGATTAATAATAATTAATTACTATTTTCAATTTAATTATCCACGTATAACTCCACCTATTTAAATATTTCTAATAATTTATTTGAATATTAGTCAATTTAATTTTTTATTTCCACACTCTATATGAAACCGTGCCTTTGTAACCTCTTGTGCTGAGTGGTGCTCGCCACCTGTCGGTCAATTCTATAACTTCACTGTTATCCACATACCATCGCTTTTTATTATAAAAAAAATAACTGAAAATCTGTAGATTTTAATATTACTAAACCTTCCTGGAACTATAAAGATGATGTAGTTAAAATTTAGTACAAATTGGTTCACCACAACTGAAACATGGCTTGTCCTTTTATATAATAGTACATAATAAATGTTTTTTTCGATAACTTTATTTTTCGAAGAATTTTAAATTTAAATTTAATTTACGTCCTCTCCTACAGCATCCTTCAATGATATTCCACTAATTCCTGTTGGACAGATCCGCTACCTAGGACTCCACTTGGACCAACGTCTATCTTGGAATCCACATACAAGATTACTCCAACATTTACTAGAAAAACGCTCAAATCTTTCAATAAATTACAAGAGACACATTTGCATGACAGTTATTAGACCTATAAGTACTATACGTGTACCTATGAGTTGAGCTTTGGGGCTCCACTAAACCATTCAATTCATCTCGTATTCAATCCTTACAATCCAAAATCCTTCGAAAAATCCTTAATGCTCCTTACTTTGTCACCAATAAACCTAACCATAAAGATCTTAATGTTACATATATTGCTGATTTAGCCTACACCAGATACCTATCCTTTCATAGTAAGCTCTAAATCCGTTAGTTTCTCAACTTGCTTCCCACCCCTTTCCTGACAATCCTCCGAGGCATCAGAAACGAAGATTCTAGGCCACCTTTTAGTGTGGAGTTTTTAATAAAGTGCTACTGATGAGTAGTTCATTTCAAGTTTTGACATGTTATTGTAATCGTTGTCAATAGATTTACTTGATGTATATATTTTATACAGTTGTAAATTTCAATAAAAGGATATTAAAAAAAAAATATTACAATGCAAAAGGAAAAGAAACATATTACAGCTTAATGCTTTTAATAAAAGTCACTTTTGACTGGTTGGCGTTTATTGCTGTTTGATTTGATAGCAAAACGATTCAATAACCGTTCTCTGAAGCCTACAAAAAAATATAATTTCCTTTGTCTCGATTTTATTATTAAAAAAAAAATTTCAAAACAAATACAATATAAAATATTCATATATGGATTCCTCCTTTATTAGATATCAAAAATACATCGAATTTCATTTTATAAAGAGTTTTATCAGATTAAATGTTTTTTTTGGGTTTTAATCCTTATTAAACGATTTAACATTTTAACTGCCTCGTTGCTATTATATGAGCTGTATTTACGGGATAAACATCCCGTAATTCCGCATTTGGAGTCCTTCTAAATCCTACCATATGTTATATTTTTTTTCGGGTCAAATATTCTGCGCAGTATTTGATTTCCTCATACATTAATGCCCTGTTCTCTTTTGAACTGAAGAGCCACATTTTGCATCTGAGAGAACTGTTAGCGAAGTAGTATTATATATACTAACTAATCATTTTCTGAAGAATTAGCGCCAACTGAGTAGTTTTTTGACCAATGAGAAATAACAAGTATTTCCGGCTTCGTTTGTCTCGTTTTTACAGTTTCCAATATTACAAAAACTTAAGAAAAATAAGTTATAACTAGTTTATATATATTAACACATTTTAATTTTTATAATGATATAAATTATTAAAATAATAATAGAAGTAGATCATTTTAAGACATCTTATTTATAAAATATTTAAAAATTAAATTTAAAGGAAAATTTTTAAATTAAAAACTGATATTATTTTCAGATTCCTCATCTCAAAAAACATGTAGAAACGTAATTTTGTCGAAATCAAAAATAATTTTTTTTTTCCTTTATATTTTGTACGATTTTAGGGAATGTTAATTTCTGAAAAAATGTAAATAATTTGCGCTATCTCACATATTTCGTTACCGATTAATACCAAATTTTAAGGTTATCTAGAAGCCGTAAAACTGCATAGTTTAGCCCAAATTCGGAAGTCGCAGGATTTCCCCTTATTGAAATATCTCAAGTTATAGCTGCCCTTGGATTTTTTTATTCACATCAGTTTTTGTCCACTAAAATCTGGAGTAAATCCAATGTTATAGGCATGGATAAAAAAACAGAATGTAAGTTGATTCTAGTGATGCTATTACTGTTGTAATCGGTTCACTTCAAAATTTTAACCTCCTCGAAATTTGAGGTCAGTTGTTCATGAAAATGTTTCCACTGATTTACAGCGGATTTCCTTTTAATTTTATCATTTTTGAGCAACCTAGAGCCGGATAGTGTTATGCTCAAGAGTATTTTTATATCTAATAGCATAAATAACTGCAATTAAACGTGAAAGGATTATTTCTTTATCTTGACTGACAGCTGAGAAAATAAATAAAACGTGATTTTCATATTTCATTTATTTTCTCAGCTCCCAATACTCATTAGCGGCCATAACTCTAGCTTTAATATAGATCCCTACAACCCACACAAAAATCGGCATTTAAATCTGTGAGTAACAACTCCAAACGTCTTGTGAGAACTTAACCTTTTTTGATATTCTGTTATTATATAAATCAAATATTTAGGTTGTTTTAAAAATAAATAAACAGAGGAAATTCAGGTTGGTTCAAGTCTGTTTCAAGACAGGTTGCCTTTCTCTGTTTCACTTGATTTAAATCTACGATAATTTATTAGGAAAGTAATTTAAAGTGAGAGATGTTCAACACGAGGCTTTAAAACACGGTGGCTTGAAGTGAAGATGCAGAAGATAATTAAATTAGTTTAATTAAATATCACAGTCAGTGTTATTTAAAGGAGGAGGTTTTGAAATATGTATGCCTAAAATAAAACTGTTGATTAAAACTCAAGATTTTAGCTACAAAAGACCGCTCGATATATTCGACTGCTGTAAAATTTAATAGCAAATAGCATTCGAAGCTCCAAATTAATTTATAAAGACTTATATAAATGACAATAATTACACCTATTTGGACATAATGAGTTGAACTCTGAGGGTCCACTAAACCTTCAACTTCTTGTTTCCAATCCTCACAGTCGAAAAACATCAATGCTCTTTATTAATAAAGATTAGAAAAGAATTAACGATAACGATCTGAATGTCCTATACAGGGTGAGTATCTATTACTCATTAGTATCATTCTCAGGCAGAAATGCCTTCCCCTGTAATAACAGACCTATCTATTCGTAAAATTGACCTCAAAAAGTGGTATTCTTTAATATCATCTGCATTCAGAAGCTAACGGCAAAATTCAGGTCTATGTTCATTATCATTGGGTTTTAAACCGAAATGTAAATTGTTTAATTGTAAATCTAATAAAATTAATCCTAAATAATAACAATAAATAAATATATGTAATAACATAAGATCCTTTTATCTGGTGTCACTTTATTGACAGTTTTCATTTATTTTCTATTAACCTTTGAGTGGTCGCGTATGGCTCAGTTACAAGAAAGGTTGCGCGGATGACTATAGTCATCCACTAAGTTTTCTGGTGTTTTAGCAATAGGCAACTTATTTAATCCTTTTAATTTTCAAAAATACTTTACAAAGGATGAGAGAGATAAATTAATTACTCAAAATAATGAAATATAAAGAAAATACATTGATCATTATCAACACATATCAAGTTGAAAATAATAGTTACAAGGAAGGTGGCGTGGATGACAAACGAAATAATTCACTCAAATAGCAGAGTACTTCAAAAATATCAGTCGAGGACATTCAATGTAATTATAACAAACTCACATTGTATTAATTTTGCTTACTAAAAATAAGTAACTGAAGGTCAGGTAGAGGACAATTGTTAGCCAACCAAAACAAATGGGAATTACAGGTCAGGAATATCAAGTAGCGACTAACAGAGGTACTGAGACTATCCCCCTAGCCTCCCTTTGCAGACTCTTGGCTCGTCATATTCATCCATGCCAAAACAAATACACAGTAGCGATGTTAAGAGCAGTGGAGGACTATTGTCATACCCGCAACCAATCGAGGGGTAAAACAATAATCTTTTTCCTAGCTTTTTATTCCAATGAAGAATATATTATGTTTAAAATGCATATTTCCATTAAGGGATAGTCATAATATTTTCTTTAATAAAGGAGTTATTAATATTGATTATACGAGGTGTGATAAAAAAGTTCCAGGACTTTTTATGTACTATGGGAATGCAATGTCTCACAGCGATGCGGTTGGCAGCATTGTATTGCCTGACTCAACAGGAACACAGCTGTGTTTGCAGATCAATCATAACATCACTGAAAGTAACATTAGCACAGTTTGTTTGAGGTTAGTTTTATAGAGTTTGGCTATTTTATGAAAATGAATGTGAAAGAAGAGCAACGTGTTTGTGTGAAGTTTTGTGTGAAACTGAACAAAACGTTTTCTGAAACCTTTTTGATGTTACAAGAGGCTTTTGGTGAAGAATGTCTAAGCCGATCATGCTGCCATCAGTGGTTCAAGAGGTTTATGGTAAAGATGGCCGAACATCCACAGACGACGATGCTCGTTCCGGACGCCCTTCAACGTCAATCAATGATGACAATGTTGCTAAAGTGAACGCTCTCGTACGATCAGACCGTCGACTAACAATCCGTGAAATGGCAGAAGAGTGTAACATTTCATTTGGGTTATGTCAGGAAATTTTAACTGAAAAACTTCAAATGCGTCGTGTTGCAGCAAAGTTTGTGCCAAAAAAACTGTTGACTGAAGACCAAAAATAACACCGAACTCATGTTTCTAAGGAACTTCTTCAAAAGGCAAATGACGACGAAAGCTTCTTGAAACATGTCATTACGGGAGACGAGACATGGGTTTTTGGTTATGATGTGGAAACAAAAGCCCAATCATCACAATGGACATCAAAAGGTTCTCCAAGACCCAAGAAAGCAAGCCAAGTCAAATCAAATGTGAAGGTCATGCTTACGGTTTTCTTTGACTGTAAAGGTGTTGTTTACTATGAATTCCTTCCACAAGGTCAAACAATTAATCGTTTTGTTTATCTTGAAACCCTCAGAAAATTGCGTAATGCTGTGAGAAGAAAGAGATCTGAGCTGTGGCAAAGTGGGGATTGGGTCCTTCACCATGACAATGCTCCTGTTCACTCTGCATTAGTTATCCGTAACTTTTGTGTAAAAAACGCAATGACTGTCATTCCTCAGCCCCCCTACTCACCTGACCTGGCTCCAGCCGACTTTTTTCTTTTCCCGAAGCTCAAGAGACACCTGAAAGGACGAAGATTTCAAACAGTTGACGAAATTAAAGAAAAAACAACGGAGCTGCTAAACACCTTTACAAAAGAAGAGTTTTCTGGGGCCTTTGATCAGTGGAAACACCGGTGGGAAAAGTGTGTAGCTTCCCAAGGGGAGTACTTCGAAGGAGACAAATTTGAATAACCTGTATGTTTTATGAATAAAATGTATAAAAATTCAGTCCTGGAACTTTTTGATCACAACCTCGTATCATGTATTTTATTAAGCAATTACTCCTCAACATAAATTGTTGAAAACAAGTAACATGTTTCCGGATCATGGTCCCATCCTCAGACTCTAATACTTCACACAAGGGGAGGACACACTCAGTCTCTCACGGATCTTGTTGGCAATTTTTTTGGAGTTTCCTGGTCAAAAAATATTAGACACGTATTTTGCCGTTCCGACCAATGGGCCCTAGAAGCCGAGAAAAAAATAAAATAGCATTGAAATAATTTATTTTTTATCTCGAGTTTAAAAAATGATATCGACATGATTTTTGCACCAAGATTTTTAGTTTTGATTGCTAATTCAAGAAAAAATACAGTCGTCTCATAGATTTTGGTTTTGGTTAATTCAATACTAAAAAAATAATTAGTTTTTCAAGCAAACTACCTCTTAAGATCTTTTTAGACATAAATTGACGTCAGATTCTAATTTAGCACCCTAAAAAAAATGAAAAAACGCTTATTCAACAAAATCAAAAAATATAATTTTTTTCACCCTCTTCGAGGAAAATAAATTTTTTAAACCGATTATTGGTTGCATACCTTTAAATCGCCTTTACTTTTCAATAATAATTTTCAATTATATGCAGTTTACTATGAAAGGAAAAATTTCGGGTGTATGATTTATGATAAATAAATGTTTATTTGTGGCATAATAAGGAGTAGTAAGGATTTCACGTAGGATTTTAGATTGCAAGGATTGGATATAAGAACAATCGAAAGGTTTAGTGGTGTGCTATAAAAAATTAAAAATCGATATTTAAAAAAAAAAGTGATAGTTTTCTAATAAACGTTCAAACCTTCCAATTAATTATAAAATACTTATATACATAACAGTAATTAGACTAATATGAACATATGGAGTTGAGCTTTGGGGCTCTACTAAATCCAATTCTTCTAGAATCCAATCCTTACAATCTAAAATGTTTAGAAAAATCCTCAATGTTCCTTACTTCGTCACAAACAAGCTTATCCACAAAGATCTTAATATACCTTACCTTTCTGACTTACCTCAAACCAAATATTAATCCTTTCATAGCAAATTCCACAACCATTCAAATCCATTAGAATCAAAAATTGCTTCTCATCCTATTCCAGATAACACTCAGAGACGCCTGAAAAAAAGATGGCCTCGGGACATTCTAATATGGTACTGCATTATAAAGAACCTTTAAAAGTGCTACCAATGGGTAGTCGCTTTAAAAACAATTGACGTGTCATTCTTATCATTATCATCACATTTAAATAAATAATAAATAAATAAAGGCATAGCGAACCCGAAGGTTCGATGCCGACCCCACCAACCGTCGACCGCACACCTCCCTCCAACCCACTCCTCCAAAACCCAAATCCCCCAGGTAGGCCCTGACGCGATCCTCCCATCTTCGTCTCGGTCTACCCCTGGGTCGTTTACCTGACGGCTCATAACTGATTACTTTTTTTGTAATTCGATCATTACTAAACCCAACGACTTTACATATCCATTTCAACCGTCTCGCTGCTTTTACTTGAACTCGCGCAGTTCCGCATTGTGAAGCCTTCTAAATTCTCCTGTTTCTTCATCCTTTTTTGAGCCATATATTCTACGCAGTACTTTATTTTCGGAAACTTTTAGGCGTTGTTCCTCCCTTAACGTAAGCGGTCATGTTTCGCATCCGTAGAGAACTGTTGGTAATATAATACTTTTGTATATCCTAATCTTTAAATTTTTAGAGAGTTAGCACAAACTGAGTAATTTTGCGACTAAGAAATAACAAGCATTACCAGCATTTGACCTAACCTATATTTCTTCTTGAATTTCATTTTTCCTTGATATAATAGATCCTAGATATTTGAATCGCTCATCGTGTTCAAACTTCATCCCAGAGATATCTACATCACTAAAATGTTCACCGTTTCTACTACTAACCATATATTTGATATATATTTATTAATATATTTAATTGTTATTACCATTGTAATATTTTAACATACTGTACTACCTTGAATTATTTTCTTACTTTGGACTATTATATCGAATAGTCCTTAGATATTTGAATTGCTCAACGTGTTCAATCTTTATCCCGGAAATATATACTATTATATATATATATATATATATATATATATATATATATATATATATATATATATATATATGGTATTAGCATACTATATAGTATTACTATGTTATATATATAGTGGATATCATCACATTTACTTGATGTATTATATTTTAAATTGTTAAAATTTTAATAAAAAGAAAAAGAAAACTAATAGACGACTAGTGTAATATATATATATAAATCTTTTCAAGGAATAGTCAAAATAAATCCTGCTGCTTTGTACATTGCTTCCTGCTGGAACTGGAGAAGGACAATCCAGAACAAGCAGAACTGGGGCAGGAGATAAAAGGCCCGACCTCTCTTGTTTGCCTCAGGGCCCTTCTCAGTGAGCTCTATTTCACATTCCCTTCCTTATCTAAACATAAAGGAATAAATACAAATATGAATATTCTTACATATAAACATGAAATTTTCTTTTCTAAGGAAGACACTCTCAAATTAAAGTAAGTGTTTCGCATTAGATACAGTTTGGTACGACTGCATTTTTGTGACATTGTATTATTTTTTTCCTACAAAAAAATAACATTTTGACATATCTAGCTCGAATTAAAAAATTGCCTATAGTGTTCTAATTTAATCGAGAATATTTTTTTTAATTATAGAACATTTGTAATTCATACATTCCTGCCGTTTAGGAGCTATATAGCGGTTAAGTTTTAAGTTTTTTTTTTTTTTTTTTTTTTTTACCGGACCAAAACTTGAATTACGTAAAAAAGGTTAAACGTATCAATTTCATTTGTTTAACCAAAATGTATGGTGGTAATACGCTTGAAATGTCTTTGATTTAATCATTCTAACTGGTTTCAAACTGATGTTAAAAAAAAAAAAATGTATTTTGGATTACCTAACTTTTTAAATAGGTTGTTGTTTATAGAATTTTGCATTCATATACAGGGTGGGTATCTCTTAGTGTAAAAAAAAAAAAAAAAAAAAAAAAAAAAAAAAAAATGGGTGAAACTAGATCAAACATGTTGCAAAATGCCGCAGATTTCACTTTTCTATTCCAATCCGTTGCAGATATATGATAAAACAAAGACTTTTTTGAAGAAACCACGTTTTGTTTCTATAAAAGCTGTAATATCTCCATTTTGCTTAGATATTTTTCAAATTTTGACCACATTTTCGGATTTAGCATTAAATTTTCTATAATAGCTGAGTACCTGTAACCTTGAATTTTACAAACTTGGTATCTTAAGAACAGCTTGATCTTCACCTTATTTGGGGAAGTCACAATGTCTTACATCACTTCAACGCTCACCGTTTTTCGAAAAAACTATTCACAAAAATTTTCAAATGTAATAAGGTTTCGAATGATGTGTTAAACGTAATAATTTTGTTTCGATTTCATGGAGAAATTTACTTTTGAAAATCTTTAGGGTTTTTTAATACTTTTTCTTTTACTCTTTTTGAGAACTAATTTGTTTCTTTTATTCAAATGTATAAAGATATATTTAATGGCTAGGCTAGTATTATTCCGAGCAGTTTTTCCTTTCGTCCGGAAAGGGAGTAGCTGATCGTTACCACGAACTTTATTTATATGGACTATAAATTACATATTTTATTCTATTTTATTTTCTGCTTTACTGTATAGGAAGGTTAAAAAAAAGAAAATAAAAAAAGTGTATTATAAGTTTTACACTCCTAAGTTACTGTTCTTTTTATGACACATGTTTTCATATTCAACTATTTGAAAGTTCCATGTTTGGCTCAGTGTTCAATTATTCAAATGCCAGCCCTAAAAAAAAAAAAATATTTCCACGTCCTACAAAACTTTCATAAAAACTTCATAAAAAGAGCTGTTGAGCTATAAAACTGGGCTGTATATTGCCACAACTTCTCTCAAACTGAATTTTCCCCGCCTACACCAGAGAACCAAGATTCTGCAAACTTTTCTGTGAATTTTTTATATTCACTCCATCATAAATTTGTTTTTCATAAATAATATTTTTACTGAGTCAGAATTTTAAGTAATCTATAGAAATAGAAAAAGCATTTATTCTGGGACAAAGTCCCTTAAAAACTACTTATACATGACAGAAAATAAATCATATTTGGCCTAGTTATTTTAAATAAACTAATAAAATAAGATAAAATAACAAAGAAAAAAAATACACACACATATATTTATATATATATATATATATATATATATATATATATATATATATACTCACACATATACATATATTTAGTACAGTTTTAACATATTTGTAAGTGTCAAACTAGCAAATCCAAGTATTTCCTCCAAAGCAATTTTTTACCTGAAGAAGTTATTCCTTCTGAATAATCTAAGATGTGGTTCACGCCTGTGTCTAGAAACGAATGATAAAAAAAAAAATGTACTTATCACTCCCCATCGAGTGTGGTCACATTAGTACACGACTCTTTTAATAAAAAATCCCATGTTATAGAGCCATGTTACAATCTCACCCCAAGAATACAGTGCCTAGTATATTATAACAAGCAAAAACGATCAGTTTTAAAATTTGAAAATGGCATTAGGGTTTTACAAGGAATAATTTTGTTGAGTGAAGCTAAATTTTATTTAATCAACATTACAGCCAGAGCAACAATGCGGGAAGCTAACATTTTTTTTTCGGCGCCACTGAATGCAGTTTTCTCACACCGCCTAACTTTTTCGGATCTTTTAAACCTCCCTATTTCCAAGATCAGCGAACTTAGAGGTATGTTGAACTTGTAATAATAAAAAATTGAGGTACCTATGTAATATAATCACTAATATTATATTTAAGATCAAGAAGCAAGAAGCAATCAAGAGCCTCGAAGAAGGCTCAGAGCTTCTTTCATTGTTTAACCACTATAATTTTTATATTGTCTTGTCCCTAATTTCTTCACATAGTTTCGTGGCATTGTTTCTGGAAAGAAAAACAGTTGAATATGAGATAATAATTGGCTGTACTAAATTTACCCCACAAAATTTCTATGACACATTTGTACTAAAAACACCCCTTTTTCAAATTTTAATAATTTTTAAAATAACCGTAAATTACAATATGTTTAAGGTAAAACCAATATCATGCATGTATACCTATATAAATAAGTAACTCACCTTTTAAAATAATTCCTTGCAGTAGAAATGAAAATACCATAAGGTATTAAGGCTTTGTATATCTGTGTAGAAGGACCTGTTGAACAATAACCTTCCTTGGTAACTTCTAAAAAGATATAATTGATATGTAGAAGCTCATTTGACTCTCATATGGTAAAAGTCGACGCAACAACCTGTCAGAAGGAAATCACCACAGAACTATTTCTTATAGCTATTTTCCATAAGGAAAATAAAGAGTGCCAACTTAGCGCTGCGAAAATACAGCGTTCCCTGCGATCTGGCGGCGCGGAGCTGCAGACGTAAAAAAACAAAGATAATCCCAATAATTATGAACTCGCTACAACTACTCCGAAGATATATTGCACCACTGAATTTACATAAATGAAGGTGTTAACCAAATATACCACACTTACTGTATATTTCCGGACTGTATATGACGGGTCAACCGGGACGACCGGGACGAATTTTCTAGACCAGTGACATGTCCCGGTGTACCGACAACCCGGTATGACAACCCTACACCAACTCCACCTAAGAAAGATGGCCACTATAGCATGTAATCTAAAAGCGTGCGTGAGTAAAGGTTTGCTTCAAAAAGTTAAGATCTCCGCTTTCCAGTTATCATTGTGAATTTTTAAAAATAAACATATGAACATGAAACGAAAACGATTTTACATTTCTCTCAAAAGTTTACAGTCCAGAATGAACACCAATTTCCATAATAACTCAAGATGCATTAACAGTAATTGAAAGAATGGTTCCGACTGCTCACTACAATCTTAAATAATAGTCCAGTAAAATAAGGCTCCAAAAGTACGTTTTCAAGAAAAAACTGCCGAACTTTTATTCTCAACTGATCTTTATGTTTTTTGAGGTGCTGAATCTGAATTTGAAGTTTGCTACCACGGCAGACGTCGCACACTGGGGCAAGTAGCCCTAATTGTTGGCATAAACTAAATATTCTTACTTACATCTTAAATAATCATCAACGTTGGTTCTTAAAGCTATATATCATACATTGAAACATTAAAAAACCTAAATCACTCACTTTATTTGTGTAGAATACGGAAAAACCTGGAAAACAGTAAATACAAATTTTTACACTTTTCATTAAAATAAGTAACACACTTTCTATCAACAACATTTCCTCATCATCTTTGCTGTCTTCTTCTTCTGTGTCAAAACTATTTTAAAAAGGAAAAGAAAGAAAGTTTAAAGCCTCTGTCGGTAGACTTAAATTTTTTTTTAGGTAGTGTTCGTTTGCTTGTTAGAACTGGGTCTGAACTAAAAAAAAGTTAATGAATATACCCTGGTTGGACTTTCTCGACCACACTTCCGTGATGTTCACGACTTCGAATTCTTGTTACGAGCTTCCTGTGCTTTCTGTACCATGAATAAGAAACTTGTCGAGGGTCGGTGACATAGGGTACCATGGGTACTTTTCTTTATAACACTTTGCAGTACCATGAGCAAACTCTTGATAGGCATTAGTATTAATTTCATACCCCCTTGATATTGCTATCAGTATTGTATGAAGCCCTTTAATTAGTTCAGCGTCAACTCCGGTAATTTCTGACCAGATATCAGAATAAGAAAAAAAATCGCCTAGCCGTATTTCCATCGTTACTATTTCCAAAGCCAGGTTTAGGCATGTCAACAATCAAACCGCACTTTTTAAAAAACATTTTTGGATTCGACTATTGCTTTCTTTAACAACTTGTTTGTCTTCATTGCTGCGGTCTTGCCATTTTTTTACTGGAAGCTTTATGTGTATGATAGGTGTATAGGATAGGAAATGATTTTTTCGTCTATTTAATGATATTATTTAGGCAAAGGAGAAAAATGACGCTGGGGCTAATTGGGGCAAGATTTTTCAACGAAACTATTATATTCAGATAATGTACTAAAAGATGGTGGAAAAAAAATATGCTTGGACGGGTTTGGAATGTTACTAAACACTTTGCTACAGATAAACTAAAATCAATCATCTTATTTTATGATATTATTTAGGCAAATATAATCTTATATTTCAAAATTATATACCTGATGATGATGATTCCATGTCATAAAAATATAAAAGCATTAAAACTGTATGTAAAAAAAACAAACGATCTGTTAATTACAAATTGATGCCGACACTGACATTGATGCCACTGAACTTTGTCCACTTTCACCGATTATCAGTAAAAGACATGACCGTTATCAGGTTGAGGAATTACATTATTTTGTTCTGCAGAGCCTTAACTAACAGATAATTAAGTCATCACGTTGAAAGGAAAATTTTAGTTTTAGGACTTTCTGCCAGGTTTTGCTTTAGTTTGCCCCACTGTGCGTCGGCTTCATACACAAAATCACACTAAACCGCCCAATATATCGGTTATTTTCTGTATTTTACCTATAACACGAAAACGAAGCTTTTTCGATGAAAGTAATTGAATACTAATTATAGCTAGAATAAAAAAAACTACTCCGGAATCGAACCATTTACCGCGAAGCTACGGTCTTGGAAAAAAAGTTTAGAAATTGGCCAACTGGCGGCCACTCCCACTTCGCTAAAACATGTCTGTCGTACTTTTTTGTCTATAACTCCGAAACTATTTATCCGATTAAAATTACATTTTTTCATCTTTAAATAAATTAAATTTACTATTAGACTATCAAATATGAAGTATATTAAAAGCACACTAAAAAAAAACCGTATTGTTGTGAAATCCACATTTTATTGCACATTTTTCACTATAACTCCGAAACTATTCGTCCGACTCAAAATTAAATAATGAAAGTAATAGAATTAAAGTTCGGCAGTTTTTTCATCGGCAAACCCTTATTTTACTGGACTATAAGCCACAAGTCAGTAGAGAGGAGTGCCCATATTTACACCATTAGCTTGTTTTAACACATTTTTCTCTATTATGTATCGATATCCAGAGATCAAAAAATCGTCGATATGGAATTTTGAAATTTTCCTTACGATATCCAACATATCCATCGATTATACATCCATCGTGTTAATCGGCATCGAGCCTTTGTGTTTGCTAAGCCTTTTTATCATAAATATAATTATGATAAGCTTGCTAGCGGACTAAATCTGGACTATAGATTGAAAATAGATTTACAGAAAACCAAATAATATTAAGACTCTTCTACAAAGATCATGAAGATACTGCAATCGCATTGAGAAGAATATTTCTTTTCAAAGGGGAGGCTTTATACCTTGATAATATTTTTCCTTTTCTCTCCTCGCTTCTTTAACTTTCATTGCGATTTCATTCTCGGCTTCGTAAATTAGAATATCTCCAAAGAATTTTTTTAATTTCCTTTGTAGTCATATCCATAAAAGCGCTCCTAGTTGAGTATGCTTCTTATTTTCAAAATTATTCTCCGTAAAATAATTTCAGTATTATACTAAATTAAAGATTAGAGTATTTCATTTTTTAATGTACATAATCAAAATACTTTATGTACCCGATTAATCAGGAATATTTTTTTTTTGTTTAACACTTGTATGGTCTTGATGGTTTTGACTTATTATATTCGATACAGGTTTAAGGTAAGATTGTTTAAAAAAAAAAAAATAAATATTTTAAATAAGGAGTAGGTAGTTAGAGTGTGCAATCATTGAAACACAATTTGATTGTAAATATTAATTTAAAAGGTAAGCCTTTATCAGAGCTAAAAGAAAAAAAAATATGACTAAAAGTGAGTAGATATGAATTAAGATGAGAAAATAAAAACAGTATGAAAATAAAAGAAAAATACATCTTTTAAAAAAACAATGTTGAAATTTAAATAATTAAATTAAATATTTATGTATTAACTACTAACTTCCATTTTCCTCATAATTAATAACCCTTGCTCTCTTTTTCTTTTCGTTTTCACTAACAATGTAGTTTTAGCTTTGAAATGCTATTTATAATATTATTTATCTTAATCATTCCTTTCATACAGCTGACATCTTAACTCATCGTAACACTGTCCTCACCACTTACACTGATGACACGTGTGTTATCAGTAAACAATGATCCCTTCATTGCCTCCGAAACACTCCAATCCCATATCCTAAGCCATCAATAATGGTGTCAAAAATAGAGAATCAAAATAAATCCAAAAAAATCTCACCAAATAACCTTTACCCTTCGTCGTAAACCCACGACTTCCTGTCCTACAGTATCCTATAATGGTATTCCACTAATTCCTGTTGAACAGATTCGTTACTTAGTACTCCACTTGGATTATTTCCTTGGAATCCTCATACAAGACTAAACGACAAGAAATTGCCCGTCGTTACAGACTACTTCAACACTTACTAGACAAACGTTCAAAGCTCCCAATTAATTACAAAAGACTCATATACATGACTGTGATTAGACCTGTTTTATTTTCTAGCTGTGGGATCCAGCAAACCATCAAATTCTTCCCGCATCCAATCACTCCAATCCAAAATCCTTCGAAAAATCCTAATGCTCCTTACTTTGTCACAAATGAACTGATCCACAATGACCTTAATAACCCTCATGTCGCTGATTTGGCTCGCACCAGATACCTCTCCTTTCATAATAAACTTACTCCGCATCCAAATCCACTTGTTGCACAATTCGCTTCCCATTCCATTCCTGGCAATCCTCCGAGGCGCCTGAAAAGAAGATGGCCTCGGGATCTTCTCCTTTTGTAAATTTCATTAGAGTACTACCAATGGGTAGTTCCTCTACAAGTCTTAATCATGTTATCATATTGCATTTTATACAGCATATAATAATAATACAGTTGTAAACTTCAATTAATAATAGATTGTAAAAAAAATATATTCGTACTGTTTTACTTTTCATATTTTAACATTCACTCTTTTTTTCCCGTATCTTTTAGTTCGTTTTTCTTCTAGCACTGATAAAGTCTTGCTTTGTAGACCGAAACGTCTGCACAATAAATTATAATTTATATTTCAATTGTGTTTTAATGAATGTATGTCATATCAACCTACTTCATTATTATTGTCAAACTCAAACTATTTAATATTTTTAAATTAACTGTAAAGAAAAAAACAAAAAAAAAAAAAAAGCACTACCATTAATCTCGCTACACACGTCCCTCTATTCCATCCTGAAGGAACTTAAATCCCCTGATCAGCCCTCATAAATTTCTCCCATATACGTCTCGGTTTGACGGGCCACTTATTACCTTATTTGGTCATTCATAAATCCAACCACTTCACAAGGTCATTTTAACCGTCACGTCGATATAACCTGAACTATATTTACCGTATAAACACTTTCAGAACTGCCAGGATCTGACGATTATTGACGGCCGAATGACATCCTCGGCCACTCTCCTGCTCGACAAATAATTAGTTTTCGTCCTTAAGAATACTTTTTGAAAATATTCCAGAACTTAACGAATTTTATGATGGCGAAAGGACATCCTTGGCCACTTTCCTTTTCGACAAATTAGTTTCCGTTCTTAAGGATGCTATTTTGAAAAATTCGAGGTTTTAATGATTTTCAAAATGGAGGAAGGACATCCTTGTCTACTCTCATTTCCGACAAATAATAAGTTTTCGTCTTTAAGGATACTATTTTGATATCAAAAGAATTTAAACGGTCACAGGATATTCAGCCATTCTTAATATAATGTTCCAAATATTCTAAAAAATATTTGTTTCGAGGCATTATTTTTCCCTTGAATTGTAGGGGCCAGGTTTAGCACTCGTGAAGAAATATAGGTGTAATAGTAGTCTCGTAAATTGTAAATTTATATATTTCTAATCTATTGGAGCGAACGGACTAGTTTTGCGACCGAGAAATTACAAGCGTTCCGGCCTTTAATCACGCCTTTATTTCCTCTTGAATTCCATTTTCCCTAGATATTTTAGAACCTAGATAGCCAAACTGCCCTTTTTATACAAATTTAAACGCTCAGACACCTATAACGTCGAAATTATGACCGTTCCTACTTCTAACCATTATTTTTTTTTTTTACTATTATTAATTATTAGATCTATTTCCCTAATGGAATTTATGGTCATTGTTATGTATAATTTAGAATTTAACTAATCTAACAGTATAAAAATCATCAACGTATCTACTGTTCCTGATTAAAAGTTTATTCAAATTTTTTTTATCATACCAAACGTTAGATTTTTATCGAAACATTATAATAAATTTTCTATAATTGGAATGCTTAACCTAAGTAAGTTTCTCATTACAAAAACAAATCTATTTCTCCCTGCTATGTCCGTCAGGACTTAATTTCCTGACAATTTATAAGTGTTTTTAAAAAATTAATTAATTTAATTAAGTCTTCTCCAAAAGGTGATCTTGGGTTCGATAATTATATGCGTTAATTATAAATAAGAGTAAACAAAATATATTAATTAAATGAGTGGCATGCAAATGGTAAATAAATTCGACGGTTCAATAAAAACCAACGTATAATTAATTAAAGGTTGACACATAAAATTACAGTCAGGAATAAGAATCATTCTTAAGTTTAAAACTTATATGGTAAAAAAAAACTTAACCTAGTCTTATCTTAATACGAGGTCGATGCTATGTTGTGGGTGGAAGTGGCTTCATCGTGGTAAGCCGGGAGCTCCAGGGTCAAGCTCCGAAGACCTCAAGGAACCAGCTCCGGAGGAACAAGCTCAGACCAATGACAGACTGCTAGGCTGAGAAGACTGATCCTATTCTATTGGCAACTATTCTTTGTGTATGGTCCCAAAAAGGTTGTGGATTCTCGGACCACCCGTGAGAGGCTACCCTTTTGGCAATACGCGAATATTATGCTTGTTAAATAAAAACCTATAGGTTTGATACATAGCATCTCTGAATGGGAAAACAATAATATATTATGGGTACGTCTACCTATCTACTACATTCCCCAATTTACGTTATAGAATTACAAGACTAAAACGACAGGAAACCACTCGTCGTTTTCGACTTCTTCAACATTTACTAGACAAACATTCAAACCTTCCGATGTTCTAGAAAAGACTCATTTACATGACAGGCCTATTTGGGCATAAGGAGTTGAGCTTTGGGGCTCTACTAAACCATCCAATTCTTCCCGTATCCAATCCTTACAATCTAAAATCCTTCGAAAAATCCTCAATGCTCCTTACTTTGTGACCAATAAACTTATCCATAAAAACCTTAATGTTCCATATGTTACTAATTTAGGCCAAACCAGATACCTATCCTTCCATAGTAAGCTCCATAACCACTCCAATCCACTAGTCTCCCAACTTGCTTCCCACTCCATTCCTAATAATCCTCCGGGGTGTCTGAAAAGAAGATGGCCTAGAGACATTATAGTGTAGAATTTATTGAAGTGCTGCTAGTGAGTAGTTTTTTGACAAGTTATTTACATGCTATTGTATTCACTATCAATAAATTTACTTGATGTATATATTTTGTACAGTTGTAAATTTCAATAAATCTCTCTCTCTCTCTCTCCCCTTGTCTCTCTCTCTCTCCCTCTCTCTCTCTCTCTCTCTCTATATATATATATATATATATATATATATATATATATATATATATATATATAAAGAATTAAAAGGGTCAAATTACTAAAATTAAGAATAAATGATTATTATTATTAAGTTGAGAAATAATAACATGTTTTTTTTTTTTCATTCAAACCAATTTAGCTCTATTTAACATAAGGTACACCTGACAGTACAGAAGGATTATACAATCAGAATTGATGAATTAATTGCCATTTCTATTAGAATTATTTTATTTAAAAAAAAGTTTCGAATGTTAAACATTTATCATCTGTTCTAAAACATACAAAATTTTTAAACCCTCGCTAATTTGTTTTTATATATTCAAGTTTTTAAAAATGTAAGACAAGAAATCAAATATTTTGGTATTCACCTAATGAGATAGCAAGATATCTAGAAGAGTGGGAAGAAGGGTCAGGTATACTGGGACCTATTGGTTTCCACTATGACTGGTTGTTTTTTTTTCCGTTCCTAGGGAAATAAATTTAAAATTGGACTGTTGGAAATATTTATTTCGTCTTATAAACAAAAATGTAGATTGGTTTTGAGTGGATCTTCTTCTTTGAAAAGATTTTCTTCGCTATTCGAAGTTTCCTTCAACCAAACTCCTCCCTCCGACGGTTCCTCTACTCCTCTCTGCCCATCACCATCTTCTTCCGTTAGTTCCCATCGCACCATACTTTCAGCAACATCTCTCCACCTGATGTGAGGCCTACCTCACCTTCTCCTACCCTCTGCTTCCCATTCATAAGCTATTTTGGGGATTCTTTTATTATCCATTCTTTTAATATGGCCGAACCATCTCAATCTTCTTCCCTCTATTTCCTCCAGGATATTCCTCTTTACTTCCATTCTTTCTCTTATAATCTCATTTCGGATTTGTTGAATCCTTGAGATTCTAGCTGATCACCAAAAATCCATCCCAGAAATCTTTTGCCTTGTAATCTTTCTAGAGGCCATGTTTTTGAGCTGTATAGCATTAAGCTTTCTACTAGGGCATTATATATTATGTTTTTATCATATACCTCTTAGTATTTTAGTATATACCTCTTAAATACTAGAACCCAACCCATCAACCTATACACTCCGGCGCATCGAACTGCATCCTTCGAGAAATCATTTGTTATCCGTGCTTCCTCGTTATGGAATTCATTGCCCATCACAATTCGAAAAAGATCCACTCTTACTTCCTTTAAACATCATTTATTCCTTTACCTCCTTCATTTTCAATCTTCCGAGCTAATGTAAAACATGAACATTTATGTAATATACATTATACTAGTATACATAAGATGTATCCTTTTACAAGATGTCTCAGTTATTTTGTAACATATAATTTAATTATTTATCAATTTTTATTATTATCAATTGTTATTATTTATTATAATTAATTATCAAAGCCAGACGATTGTCCTATGTACTGTAATCATATGTTATTCTTAGGGGACAAGTAGTCCCAGAATAAAGTTCATTTTCTTCTTCTTCTTCTTCTTCTTCTTTTAATATTATTATATATGTTTGCATTACAGAGGACTGAATTTAACATCCAATAGCTTTCCCTCCATCGGTTATTCTTTTCTTTAATAGAAAACATTCGCAATTCAAATAATGAAATGTTTATAGAACTCAAGAATTGCTAAGGAGTATGATATCAACTAGTCGATTAAAAGATAATAGTTAACATTAATTAAAAAAAATAAACATAAAACTTGAAAGACAAAAAATAGATTAATAGAATGAATATTATATTAAATTAATACAAATAGTGAAAATATATTTAAAAAGTATATTTTTTATCTTATTTCAATTTTTTAACACAGTTTTTTTCCTCTTTCACACTTTATGTGTGAGGGAAATAGAATTTTGAGTTTGATTTCAGATTAACAACACCACACACACTTAAAAACAAAACAAAACAAACAAATGAGACTCTGAACAAGATGGGTAACATATAGTTCAATGCAGAGAAAACAAGAATCAAAGTTGCCTTCTTTGAAAAATCACTGTGTGAGAGAAATAGAATTATGAATGACACGATTCGAACACTTGATTCGACACAAACTTAGGACAACAAATAAAGGAAATTTGTTGTAAGTTAGGCTACCCTCAGTTTAGTGGGAAGCTTCTGCAATGTTACCAGCCTGAAATATGATGGAATGAATCTTGGTTATGCCTGCGGTTTTTTTTTTTTTTTTTTTTTTTTTTTTTTTTTTTTTTTTTTTTTTTTTTTTCAAAAATGTAAGGGAAAAAGTAAGTTAATAATTGCAAAAATGAGGAACTTATTCGAATTTAACGTTACCAACTCATTTTATAGTCCAGTCAATAAGTGCTGAAATGAGGGGTGTAGAGTGCATGGAATATGCGATAATTTTTGACTTCATAGCTTCGTTAGGAATAGTTAGAAGGTAAACATACTAAAAGTTCCCGCCGCTGGGGGTGAGCTAACGGTGGGGAGGAGGAGAGAAGTTCTATTTTTTTGGTTTTTCGATAATATCTCGAAAACGTGTGACCCTAGAAAAATATGTTTCAAATAAACATAAAAGCTAATTAAATTTCCTATAAAAGTAATTATATATAAATTTGTCGCAATTCTAACCGTTTACGAGATATACGTTATTGAAAATCGGTTATTTTCTGGAAAAAACAAATGTCTCCTCACTTTTTGTCAAACTTTTGCTTCTATTACGTTCCACAATCGTATCTTAGAAAAACGTCAGAATTAAAATTGTAGAGCATTAAATATACTTTAATTTCATATATACATTTTTGGTATTTGCTTCAAATGTTTAACAAAAAGTGAGGTAAACATTGTTTTTATTTCTAAAATTGTCGATTTTTAATAACGTATATCTCGAAAACCGTTGGAATTTCTAATAATACGTATATGACTTCTAGAGTCCACCGTTTTCGTGATATAATCGAAAAACAAAATTGGGACCTTCTCCTCTCCCCCCACATTTAGCTAACCCCCCCAGGAGTGGGGACTTTTAACATGTTTGCCTTCTAACTATTCCTAACGAAGCTATGAAATCAAAAATTATCGCATATTCCATGCACTCTATAATGTGTTTATTGACTGGACTATTATGGGACATGTGAGGGAAATATAATTTGAAGTTTTGAATTGAAATTTAACCATGAAAACAAATCAATAACCATGGGAAAACTACTTAACGTTTAAGAGGTAAGTATCATGCACCTACTTGTTACAAACAACGAGTAAACAAATTCGAATGAAGTAGGAGAATAACCCAGGCCTTCTCTCAGAAAATCCCCAAAAATAAAATATAAAGCTTTTCCCCTACATTTACGTTCGGTTTGCCTAAACTGAGTGGATTCTTTTATATCCTCTTATGTTCCAACCCGTCTTTGTGCTCAGAAAAATCCTGCTTGTTACAGCACATAAGGATTATCAGGTTTTGGGAAACAGAGAAGGAGTATTTTTCAACATTGTTGAGCCATTTGTTGTATCTTATAGTCTTTTTTTAAGGTGAATGTCCTGAGAATAGGAGTATGCGTATAGGGAATTTGTGTTTGCATATTATAATATATTATATGAGGCGTCCAGTTGCAAAATCGTAGCAAAACCAAATTTCTAAATTTTTCACCAGAAGCCAAGAAAAACCATAGCAATATGATGCCCAATTGATATGAATGTAATTTTTCTTGTATAATTAGCGGGAAAATAAATGGTTTTAGTTGGGCAAGCGTTATAAGGGCCCCTGTTGACCAGTTTTTTTTTCACTTGGGTTTTCTTCTGTAATTACTCCGTTTTGCATCAGTTTTGGGGACTTATTCCATTTTGCAACAGTTCGAGACTTACTCCTTTTTGATAATGAAGTTAATAAATGTTCTGAGTTGATTTATAGAGTTGAAATTATGGATTAAAAAATGATTTTACGTTCAAAAATTTTCCTAATTATTAATACATAATACAAATTATTATTCTTCTTCATCTTACTTCTAGACAGACTTTTAGTAAAACATCTTTCAAAGTGGTTAAAAACCAATTATCATTATAAAATATTTGTATACATAAATGCGATTATTTTTTAGCGTATTGAGGAACAAAATAAAAACAATTGAACTACGTAGTAGTATCGAAATATGATTGACTCTGTTTTTTAGTAGGTAACTTTAAAATTCAAAACAAATATCTATCTAAAAAAAAAATTTAAAACATTTATAAGTTTAGTTTAAAAAACAAAAAAATCAAATATAATTTAAAAAATGGACTAGTCGATAGTAATTACGATCACAATAACAGGTAACTCTTCTAAACAGCTAATTGTGTTTCTTCCACCTCATTTATGCCCCCTAAATCTGACAAATAATATGCATAATATGGCAGCCATATTGTGAGATACTCCCTTTTGGTACTGTGATAGGCATGGTTTTACTCCCTTTTGCAACAGTACGTGATTTTTAATTGTAAATTTGAACAGCTTTTCCTTCGTTTTCAAACCTAAAACCTAGTCAGTCTCCTGCGTGGCAAGGAGCTGGATCGAACGGTATATTAAACTCAATTTCGATTTTCGTTGGATTTGCTACGTTTTGCAATTAGGCACCTCATATAGAATATAAACAAAAAAATTAATGGAAAATAATTAAAATGTCAATATTTTTTTATAAATTAAAGAAACAAGCTCGTCTTTTTGCTTTATTTGGATAATAATAATAAAATGAATAAATCAGATAAATCAGTGCATCTTTTTTTTAGGATATATAGATATATTGTATATTAAAAGAATGATATTATCCGATGCGACAAACTCGCCTCGGCCTCGAGAAAATGGACTGTATGGGAAAATATGAAAACGAGGTTTCGCACCTTTGGGGAGATATTATTGAGAAGGTAGCATAAACAAATAATACATAAGAAACTTCTCACCTTGTTACTGCCGCCGACGGTCTGTCCAGAGGCCTCCGGAATCCTTATGGTCTGGCAAATGCTTCTCCTAGGCTGCAATATTTGTTCAGGCTCTCCTCCTCTAGTATCACCACTCATTAAGGGAAGAACTAAATCTTTACTGACTGACACAGGAAATAAGATCACTTTCAAAAGAGGAACAGGGTCCTGGAAGACTATTTTGTCTTGGTCAAAAAAGTGATGGAAGACCATGAGGTTTTGGGCAATGTAAATAGGTGCGTACTGGAGCACAGATGATAGAAGAAAAAGGAATATTCTAGTAGGGATTAACGCAGATAAGGGCTAGTTGCACCGGAAATACATAGAGTGCGTCAATATACGGTAAATTAAAGTTTTTCTCCTTCCCCCCTCACAATAGCGCCGATTGGCGCGAACAAATACGTTTTAGAAAAAAATGCTATTTGTTATTTAATAATTTATTCTATGAATAATTATTGTTTTATCGTCTTATTTTTGCTATCATATGGATTATTTTATGTAATAGCAATTTATTTTTTAACCGAGGTATAGATAAGTTGACAATATTTTTTGAGACTGATATTAAATTTGAGGTAACTTATTGTTAGTAAAAAGTTAAGATATTGACAATAAAATCTTAATTAGTTTATATTTATAAATTTGGACCTAAATGACTGTAGAACAATAGTTTGGGACAGTAATTGTTTCTTAAAATTCTCCATCTGTTGGTGATAAAAGTTCTCCTTCTACAGAAGTTTCTCTGTGACGCGACTTGATCTATCGTGACAACAGCCGATAAATCGCTCGCATTAATCCAGCTCGAATCCCGAATATTTTTTGTCCCTCTTTCCTCTCTTTTCTCAGCATTTGTTTCTATTTATCAGATTATCATTTTTTTTTTTTTCATCTGACTTGAAGAGGACGTTCTCAATTCGTCTGTATTTTTTTTTTTTCGTATGTTACGAGATTACTCCGTTAATTATGAATGGGATTTTGGTGATTATTTTTTTTATCGGTAGGCCATACTTTAGAGATGGTTTCATAATTTTTTTTTTTAATTTTAAATCAACTTTGCGCTTTTAAAGAAAAATAATAAGAAATCACTGTTATATCACCTTCCTCTATAAACATATTCCTCCATGGTGACTAAATCTAAATTATTAAAAAAAAATAATTTACATATACAGTCTACTTTTGATGTGTCGAGCTTCAATAATTGTAAAGATCCCCCACTATTTCATCACCGCCACACTGCTGACTAGGGTTGGGCGATAGTCGATAGTTACTATAGATATATCGATAGGTCATGCCTATCGATGGTCTCTATCGATAGTATCGACTATGGATAGATCTCTTTTAACTACTTCAAGTTTTGAAACTCTCAGAATTATGCTGATCTGTCTCTGTCCAGTGTCGAGTTCTTTAGAAATTGAATTCGGAATTCCTAGAGCTCAAGGGTTCACTCAAAGATTAAGCTAAAGGAAAGCAGAAATGCTAGTTTTTCTTTTGGGAAATATGTGGCTCAAGGAGCACACTTGACTCTTGAAATTAACTATTTCGTTATTTTTCTTTTCTGAAGATTTGATTTGTTCATTATTATTGTAACCATGTAAATTGTACTTTTTTAAAATTCAAATCAATTAGTTTTTTCTCTCATCTTTATGATATAATCTTATAATTTATAATACTGCCAATTTCAAATAGTTGAATTTAATTAAATTAGTTGAAATTTTTTATTGAATACCTCTAGAAAAAAAAAAAGAAAGCAACTATCGAAAAACTATCCATTGTTATATCGATAGTTCTCAACCGATAGTATCAGCCTGTCGATAGAGCTAACTATCGACTACCGCCCAACCCTACTGCTGACTCGTGCCATTCGAAAGTTATTTTGCTAAGGCAGGATTATACTGCCCTTCTTGGCTAAAACCGACTTCAAAAATAACCGATCATAAATTCTGAACTGGTATCGATAGTTTCGTTGATTGTTATTTTATGCTCTTTGTTTTGAAGTAATTATAATATTATTTTTTACTTTTTAGTTCAAGTTTGTACATGTAGGTTTAATCTTGAAGTCGGTTTTTTTTTTTTTTTTTTTTTTTCTAAAAATCATTTTCATTTTATTTTATACTTGAAATAATGTGATTTAAATTTTTCCAAAAGATAATAAATACTATTTATAACTAAATGCCTACATATTTATTTTCTATTTCATTCTGCCTGAAAACAGAAAGTACTGCTGGACGAAGAAGAAATTAGTTGTAGGTAAAGATTGTTTGGAAAACCAAATTATTTCATAATGTTAGAAAAAGGCCATCTAAAAATATTGCATACAAAATTTCTTGGTATATAGTTAGGTTTCAGGATGTGAAAATCAATACCTAAGACATTTATTTCGTATTTGCTAATTGAGATTTGAAATAAATATTGACAATATTATAAGTCATTAGAAACTTCCTTCCTGTGGTTAACTTATAAATTTTTTTTTTTACTTTAAAAATAAGAAGAGAGAACTATTATTGACCTCAGAAATAATGCATTTAGCTTCTATTTGTTTTTTTGTTATATACACCCAAAAGGCGTTTTTGTTACTAACAAAGGTAAAATTGGAATTGTTATGTGAAGGGCTAAAAATAGATTTCTTTACCTCTTCATTGTTTTTTTTTTCTAATTCTAAAAATGTAAATAACTATTACATAAACACAGTTTCCTCAATAAAAGTAAACGAAGTGACCAGGAAAAAAAATAGCGAATTCTTTGCACACCTTATTTATACAATTTACTGAACTGCTAGCAATTAAAATGGAAATTTAAAGGAATGTTTATGTTTCCCTAAAATAAAATTGAGGATTTTTTTTAAATTTTGTTCAGTGTGAACCAATTATTGGGAAAAAGCAAGTTAAAAAAAAACAGCTGTTTTAAGTAGGTTTATTGTTGGAAACAGAAGGAAGTATATATCAGTATTTGGAGGTTATAATATAGCATAAATTATAAAAATAATTTATTACTATTTTATATTATCTAATTATTTATAAACTTCATATTTACAATTAATAATAATAATGATAATGGTTTACTTACTTTACTACATATGGCGATGACGTTTTAGTCAGAAATGGACTGATTCACGGCGACTGATTGAGTCAGTCCATTTCATCAGTCTAGTATTTCACTCACTGTCCTCACCACTTATGCTGATGACACAAGTTTATTATCAGTAAACAAAGGTCCCTTCATTGCCTCTTAAACACTCCAACCCCATATCCTAAACATTCAAGAATGGTGTCAAAAATGGAGAATCAAAATAAACCCAAAAAAATCTCACCAAATAACCTTTACTACCTTAAACCTACGACATCCTGTCCTACAGTATTCTTCAATGATATTCCACTAATTCCTGTTGAACAGATCCGCTTTCTGGGACTCTACTTCGACAAAAGTCTTACTTGGAATCCACATACAAGACTAAAGCGACAAGAAACTGCTCGTCGTTACAGACTACTTCAACACTAGACAAACGATCAAAGTTCCCAATTCATTACAAATGACTCATTTACATGACCGTGATCGGACCTATTTGGACGTACGGAGTTAAGCTTTGGGGCTCTATTAAACCATCTAATTAATCTCGTATCTAATCCTTACAATACAAAATCCTTCAAAAAATCCTAAATGCCCCTTACTTTGTCACCAATAAACTTATCAATAAAGAACTTAATGTTCCGTATGTTGCTGAGATAGCCCGAACCAGATACCTATCATTTCAGCGTAAGCTCCACAACCACTCAAATCCATTAGTTTCTCAACTTGCTTCCCACTCTATTCCCGATAATCCTCCGAGGCGTCTGAAAAGAAGATGGCCTAGAGATCTTCTAGTGTAGAATTTTTATTGAAGTGCTACTGATGAGTAGTTATTTTCAAGTTTTGACATGTTATTATAATTGTTATCAGCTCATTTGCTTAATGTATATATTTATACAGTAGTAAATTTCAATTAATTGATATATAGAAAAAAAAAAAAAAAAAAAAAAGGATTTCATTGATAAATTTGATAGAAAATGCGTTTTTATAATTTCATAATACCTAAGACTTAAAATTGTGTCGACATGGAATAGAAAAGTTATTAAGTCGTTGTTAGAAATTTGATTCAGAGTAACTGTGGGTATTTTGATGACTAAAAAATGTTTTAAATAATTTATTTTATTCGTTATTTTAAAACCATTAACTTACATTTATTTCCGGACTACCCAATAGTTTTAGACCATTAGCGAATTAAAATAGTGAAGTGAAAACAATTTTCAGAGATGCATTCAATCCTGCTAGCTGAAGAAGACATTCCTAAATCACGCAGTTATAAATGGCTTTAGCGGGCTAGTTCGTCCAGGGCTCGTGGTTTTTGGGGTTTCCTCCCTCGCTGTGATATATGAGCTCCTGTTTTTCACTTCATTTTTAATTTTGCCTAAATAATAAATTTTCTTTTATTTACTCTCTTCAAATCTTTTCTCAGGGCCTGTATTATGAATGAAAACCTTTAAAACGAAATAAAAACAGTCTCATACATTTCGTTTATTAAAGTGGATATTTATTTATATATGAAAGGTTTAGTGGACGAAGGGGTTATGTAACTATACTTAAATTAAAGTAATTTATGTTTAAAGTTATTTTTTTTTTTTTTTTTTTTTTTTTTTTTTTTTTACAATTTTCTTTAGCATAATTCTTCATCTTCTTCATATCTGTTTTTAAATATTTAGATTTTGCTACCTGACATTTCTGCATGTGATAACATTAAACCTTTATTTGTTAAATAATGGTACATAATCATTTCTTTTATGAAAATTCAAATTTGTTTTTACTTTATTTTTTACTTTTCTTATACAAAGAAATATTTACTTCACTTGATATCTATTGCTTGTTTATTTCGTTTAACGTCACTTTATGCTGCTATGGCTAATCGGACGATGCTACGGTGGGAGTCCTAAATTTTGCCTATCCAGGTATAATTAGGATAGGGATCTTTAACGAGTACCTGACATCACACAGGCTCGGGACCCCCATTTTACGTCCCTTCCGAAGGACAGCATGGCTAAGGATTTTACTCCCTTTAAAAAATCCTAAGGTCATCTGCCGGGCTGCGAACCCGCGATCTTGGGTTTAGTTGGTTGTTATCCTAACCACTACACCACAGGTGACCCCTACTTAACCCTTTAACAGGCAGGCCGGGAATTTTGGAATACATTTCTTCTTTTTTTTTTTTCTTTCTTTCTATAGCCACGCTAACCCCTACTCATACATCATGAAAATCAAGGTTAAATATAGGATATTAGACGATTATGAGTAGGATAATGCGTCGGACATTACGTTATTTATTCAGCAAAAGGCATTAAATATGTGTATCCTCCAGGATACATTGCCTGTTAAAGGGTTAATATCTATTAACTTGACAATTCATATGTGTATGGGTATACAAGTGAATATGTGCAGTATATATAAATATATCATGGTATCTATAATATATTATATACATATATGTTACTGCATGTACAAATAGATATAGTTTATTTTCTGTATATGGGTCATTCTAAGAGAAAGGGGCATTTTTGGGTTTCTCGATTTCAGAAGTTTAGAAGTATTCCAATCAAGCTGAAAAAAAATTAGGATGCTCTCTTAAAAGCTTTAATTAAAATTCAATGCACTTCCAAATAACACCGCTTTAATTTATAAAGAAAATAAATAAATAAGAAGGCACATGGACAGGGAAATGACATCTGCAATCCGCTTTTGAAGTTTTCTTTCCTCCTTTGTAACCTTCTTTGGTGCCATCAGTACGGAAGAAGAGACAAAACGTCTGTTTTAGTTTTATTTTGTCTGCATCCTACTCCTCCGCCCTTAAGAAGTAAATATGCTCTGCCAAGCAAGGCCACCTACAGATTGCAGCTTTAAGTTTGTATGGATTTATTTATATTTAATGAGCGGACTTATTGTCATTCGGGCACACAGTAATTTATATTTATTTATAATAAAGTGTAAATGTACTAATACAACTTCAAATACAGTTTTTTATTTAGTAAAAATAATAAAAACTTTTGGATACCGTCATGATCCACTGTCCATCACGAACCTGCCCTCAATTTTGCAGATGAAGATAGGGCCATGACGAAACATATGTATTTCTAACAAGTATTGAGCAATAAGAAAAAACAGGTTTGAATAATTTCGTTTTTAATGAAGCCAGAAACTTGACGGTGGTTGTTTCGACACTCACGACTTTGCCGATGTTGTCCTTCCCCGAGTGTTCCCACTGTACTGAAGGGTATAGTTAATAGGTGATGCAAAAAGATAAAAATGGCGCGAAAAATAAGGCGGGAAAACAAAGCGGGCTAACACACGCGTTATCGGGAAAATTTGAAAAATAAAATCGGACAAGGCCATGACGTCGATGGCATGGACACTCTTATCTTTATTATAATATTGAAATCTATTGGCTCTAGCCCATTTTGGAAAATCACTTCTCAATCTCCAGCAATATTATGATCTAGGATTGAATAATCACTTCTGTATTTGCAGAAATAGACACCCTACAGAAGTTTAAAGTTGGGAATATCGTGCCCGGACAGGACAGGGCCATGACAATTGGTCAAGTTTTACAATTTTTTTACGCAAAAAAATTTCACTTTTAGACAAAGTTATACACTACAACTTAAAAATTTTCCCAGATCCAAAATCATAAATGGGGAGCCACAAATGTACTGGAAACCACTTCTGCCCCTCTCTGTGAGAATGACCCATATATCTTTTCATATTTTCTCATAGTTATTTTTTTTTATTTTATTTCATTTTTCTTACTTATGTTATTTTATTTACTGAAGTTTTTTATACAGTTATTTACAATTAATATTATTTATATGTCTCATGTTTTTATATACAAATAGAGTTATGAAATTATGCAAGCCAGACCATTGAACTACCTTGTGATACAATTTTGTTATTCTTAGGGGACAATACAATTTTTCAAACATTGACAAAATAATTTTAAAAAATGTAAATTTGTTAATTTAAAAAGTTATTTTTCTGTTTTGTCTGATCCCTCAAACATTTATAATTGCTTATCTATATATGTATATAAAAGTACGGTGACTTGAATGGCTAATTGGAGAGAAGGAAGAAGTTATCCTACCTGCGAGTGAGGTAACGAGGAGCGGCGAGTCAGCTCAATAGTGATTGCTCCCCGGAGCGGGAGAAAGCCACCAATAGGACGTCTCGTTACAGAGGGCCGATATAATCGGGCCAACCAGCACCTCCCTACTGAATATGGTAATGCCTTTTCCAAGACGTAAATATGGTAATGCTGCCGAATATCTCCGCCAAGTTAACAAGGACTCTGCATTTGGCAGATTATTGCCCCGGTAGCATGGGTAACGTAATACGTCCCCTGGAAATTGGCGTATGTCATTTGAAACAAAAGAAGGTTTCGGATTATATCATCTGGTTCTAAAATGAGAAGCGATTTGGCAGGCTCTGGTACAATTTCAATTTGTTTCTTTTTGTATGAGACATCTTCATTATACATTTTTGTTTTAGATTGATACAAGGGTAAACAGATTACAGGCCCTCCTTAATATATTCAGATTATTGAAATAAATTAGAAGATTGAAAACTAAATGAATCAAAAACACAATTTATTACATTGATATTTACTAAAAGAAAACCACCTATTACTCATATCATAATCATAAATTAGGAACAAAATTCCAGCTGAATATGCTTTCTTATACCTATTCATCATTTAATAAATAAAAATGTTAATTTTTGATTCATTGATTTTACCCCCTCCGAAGTAAACATACTAAAAGTCGGGAGTTTTCGGGCCTGGGTAAAGGAAGGGGGGGGGGCGAAAGGTCCCTTTTTTTAGTTTTTGCGCTCATATCTCGAAAACTGTTCGTCGTATGCAAAATATGATGATTTACTTAATTAAAGTTAATTAAATTGTCTACAACATTGATTCCATACACATTTTTCATATTCTGTACTGTTTCTGAGATATACGCTTGGCAAACGTGAAGGACGTTTAGTATGTTTTACCAAGAAAAGTTAAAATTTATGTAACATTTGATAGGTTAAATATAAATTGGCATAAATGTGTATTTTGAAGGAAATTTAATTTTCTAAAATATTATTCATGAAATATTTTGTCAAATGATGAACGATTTAGAAGATATGGACGGAAGTTTAACAAAAAACGTGAGGTGAAATTGTTTTTTTCGAATATTTTCACATTTTCCAAGTGTATATCTCGGAAACGGTACAGAATATGAAAAATGTGTATAGAATCAAAGTTTTAGAGAATTTAATTAACATTCATTTAATAAGTAATCATGTTTTGCATACGACGCACAGTTTTCGAGATATGAGCGCAAAATAAAAAAAAAGAGACCTTTTGCGCCCCCCCCCCTTCCTATTCCCAAGCCCGAAAACTCGAGGATTTTTAGTATGTTTACTTTCTAACTACCCTAAACATCTTTCCGAAGAAAAACCTTGGATTACAGAAAACGCACTCAACAACCCATTTCAGGCCTTCATTGACTGGGCTATAGGCCTGTGTATTACTTGGAATACCCACATACAAGACTAAAACGACAAGAAACTGCTGTTCGCAATGGACTGCTCCAGCATTTACCAGATATAGGTTCAAAGGGAAACAGGATGCGAGACATGGCCACTTACCTTCAGGGAGAAACAACGGCGTAATGTTTTCGAAAATAAAGTACTGCGTCGAAAATTTGGCCAAAAAAAGGATGAAGAAGCAGGAGAATTGAGAAGGCTCCACAGTGCGAATCTGCGCGAGTTAAATCCGGTAAATATAGTTCAAGTAATAGCAGCGCGACGCTTAAAATGGGCATGTAAATTCGAAAAAAGTAATCAGTTTTGAGACGTAAACGACCGAGGGTTGGTGGTATCGGCATCGAACCTTCGGGTTTGCTAAATAAAACCTAAGGGTTTATTTATTTATTTATTTTCTATTATTTATTATTGAAGAGTTCAGAAAAAAAAGTATCTTAATGAATTATCATATACAATAGTGGTTCGTATCCTTCAAACCAACGCTACAAATAGTAACATCCCTCTGGAGTACCAATATTTGTCTTCTTGTTTATACAAATTTTACAACATTGTTTAATAGTTGAGTTAAATAAAAAAAAATATTGCTTAAATATACATTTGCTAATTACAGTTTTCAATCAGATTTTTTGTTCGTTGGCACGATAATAAACTTCTTTTAATAATAATAACGTGTATAAAAAAAAAATTCAGCATTTTCAACTTCTGCAAAATTATCAAGTTTTTTCCCTTGAAGAAAATGGGCCATGGATCGAAACAAGTAGTAATCCGAAGGTGCGAGGTCTGGACTATATGGTTGATGAGGCAGGATTTCAAATCCTTGAAGTTCAGTAAACTTTTCTTTGGTTCGACGGGAAGTGTGTGGATGAGCAGGTCTTTTTCACACCACACTCCCTGGCAAGTTCGCGAGTGCTTGTGGACGGATTTGCCTCAACAGCTTCCTTCAGAACCTCATCAATATCCATTAATGGCCGCCCGAAGCCCTTCTTCCTTTCCAACGTCGTATCTCCAATTCTAAGTTTTTTAAACCAACGCAGCGCAGTGCGCTCTTCAAGGATACCTTCCCCTTTATATTCAATAATTTCACGAGTAACTTCAGCGGCTTTGAAATAAATAACTGAACTGAGTTTTTTTTTTTTTTTTTTTTTTTTTTTTTTTTTTTTTTTTTTTTTTTTTTTTTTATTTTTTATTTATTTAAGAAGTCCAGTGTAAGTAAACAAGCTTAGAGAATGTTGTAGAGGGATTATTAAGTATTGGTAAATAATAAATAGCATTAAGATATTTACCGACTTTTCAACTCTGGAATTTGATTCAGCAATAATTTTAAATAGGTAACCACTTTTGAGTCTTCGAGTAAACAACCGAGACGTAGATGGAAGGATTGTGTCAGAGCCGACCTAGTGGATTCGGGTTTGGAAGGAGTGGGTTGGAGGGAGGTGTGTGGTCAAAGGTTTGTGGTGTTGGCATTGAACCTTCGGGTTCGCTAAGCATTCTATTTATTTATTTATTTTAGTCAAATCTGTTACATATGTATAACTATATTAAGTATCTGTTTTTATATCTATATACTTACTGTATTTCTTTAACTCTTATTTATTACTTAACTATTTTTGTATAGCTTTTACTAATTTCCCCTTCTGTTTACCTTAATCTATATAAATCTTTCTAAATGCTAGATACATTTAGTTATTTGTTGAAAATATTTTAAAGGTTACTAACCGCCTACTTCGAAGTTAGTTTCCAACACCCAATGCCAGCCATAACTGTTCCATAAAAGATCAGCCGGTGATTCGTGTTCATAGCGGCACTATCCCGATCTATCTGCGGCAACATGAATTATTGAAGACCAAGCCTAAATCCACTAGACCTTTGTTTTCTTCACTAACAAAAGTTATTGCTCTCTTTCTATACAACTTTGTCTCTTTCTCAAAATAAAATATATATCAGTGATTTGTCGCAACCAACATTTTTCGAATTTCAAACAACAGGGTGTTCAATATTCGATGACCACCCCCTTTTTTTTCACAGTTTTTGAAATTTTGAAACGAAACTCTCGGGGTCTTAACTGTGTCAAATAAAGTTTCTTTTGAGGTTATAGTCGGCTCTCCAACCTTCTCCAGTCCTTCTCCAGCGACCCTAACTCTGAAATTCCCAATGAGATGTAGTATTTTTTTACGAAGGATTTTGATATAAAATCAAATTTTAAATCGATTTTATATTGGTCAATTTTTTTATCCGGGGTACCGTTTCGCCGCAAAACGCGAAAAATCATTTTAAGTAAATAAGCTGTCTAAAACTGGAATTGCAAAAATAAAATTAACTTTGAACAAAAATATGAAATTAAGGCCTTCCCGCGACTTGTACGACGAGCGGCGAGAACAGGTTTTCTCCGAGAGGCTTAAATCGTTGACAATCCCGTGATGAAATTAATATTTATGTACTGGCTACGTTGGAAGCGTATCCTCATTGGTGCATTCGAGACATAGCCAAGAACACCCACTTAATGACAGAACCTTAGCTTCAGTCTCTCAGCATCTTAGGGAATTAGAGCCTGACTAAGTGAATACGCTTCCACCGTAGCCAGTACATAAATGATATTAGTTCCATCACGGGCTTGTCAACGATTTGAGCCTCTCGGGGGAAACTTTTACCCCGTCTGATTAGTTTTAACGACACAATAAAAGAAGTAAAACTAAATAGACCAAGCACACCTCCTAACAGCCAAGTTCTGACTAACGCACTTAGTGAATTTCTAGAAGCATAGCACATCCACCCTACACGGGTTTTGCTCAGTATATATATATATATATATATATATATATATATATATATATATATATATATATATATATATATATATATATATATATATATATTATTTTATTTTTGAAGAGAAAAGATTTGACCCGGTCGGGATTCGAACCAAAGTTTCCACCTCTCTAGCGTGGCGCCTTATCCAACTAGGCCACCGGGGTCGTATCCGAACCAGGCAAATCTTCTCTCTTCAGTGATCCATAAGATTTCAGATTTCAGATTTGCCTGGTTCGGATACGACCCCGGTGGCCTAGTTGGATGAGCGCCACGCTAGAGAGGTGGAAACTTGGGTTAGAATCCCGACCGGGTCAAATCTTTTCTCTTCAAAAATAAAATAATATATTTAATAATATTGATTCATATCAAGAAAAATTACACACATATATATATATAGAATGAATGCCGAATCTGGGAAAAAATTGGCGGATGAAATCTGCATCGGAACATATAAGATTTCCGACATGTTAACTAGACTTTATTGTTACATAAATATAATTTTATAAACAGCCACATTTTTAATTAATAAACAGCCTCAATTAAATACCTAGTTATAATATTACATATGCCTATTTTTTATTTCAATACTCTAATTTAATAGTAAACTTGATTATACGGATTTTAGGGTATCCGGATCAATTTCGGCTCTAATTAATCCAGATAATTGGAGTTTCACAGTAATTACAAGTACGTAAATTAGGTGTGACGAGTTGTTTGGTTTAAAATATCATTCGAAGCAATGATATTGGCATTAAATACATTTAGAAGAAGAAGAAGAAAATAAACTTTATTCTGGGACTACTTGTCCCCTAAGAATAACATATGATTACAGTACATAGGACAATCCTCTGGCTTTGATAATTAATTATAATAAATAATAACAATAGATAATAATAAAAATTGATAAATAATTAAATTATATGTTACAAGATAACTGTGACATCTTGTAAAATGATACATCTTATGCATACTATGATAATGTATATTATAGTACATAAATATTCACGTTTTACATTAGCTCGGAAGATTGAAAATGAAGGAGGTAAAGGAATAAATGATGTTTAAAGGAAGTAAGAGTGGATCTTTTTCGAATTGTGATGGGCAATGAATTCCACAACGAGGAAGCACGGATAATAAAGGATTTCTTGAAGAATGCAGTTCGATGCGCCGGAGTGTATAGGTTAATGGGTTGGGTACCAGTATTTAAGAGGTGAATGGAGGAGCGCAGAGTAAGGAGGTCATGGATGTAGGTGGGTTTTTTGGTTTTTAAGGTTTGAAATATGAGAGCACCCAGGAAGTATTGACGTCGAAAACCGGGGTACAGCCACCCGATTTCAGAATACCTGTGAGATATGTGAGAACGTCTGGAGATCCCGAAAATAAATCTAATAAAACAGTTCATTACTCTTTTACATCTCATCTCGAGCTCATCAGACAGTCCTCCATATACTACGCATCCATAGTCAAAGTTAGTAAAAATGAGTGATGATACTAAAAGTTTTCGAGTACTTAATGGTAATGAATCACGGTAATGTGAAAGTTGCTTAAGAATAAAAATAGATTTTCTCGTGATTTGAGAGATATGGCTATTCCATGCAAGATGTTTATCGAAAGTTATTCCCAGATTTTTAATGGAATTTTGGAAATAAATTGGACGGTTTTTTAGGAAAAGCAGTGGATAGTAGGGAAGAGCTTTTAGGTGAGGTTTTGACCCAATGAGAATAGCCTTTGTTTTTTCTGGATTTAGACTTAATTTATTCTCCACTGCCCAAAGGTTAATGCTATCTATGTCTTTCTGTAGCTTACAAATCGCCATACTAGAAAAAAAAATGTAGATTTGATTAAAAGGTAAAATTAAAGAAATGGAAGGAGGATCTTGCCGCTAGAAAAATTTAATCATACTCAGCGAGCGGCAGCTGTTCTACAAATATTGTTCGAGTAAAATAAAGAAAAAAGAAAAAAAAATATTAAAAAACCTGAGACCCTACAAGCATAGCCTTCTTGATTGATATAGATCTAGGGTGCACTATATTTTGTTTAATCTTCATAATGGACGGCTGCTGTAAATTAAAATAAATAAAAAGGAATGCTATTGTTGAAGAACAGTTCCATCCAATCAACGTAATTGATTCAATCATCTTGATTAGAACAATTTACTCTAAACTTATTTATTTCACTTTCAATTTATTCGTTTATTCCGCGCATTGTGTTCTACAGAATAAAAAATAAATAAATAATAATGAATAAAATAAAAATATAAAATGGGTTTGTACTATCATACTTTTATTGTATCCTTATATAGACGTCTTGACCATAACACTGATCTTTTTGAGCTACGCACGACAATGTAAAAAAAAAAAAAAAAAAAAAAAAAAAAAAAAAAAAAAAAAAAAAAAAAAAAAAAAAAAAAAAAAAAAAAAAAAAAAAAAAAAAAAAAAAAAAAAAAAAAAAAAAAAAGTCATCCACTAAGTTTTCTGGTGTTTTAGCAATAAGCATCTTTTTTAATCCCTTTATTTTCCAAAATATATTACAAAGGATAAGAGAAATAAATTATTTACTCAAAATAATGAAATATAAAGAAAGTAGGTGGATCATTATCACCACAAACCTTTTTTTTTTTTATTTATTCATTTAATTGAAATTTACAACTGTATATACAATATATTATACATTAAGTAAATACGATGACAGTGATCAAAATGACACGTCACTTGTTTTTAAAGCAACTGCAATATAATAAAGGTTCTATATAATGAAGTATTATATAAGAAGGTCTCGAGGCCATCTTCTTTTAAGACGCCTCGGAGGGTTATCTAGAATGGAATGAGAAGCAAGTTGTGATACTAATGGGTTTGAATGATTGTGGAGTTTGCTATGAAAGGATAGATATCTGGTTTGAGCTAAGTCAGAAACGTAAGGTATATTTAGATCTTTGTGGATAAGTTTGTTTGTGACGAAGTAAGGAGCATTTAGGACTTTTCTAAGGATTTTGGATTGTAAGGATTGAATACGAGATGGATTGGATGGTTTAGTGGAGCCCCAAAGCTCAACTCCGTTCGTCCAAATAGGTCTAATCACAGTCATGCATATGAGTCTTTTGTAATTAATTGGAAGCTTTGAACGTTTGTCAAGTAATTGTTGAAAGTAGTCGAAAACGACGGGCAGTTTCTTGTCGTTTTAGTCTTCTGTGTGTATTTCAAGCAGATCTGTTCAACGGAAATTAATGGGGCATCATTAAAGGATGCTGAAGGACAGGAAGTCATAGGTTTACGACGAAGGGTAAAGGTTATTTGATGGGATTTATTTTGATTTTCCATTTTCGACATCATTCTTGAAGGTTTATGATATGGGATTGGAGTGTCTGGGAGGTAATCACCACAGACCAAGTTGAAAATTATATGACTAACGAAATAATTCTCTCAAATAGCATAGTGCATAAAAACTATCCGTAGAAGACATTAAATGTAATTATAACAAACTCACATTGTATATATTATATATATACATTATATATATTTTTCTAACTAAATATAAGTAATTGAAAGCTCACATGGAGGACAATTGTTAGCCAACCAAAACAAATGGAATTACAGACCGGGAATATCAAGTAGCAACTAACAGAGTTACATAGACTATCCCCCTAGCCTCCCTTTGCAGACCCTAGGCTCGTCATATTCATTCATGTCAAAACAAATACACAGTAGCGATGTGAACAGCAGTGAAGGACTATTGTCATCCGCGCGACCGCTCAAGGGTTAACCAATCGACTTCGATATCTAGAGGTTTTCTGATAAAAACTTCGTAATCTAGAGGTGCGGTGTAAGCTAAGGAATCTTCGAAAATTCGATATATCAAGGTCTTCTTAACCAATCCTTCGATATGTTGAGGTAAAAATAAACATAGGAACGGCAGGAAGATTCAAGGGGAATAGGAAAACTTCGATTTATCAAGGAATTCGCTATAGGTTTCACTGTAATTCCAAAACAGTTGGTCCTAGGGACAAATGTTATATAACAAATAATATTCTAAATTAAATTTCTGATAAGGAAATTGTCAAATTCTCAAAATACTAAACGTTACACAGCTTGCCTGGACGAGACCTTTCTTTAAAAAAACAAAGAAAAAACATGTCATGACATAGGACCTATGTCATATACCTAAAGACATATCTATGTCAATAACAAAAAGATATGTTACAAAATCCGATATAGCATATAATATGATGTTAATTTTTTTTTTCTTATTCTCTTTCACTTCTATTACCATTAATCCTTTTCGTTAATATATTAATTAAATATATTTAATTTACAATTAACTTATAATTATTATTGTTTTTATAAAATAATTTAAGTAATTAGTAATTTTTATTAAAAAAAAAAAAACAAAACAAAAAAAACCTAGAATGATATTTGTTGATTATTATTATTGCATTGTCCTTAGACTAAGAAAAACAATTAAAAACAAAACAAAAACCACAATATAAAATAGCTTTGGAACATTTTATTTGAGGAAATTCTTCAAGAACCCGCTTTTCCCGACTTCTAAAATATTTTTGTTATGATTTCATTACAACCCTTTAAAAAAAAATTAAGAATGATATAACATGAAAATGAAATTCCGTTTGTTGAAGTGGATCTCAGGAAAAGTGGATATGCGATGTTTTAATAAATTGTTTAGCCTTGAAATGCAAACAAGAGTACTTATATAGATTTTTTGATAGCTCAGTTATTCTTATAACAATTTCTTACATAGTTATGAACGACATGCTAGATATTGATCAGCACGCATTATAATTATTATTCAGACACACGAACTTATAAATATGCATTGATTCATTTAAATGTTTTTATATATTTTTCAACCTATTATATTTTAGTTTAAACTTGAGAACTATAATCTCCAAATTGTGTTACAGATTTTGGTGACTCCATGAACTCAGGATGGGCGTAAACCATTCCTCCAGGAATGATGTGGACCTCACAGACGAAGGTAATTCAACTGGAAATAATTATAATTAATTTTAAAAAGGACTCTCGTACTGTAATGCCCGGTTGCTAGAGCATTAGATATCTCATCAATAACAAACAGTCTGCTAAACCTGTGAAAAGCGTTGCTAGAACACTAGCTAGCTGACGTATCGGTTTGTCAAATCGTTCGCTAACTTAGCGATTCGCTAAGTAGCTTATTTATAAATCCAACAGATAGAGTAAGTGTAGTTGTTACATTTATGAAGCCTCTTCTACGGTTAATATCTTATATCATATTATCGTATGATGCTTCTCTCAACCATCTTTAAAAATTCAAGCTTGAGTGTTGGAATTTATCATTACTTTATTATTTCTAGAACTTCAGGTATCTTATCAATATCTCTATTAACCGCAGAAAAGGCTCGATGAATGTAACACCTACCCCACCTCTATCTGTTGGATTCATGCAGAAGCTACTTAGCGAACCTATAAGTTATCAAGTTGTTACAAATCAACAAGCAGTTACCTACTTGGTGAATCAATAAACTTATCAGTTTGTTAGCTGTTGTTTCAATAAGGTCATAGTCTAGCAACCGGGAAAAATCAGCCTAAAATTGTGCCATTACTATCTGTGATAACATATTTTTAAGTTTTTTGTATTTATTCTATTACTGAAAGATCCATATACTAGTACAGGCACGACGAACTGCGGTAAACATATATTTTTAAAATATATCAATTATAATTTAATTACAAGCAATTTTAATTATTTGTATACATAATTTATACCCAGTTTTGAAATATATTGTGTATATAAATAACTAAAAATGTTCAGGGGTACGCTGCAGAATGCCTTGCAATCAACAGAAAAGGTCTTATAGAAAAGCTTCATGATTCTGATGAATACAAAAGTACTGGTTGATTTGTACACTGGAATTTCAGTGCTTTTAGTAAGGATTTTGGAGGATATATTTTGAGGCTTGGGGCTCTTTAATGCCTGAAAACACGAGAAAGAAGTAAAAGAAAAAGAAAAACTGGCCCCCTTGAGCCTGTCTGCTAAGGAAAGAATAACATGGAACATGTTTTAGGGGTTGGTCCCTTGACCGTCAATGATTGTCATATTGTCAGTGAGATTGCCGATTCGGTGCATATATGCGTCTAATGAAAAACCCGAATACGCAATCAGCTTGTATCAGGTTTCGAAAAAACAAATTTGTGATTTTAGACCAAAAAATAATTATCCATGTGAATGAAATAACATTTTGTATTTAATGTCATAGAAGGTGCTAAAATGCACATAAATGGCAATCTCTTTGACTATTTTTTTTTTTTTTTCGCTTAGCTGTGATTCAATTTTCTGTTTGAAAATTTTCAAATTAAATAGCTTAATCCTGCAGGCCGTCTATACCCTTATGTTCTTTATTTAGTTCCCTCACCTGTATGATTGTATTGTTTATTTCCAAGGGAGAGTAATTTTTTGTGCATAATAGCCAAGAGGGATCGAGCAACATTGGTCAAATCCAGGTTAAAATTTTCTTTTAACCTAACGGATTTACTACCTACGGATAGTACACAATTTTCTTGTATTCCAAGTAAATCCGTAAGCAATACTCATTCAAATCCTTTCTATTCCGCAAATTAGTAAATCCTTCTCAATGTTGTTTCCCTAACCACTTCTTAAGTACCAGATCTCAACCTGCCGATGTATTTTTTTTTACTCGTTAATCGAATTGTTTCCTTTGAGCGACCCTTAATCATTTATTTAGTCATACATAGCAATAAAATAAAATAAAATAAAAAATCTACAAAAAAAAAATAAATCAAATTTTCATATATTTAATTTTTTTTTTTATATATGAATAAAGCTAAATAAATGAAAAAAATATATTCATGTGCTTAGTTAAATGGAGCTCAGTACCAACTCCAGCATGGATTCATTAAGTACTAATAAGGCGGAAATGAAATACCGAACACTCTCTGGTCGGAAAATTATTCATCCAAGCGTGTTTCGGAGGGCACAATTGTGACGTTGCAATTATACAGAATTCGCTTCTGCCATTAGAAATCTAAATTAACATTTGTCAGATGATTACAGAGAGAGAGCGTCCACCGATAAAATCATTCGATTTTAAATCGATAGCAATTTATTTTAGAATCCAAAGAGTAATATAAGTAATAACGAAAATTAAATAAACAGAAAGTTCATTACCAATATCACAAAAACCTATATGGAGATGGTTTTGATTGTTTTCACGAACTTAATGAAAACATATTACAAATATAAATAAAGTTTGAAATGTAAATATTGTAGTGACTTCAGTCAGCTTTCCAATTCTCTCAGCAATCAAATATAAATTTATATGCAACAGTCTATCAATTACTAACATCTCCCTTTACTATGCTCTCATAAGCAAACAAAATAGATTTGTTTATTTATTTCGTTTAACTTCACTTTATGCTGCTATGGCTAATCGGACGATGCTACGGTGGGAGTCCTAAATTTTGCCTATCCAGGTATAATTAGGATAGGGGTCTTTAACGAGTACCTGACATCGCACAGGCTCGGGACCCCAATACTACGTCCCTTCCGAAGGACGGCATAGCTAAGGATTTTTTACTCCCTTTAAAAAATCCTAAGGTCATCTGCCGGGCTGCGAACCCGTGATCTTGGGTTTGGTAGGTTGCTTAGTTGCAATAGTTATTACTAATATGGGGTTGTTCAGACATTAATACAGGTAATTGCATTTTACATATAAAAATGAAATAAGTGACAGAAGATAAGTCTTTGGTATTAAATAACACTGGCCAACAAAAAAAAATAAATTGTTTGTTTTCTGTGACTATTTTGTTGTTTCTAACTCAATTTGATACATATTTTTTAAATATGTCAACAATGTTTCTCTAACAGCTTTTGTTTTTTTTGTTATAGCTTACAAACCTTATTTAGTATTTTTACATTGATTTTAAATTTTGTTTGACAGTAAAATATATTCTGTTGTTGTTTTCGATATGCATTCGTCCAGGCGGTGTTGTGTGCTTAATCCAGATTGTATTTGAAATATTTGTGCCGAATATATATTTGAAAAATATCGAAAACCTATATTAGACTTTGTATTAATTGCATATCATCAATACTTCATGGGTTCCTCGTATTGATTGCCAAAAATGTGTTGTGGGTCTACGATTTTGGTCTATGCTAACCATTACACCACAGGTGACCCCAACAAAATAGATAATTTTAACTAATAATTGAGGTTTTATTGATTTTTCGATTAAAATCTTGTATTGATATATGCTGTGGAGCATTACTTCTTCGATCATATTTCCACGCTCAATAGTTTTTTTTAACGTGTTTAGTATTGCACTAATCAGCTGTTTCACGATTTTTAAAAAGCATAATAATACATTCATTTTTTAATTGTAATGTATGAGTTAAACCATATTAAGACACTCTTGCGGATAATTGCATACATAAACAGTGTTTATTACTAAAAGCCGATGAATAATATTTTTATACATGACAATATGATTTGGTAATAATTTTTATTCGGCAGAAATAATTTTATTGATTTCATCTGTTTAGATTTAAAATTGCAACCATAAAAGTATGAGACAGTGTGGAAAACCTTGTTTTTTCCACTGAACATGATCCATTTAAATTTTTATTATTACTAAAACTTTCTGGAACCATGAAAACTATATAGTTAAAGTTTGTTAAAAATGAGTTTAATTATTTTACTGTAGTAAACTCCATTGCGGAATAGTGCGAGCCACATATCTGTCGATTTTCAAACTGCATCACCTATTGAAGTTCATTAAATAATTATTTTTATTTTATTTAATGGAAATTTACAACTGTATATATATATATATATATATATATATATATATATATATATATATATATATATATATATATATATATATATATATATATATATATATATATATATTTTATGTTCGGATACGAGCTCGGTGGCCTAGTGGATAAGGCACCACGCTAGAGAGGTGGAGACTTGGGTTCGAATCCCAACCGGGGTCAAATCTTTTCTCTTCAAAAAATGAAAAATATATTTAAAAAATATTTAATAATCAAGAATTATTTCATATATATATATATATATATATATATATATATATATATATATATATATATACATCATCAAGTAAATATGATGATGATGATGATAAAAATGACACCACTTGTTTTTATAGCAACTACCCATTGGTAGCACTTATAAAGGTTCTATCTAAGGTACTATATTGTAAGGTCTCGAGGCCATCTTCTTTTCAGGCGCCTCGTTTGTTCATCTATTTTATGTTTTTCATAACACTGTTTCTTTTTCACTTCTCTTGTAGAATGACACTCACCATCTATCTGTCGATTTTCAAAGTTCTCTTTTATCCACATAGTAGTCCTCCTCCTTCTTAGTAGTCAATTAATTGACAATCTGTAGATTTTACTATTGCTAAACATTCTTAGAACTAAATAGATGAAGTGGTTAAAATTTGGTATTTTAAAGTTCAGTAGTTTTCTAGGTTAGTGATTACAGAATGGCTGGTATATAGATTAGGAAATAATCGTAAATTATAATATTAACAGATTTTTTTTTTTAAATTGATGTAATTTTAATGATGTATAATTATAGTTAGTATAATCAAATAATATAACTTTGACATTTTTCTTTCACGTGTACAGACTACTTCAACATTTACTAGACAAACGTTCAAAGCTCTCAATTAATTACAAAAGACTCATTTACATGACTGTGATTAGACCTATTTGGACGTACGGAGTTGAGCTTTGGGGCTCTACTAAACCATCCAATTCATCTCGTATCCAATACAAAATCCTTACAATCCAATATCCTTCGAAAAATCCTCAATGCTCCTTACTTTGTGACCAATAAACTTATCCATAAAGATCTTAATGTTCCATATGTTTCTGATTTAGCCCAAACCAGATACCTATCCTTCTATAGTAAGCTCCATAACCACTCCAATCCACTAGTCTCCCAACTTGCTTCCTCCTCCATCCCTGATAATCCTCCGAGGCGTCTGAAAAGAAGATGGCCTAGAGACCTTTTAGTGTAGATTTTATTGAAGTGCTACTAGTGAGTAGTTCTTCACAAGTTATTTGCATGCCATTGAATTCACTGTCAACACATTTACTTGTTGTATATTATTCTGTACAGTTGTAAATATCAATAAATGGAAAAAAAAAAAAAAAAACTTAACATACACCTTTATATGAAAAAGAAGTTCTTTCACGTGAGATAAATTAAATGTAATTATTAAATCATTTTATAATAACCTCTACATTGCAAGCCTATTCGGATTTCGATTATCCTTTGAGGAGTGTGAAAAGAAAATGGCCTCGAGACCTTCTTTTGTAGAATTCTGATTGAAGTTCATCCATTTCATTGTACTCGTATTTAACTGATACCATTTCTTTGCAATAAGCATCTCTGCATTTGTAATCGCTATCTCCTTATTATATAAAAAAAAAAAAGAAGCTATTTCAATTGGTGTAGTTTACTGTGTACAGCTCACGGGTTTATCAAATAATAAAATGAAAAAGTTACAATACCTAAAAACAAAGTTTATTTTTAAAAAAACAACATGTTATCTTTTACCGCACCGTTTTGTTTTGTTTTTTGCGCATTTTCGCAAGTAATAACGGTTTCAAACGTGATTTTTCTTTATTCAGTTTCGCACTAAATATCGCAACTGTCCTCAGATTTTCAATCCGAATCCAACAGAGCTAGAGCGTATGAAAAAAATCAAAATACAAATTTAAGAAAACGTGTCTTTTTTCATCCAAACCAATATAGTTCCTAAACTGTAGGTCCTAGAGATAAACGTTATATAACAAAAATTATTCTCCACTACATTTATGACTCTAAGAAAAATCTCGTAAAATTTTTGATCCGAGCACACTAACAGAGTTAAAATTCAACAAAATCAAGCAACAAAGTTTTATATTATATAACTTCTTGTTCTCTATTTTATTTTATTTTAATTTTTTATTCTTTATATTTAACTTTCAACACATGTACTAAGTATATGTAAAAAAAAAATAATAATCAAAACAAAAATTAAAAATTACATGTACATTATATACTTTTAAGTGTGTACAGAAATAAATAAAATCCCTTCTAACAAGGTTACTGCTGGAAAGAAAACACTAAAAGAAATTTACAAATTTAAACAGTTCTTTGCAGAAACATTTTTATTTATTAAGAATCATGACACATGTGTGTTATCAGTAAATAATGATCCCTTCATTGCCTCACAAAAACTCCAATCTCATGTCCTCAACCTTCAAGAATGGTGTCGAAATTGGAGAATTAAAATAAATCCAAGCAAATCCCACCAAATAACCTTTACCCTTCGCCGTAAACCTACGTCTTCTTGTCCTACAATATCCTTTAATAATATCCCACTGATCCCTGTTGAACAGATCCGCTATCTTGGACTCCAACTAGACAAACGTTTAACCTGGAATCCACATACGAGACTAAAAAGGCAGGAAACTGCTCGTCGTTTTCGACTTCTTCAACATCTACTAGACAAACGTTCAAACCTTCCGATTTATTACAAAAAACTTATTTACATGAAAGTTATCAGACCTATTTGGACATATGGAGTTGAGCTTTGGGGCTCAACTAAACCTTCTAATTCTTCCCGTATTCAATCCTTACAATCCAAAATCCTTCGAAAAATCCTTAATGCTCCTTACTTTGTCACAAACAAACTTATCCATAAAGATCCTAATGTCCCATATGTTTCTGATTTAGCCCAAACCAGATACCTATCCTTTCATAGTAAACTCCATAACCACACAAATCCACTATTCCTTCAACTTGCTTCCCATTCTATTCCCTATAACCCTCCGAGGCGTCTGAAAAGAAGATGGCCTAGAGACCTTCTAGTGTAAAGTTTTTTTTTTTTTTTTTTTTTTTTTTTTTTTTTTACTGATGAGTAGTTCTCTTCAAGTTTCGCATGTTATTGTAATCATAATCAACTCATTTACTAGATGTATATATTTTATACAGTTGTAAATTTCAATAAATGGATATAAAAAAAAAAAAAGTATCTGAAAAGTATATGTTGTTGATCAATTACTTTATAAAATATTCTAACTGTACAACACTGTCAGTTAAAAAAAAATAATTTTTTAAAAGGGATCCTTGAAGATTTTTTGTTGGGAAACCCTGTTAGACTCTGATGGTTTTTAATGTGAGATCTTTGAGCAAAAAGGGAATATTAAAAAACATATTATTTAGTTTGAATATTCTATCAGAGAGATAGGAAAATGTTATAAATTTAAAAATATAAAAATGGTCATTAGAACATTTTAATGGAGACCGAATCTACTATATGCTAATAAACTTTGCGATGTAAAATATTTCAGTGTATAGAGGACTTGGACGGTAGGAGGGGAGGGGGGGGGTTGAGCAAAAGGAGTGTGAGAAAGTTGAGAGGGGTTAGAGGGGGAGGAGGGGGAGGGGTAACATGTTACAAAGGCGAGAGGGAAGGGGGGTGGATCGAGTTCCCTTCAACAAGAATGACAGCGGCGAAACCCAAAACGCTTCTGCCCTCTCTCGTAGAGATCGCAAGGTTTTTCACATGGGATTTATCGTCATTTCTTATAAATATAAAGAAAAAATATAGTAGAAAGGATGTTTTTCATGGTTTTGTAAATGAAGTTATGAAAATTATAATAATAAATAAGCGAGCCCGAAGGTTCGATGCCGACAACAACAACCTTTGACAAAAAACCTCTCTTTAACCCTCGCCCCTAAACACAACTCTCCCAGGTCGGCCTTGACGCAATCTTCCCATCTACGTCTTGGTCTACGCCTCGGTAGTTTACCCGACGGCTCAAAACTGATTTCGAAATTCGATTATTACCAAACCCAACGACTTTATATCCCCATTTTACCGTCGCGCTGCTATTACCTGAACTTTATTTACCGGATATAACTCGCGCAGTTTTGCATTGTGAAGTCTTCTAAATTTTCCGGTTTCTTGATCCATTTTAGGGCCACGTACGTAAGCGGACAACTGTCTGTAGAGAACTGTCTGTAGTATAATAGTCTTATATATCCTAATTTTTAAATTTTGTTAAAGTGAGCGTGGACTGAGTGGTTTTTTGACCGAGAAATAACAAGCATTACCGGTTTGTAACCTAGCCCTTATGAAGTTATAAAAATAGGATTTAAAAAATACTATATAGAGCAGTGATACCAACAAGAGTTATCTTAGTTTGATTATATATATGGGGTCAGTTTTAGATTAAAATTAAAATTATGTAATTTTTTTTTACGTGTACATAACAAGAAGAGATGGGCTGACTCTTCAATAGGCTGGAAAAAAGAATCTGTTTGAACATCGGCAATGTTCGAGGCACTTCGTTTATAGCTTTATAGCCGTCTGTACTTCAAGCTACTGGTTTTTGCTTATCTTGTTATACCTGATATTTTTTTTTTTTTTTTTTTTTTTTTTATAAATAAAGAGAAATTCAGCAATATACTTTATTTAGCTAAGGGATTGAATTGTCTTTCAAATTCAATTATGTTGAAAAATAGCAGTTTGTATGACGAATCTATAATATGCACTGCCGGTCAAAAGTTTGAGACCACACTGTATTAATATCAGTAAATTTAAAATGTTTGATATTCAGTGAAAAATAAACGGATTCAAACAAAATATAACATCTGTATAGTTAAGAGCAAAACCTTAAAAGGCTGTAGTTCATTTCCGTTGAGGGAAAAAATTAGAATTACGTTTTCAATTCATAATTTAACAAACTATTTTTTTCATAATCATACCCCATTTCGTTTGCTAACAGAAAAACATTGCATTAAAAAAAATTGAAATTCGAATTAAAAGCAAACAAAAGAAAAAAAAACAAAGACCATTTTCTAGAGGCGGTATATAAAAACAGCAGAAATTTTTGTTAAACCATTTCAAATTTATTTAAATTTTTATCAAATAAGTCCCTTCCTTCAATGTGGAACATCTCGGAATCTATGTATTGGGGTTGAAAACTAACCAAGAGAAAGAAAATGTTTTTTTTTTTTTATTATTAACAAAAACCATGTGCAGAGAGATATAAAGAGAGAGGGTCAGATGCTAATGATATTTCACCTATTTGGGCACAGGGTGGTGTCGAACTTTTAACCGGCAGTTAAGTGTATATAACATACGAAAAGCTTACATGATTTGAATATATAACTAACGTAAATTGCTAAAATATGAGATTACTTTTCGTGTTCATACCTTTATATTAAATTCAAATTAAAAATTATCATTTTTTTTAATAAAAACAAAACTATGATAAAAAAGGTAGATTACCTATATTTTTTTTTTAAAAGCCATTGACATCATTTTTGTTAGTAACCTTCATTAATCGATTACGTAAGTAATGACTTTGAAAGAATACAACAAAAAGTGAATCCACCTTATGGGCATAAGGGAGAGTTGTACCTAACAGTATCTCTTTTTGCCATAGATCATAATTTTAATATATTTATTATAGATACGATATTATTTCTTTGTCAGTATGTAGTAAAATATGTTTCTAGATTCGATTTATTTTTTTTATAATTATTTTTTATAATTATAAGCTTTCCAGACGCACTAATGTGCCGATTCTACCAAGAAATTGGGTATAATCCAATATCTCTGTGGAGGGGGGTGGAGCTCCTGATTGGCAGAAGCTGAGGGTCCCGCATGACGGGACGGGAATGCGGGTCTAGAGGGAGTGCAGCCGCGCGGAACTGAAGGCGTCACTCTGGTGTCACTCTCCGTCGGCAGTTATATATCTTTCCTCGGGCTGGTTAATCTTGTGAACTCAACTGCCAACTGTTTTTTTATTTTTGTTTTCCATTATAATTCAATTTGATTTTTCGTGCGTGAAGTTTTTGATTAAAAGTATAATTGAATTCCCGTCTGCTCTTTGAGGGACTAAATTGACCTGGAATGCTAAATAATTTAATACCAAAAATCCTGGTTAAAGGTATTCGAAAATTGGATTTTAAACTGGCGAGACTCTTCCATTATATAATGTAAAAGTAATTTAATGTTTTTTATACAGCAAAACTTTAAATAATGATGACAATAAATATATTTTTTTCTTGTACCTATTATGTTATTTAATTGAAGACAATTTTGATTTCTTTAACATTTATGTGACAATAATGGAATCCTTCGAATTATTAACAAAAGACTCATTTACACAATAGTAATTAGACTTAAATAAGACAAATGGATTGAAGCTTTAGGGCTCCACTAACCCATCCAATTCATCTCGTATCTACAATCTGTTACAGATTGTAATTAAATTTGACAGATAATTTATTACTTTAATGAAACGATAAATCCTACATTACTTTCCAGAAAACTGAATATGATCTACGGTTAACACCCAGTAATATCAATAATCAATTAATTAAAATCATATCATGTAATATTGGGTTGTTTCACATGAAATGTCCGATTTTATAATATTTGAAATACATAGAGGATTTTGCGAGTCTCTGTTGTTTACTTCCAAAGTTTTTATACAGCAAAACTTTAAATAATGATGACAATATATACGCGATTTTCTTGTACCTATTATGTTATTTAATTGAAGACAATTTTGATTTCTTTAACATTTAGTGACAATAATGGAATCCTTCGAATTATTAACAAAAGACTCATTTACACAATAGTAATTAGACTTAAATAAGACAAATGGATTGAAGCTTTAGGGCTCCACTAACCGATCCAATTCATCTCGTATCTACAATCTGTTACAGCTTGTAATTAAATTTGACAGATAATTTATTAGTTTAATGAAACGATAAATCCTACATTACTTTCCAGAAAACTGAATATGATCTACGGTTAACACCCAGTAATATCAATAATCAATTAATTAAAATCATATCATATAATATCAATAATAAAATTAATTAAAATGGATTCTTCTTATAGACTACGATTGATTATGTTCCTGACTAAAACAGATTATCACCTTTTCAGAATTTAGACTGAATGAATGTTTCACTTGTGAGGGTCAGAGTTGTATACTAACCCGAAGTGGTTGGGAAAATTTGTAGAAGAGAAGTAAATACTTTTTTTGTTTTCATATGTCCAAAAATCTTGTAGTCGTCATTTAATTTTTAAAATGGATTCTTCTTATAGACTACGATTGATTATGTTCCTGACTAAGCCGAATGAATGTGGACACATTGTGAGGGTGATGAAAAAAAAAAAAAAAAGAGAAGTTATTTTTCATTTTCCAACTTGTAGTCGTCATTTTTTTTGGCGAATAAGCCATTTTTCATTTATCGAAAAAAACAAACAAAAAACAAAAACTTTTTTTTTCCCATGTATTGAAATTTACAAATGTAAAAATATATACATCTACTGAATATGTTGTTTTTATCACAATAACTTCTCAAAACTTGAAAAGAACTACTCATCAGGAGCACTTCAATAACTATTCTACACTAGAAGGTCTCTAGGCCATTTTCTTTTCATACGCCTCGGAGAGTTATCAGGAATAGAATGAGATGCAAGTTGAGAGACTATTGGATTTTTATGGTTATGGAGTTTACTATGAGACAATAGTTATCTCGTTTGGGCTAAATCAGCAACATACAGGACATTAAGATCTTTATGGATTAGTTTATTTGTAACGAAGTATTAAGGATTTTTCGAAGGATTTTGGATTGCTAGAATTGGATACGGGAAGAATTAAAAAGCTTAGTTGAGCCCGAAAAGCAAAGTACCGATTCATTTATATGAAAGTGATTAAGAGATATCTGAAATACATCTATCGTTGCAAGGGGAAGGGAGCAGGTAGGTTAATTTTTGAGATTTACCATGGGATTTCCCATATGAATCATTGGATTTTTCCGTTCCTATTGGAAAGAAATTTAAAATGGGGCTATTGTAAAAGGTTACCTGGCCATTTAAACAAAAATCTGGATCTGTTTTAAACGATTTTATTATTTCTAATGATTCATAAACATTTAATTTTAAGCTATTTTCTGCTTGATGTATTAGTTTCACTGCCGAGTTGTTATTATTATTACTTTACATAACAGCTGGTTTGTTAGATCGGTTAAGATTATTCAGAAAAACAAGGAACCTCCTAATTCACATTCCATAATTTATTAGTTTGGGAAAAACAAATAAATAAAAAATAAAATATCACCGTTTTTGATAACATTGAAGCCATTCGTGGAAGAAAGTAATAACACGATTTTAATTAAATGTTACGGAGAAACAATTTCGCCTTACTGTTTGGGACTTCGTATACTCACAAGGGGACGTTTGCAGTTGTAACTCACAGATTTGAATGCCGATTTTTGTGTGGGTAGTAGGGACCTATAATAGTGCAAAACTAGAGTTATAGCCGCCAATGGGCATAAGGAGCCGAGAAAAAAAAAAAAAATTAAAAATTACGTTTTATTTTTTTTTTAAGCTCCTTATCAAGATAGAGAAATGATTCTTTCACGTTCAATTGCAGTTGTGTATGTTATTTTTAATAAAAATAATTTTGTTATGCTCAAGACACTGCCTGGCTTTAGGGTGCTCAAAAACTCCAAAAAAAATGACAAAATTCCAGGGAAATCCGCTGTAAATCAGTGGAAACTTTTTTTCATGAGCAACTGACCTCACATTTCGATTTAACGCACCATAAAATCCTTATATGTGAAATTTCATCAAAATCAAAAAATATTAATTTTTTACCCCTTTCGAGGAGGTTGAAATTTTGAAGTTGAGATTACATCAACAATTTCTACAGGCCACAACAACTGCTGTGTTCAACCGATTACAATAGTAATAGAATCACAAGAATCGGCATACATTCTGCTTTTTATCCATGCATAATACATTGGATTTACTCCAGATTTTAGTGGACAAAAACTGATGTGAATGAAAAAATCCGAGGTCAGCTATAACTTGAGATATCTCAATAAGGGAAAATCCAGTGACCTCCGAATTTAGACTGAACTATGCAGTTTTACGGCTTCAAATGACCTTAAAATTTTGTCTTAATCGGTTGTGAAATATGTGAGATAGCGCAAATCATTTACATTTCTTCAGAAATTGACGGCCCCTTCATTGCCTACTAAAATCCTACACAATTTTAAAGGTAAAATAAAATTATTTTTGATTTTGACAAAATTAAGTTTCTACATGTTTTTGAGATGAGGAATTTGAAAATAATATCAATTTTTAGTTTAAAAGTTTTCCTCACCTATATTATATAAATAAGATGTTTTAGAATGATCTATTTCTATTATTATTTTAGTTTTTACAAGATAAATTTCAAATAAGTCCAATTCAAAAAAAAAAAAAGTATTCTTTAACCAAAACCTGATATTGAGATTATATTATTCGTCAATCTTAGGATTTCTATGCAATTTGAAATTAAAATATGTCTTTTCAAAACGTCTTATTTATAATTTAAGGTCATCTAGAAGACGTAAAACTGCATAGTTTAGCCCAAATCCGGAGGTCGCAGGATTTCCTCTTATTGAAATATCTCAAGTTATAGCTGACCTCGGATTTTTTCATTCACATCAGCTTTTGTCCACTAAAATCTGGAATAAATTCAATGTATTATGCATGGGTAAAAAGCAGAATGTATGCCGATTCTTGTGATTCTATTACTATTGTAATCGGTTGAACACAGCAGTTGTTGTGGCCTGTAGAAATTGTTGATGAAATCTCAACTTCAAAATTTCAACCTCCTCGAAAGGGGTAAAAAATTAATATTTTTTGATTTTGATGAAATTTCACATATAAGGATTTTATGGTGCGTTAAATCGAAATGTGAGGTCAGTTGCTCATGAAAAAAAGTTTCCACTGATTTACAGCGGATTTCCTTGGAATTTTGTCATTTTTTTGGAGTTTTTGAGCACCCTAAAGCCAGGTAGTGTCTTGAGCATAACAAAATTATTTTCATTAAAAATAACATACACAACTGCAATTGAAAGTGAAAGAATCATTTCTATATCTTAATTAAGAGCTAAGAAAAACAATAAAACGTGATTTTCATATTTTATTTTTTTTCTCGGCTCCCAATGCCCATTGGCGGCTATAACTCTAGTTTTGCACTATTATAGGTCCCTACTACCTACACAAAAATCGGCATTCAAATCTGTGAGTTACAACTGCAAACGTCCCCTTGTCAGTTTTATAATAATTATTTTGTTTTATTTTATTTTTATTTACATTTTCTCACCTGTAGTTTTAGTACACAAGAGATAGGGCGAATTAGTTTAAATTGTACTTTAAAACATTAATAAACTAAAAACAAATATCATTTTTTCTTTACAAATTATTAGTTAAGTTTCACTTGAGGTACGCTTGATAGTATAGAAGGATACATACAATTAAGATTGATGAATCAATTGCCACTTCTAAGTGAATTGTTTTATTAGAAAACTTGTTTCGAATGCTAAATATTCATCTTTAGTTCTAAATTCATAGTAAATCTCAGTTCTAAATTTTGTATGTTTTAAAACTGAGGATGAACGTTTAGCATTCGATACTAGTATTTTAATAAAATAATTCCAATAGAAGTGGCAATTATTTCATCAATCCAAATTAAATATTTCCAATAGTTACATTTTAAATTTGTTTACAATAGGAACGAATAAAACCAACTAGTTAATGGGAAAACCTAAATGCTTAGCATACTCGCCCTTTTCACCTTCATTTTTTTTTCAGAAATCCGTCCCCCCCCCCCCTCGTAGGTGAGTACAAATATATCTCATTTTTTGTCTAATATTTATAAAAAAACTGTAGTATATATAATGTGTATAGATAAGGGCTGATGTTTTTAATTATTTTTTAATGTTTTAGAACTGATGAATAACGTTTAACATTCGAATCCAGTTTTCAAGTAAAATAATTCCAATAGAAGTGGCGATTAATTAATGAGTCCCAACAATAATAACTTTTAATAATGAATGTCATGTTAGTATCGTATAAAATGAAGAAAGAGAAGTCTAGTGTTTGTATATAAACTCCCAGTCAAAAGTATCGCAACACTTAAACAATAAACAATTTTCATTAATTTAAAATAAATTACAATATTTCTTCAAATAAACAAAAAAGTTAAAAAACTTACTTTTTAAAATTTTCATTTTTTACAATTTTAAATTTATATTTAATAAGCCAATTCTCTACACGGTGTATACAGCTGACATCTCTACGCATCCTAGCACCATCCTTACCACGCATGCTGATGATACTTGTGTGTTATCAGTAATCTATGATCCATTTATTGCCCCCCGATACTCCAATCCCATATCACAAACCTTCAAGAATGGTGTCGAAAATGGAAAATCAAAATAAATCCCATCAAACAACCTTTACCCTTCGTCGTAAACCTATAAATTCCTGTCCTACAGTATCCTTTAATGATGTTCCACTAATCCCCGTTGAACAGATCCGCTACCTAGGACTTCATCTGGACAAACGTCTTACTTGGAATCCACACACAAGACTAAAACAACAAGAAACTGCCCTTTGTTTTCGACTACTTCAACATATACTTGACAAACGTTCAAAGCTCAATTCAAAATAATATACCTGACTGTGATTAGACCTCTCTGGACGTACGGAATTGAGTTTTGTGGCACCACTAAACCATCCAATTCATCTCGTATCCAATCATTACAATCCAAAATACTTATAAAAATCCTAAATGCTCCTTGCTTCGTCATAAACAAACTTATCCACAAAGATCTTAATGTTCCATATGTTGCTGATTTAGCCCAAACCATATATCTATCCTTTCATAGCAAACTCCACAACCATACAGTTGTAAATTCAAAATAAAAAAAAAAAAATAAATAATAAGAAATATAGCCCTCTCTGGCTTGAATGACTACTTCCACTAGTCTTGGCATACTTGTAAATAACGAAACGAACGATAAACATGGACTGATGAAAATTTGAAAAAATAATCTAAAATTCAATCGTTTGTTATTAACAGGGAAAAACATTGATTTGTCTAATCCTTAGTGTCTCACGTTTAATAAATAATATTAATATGAATATAGTCCAAGTACGGATTAAGGTAAAAAAACAGGAAAATTTCGAGAATTATGGGTGTTGCAATACTTTTGACAGGGAGTTTATTAGAAATCCTTTTAATAATCTAGTTTAGCAGAGAAGTCATCGATTCTACTGACTATTAATTTCTTCGATGAATCGATTCCTGCCCTCGATATTATATGGCACACTGAACCTCCAATAAAGCGAATTCATAGCGATCCTAGCGGTGGATATTGAGTTAGCAGATCGGCCGCCAATTCAGCTAATTGGCTGTGGGATAATAAGCCTGAACCCAAAGGATCAATGCAAACACCATCGACAATCGCTGACATTAATTATTTCTCTATCCGGAAAATAATAAAGACATTCTTGTTTTCTTAAAACTATACCTATATTTAATATATTTTTTTTAATTTTATGAATTAATTTTCTGAATGGATATCAATACTTATAAAAATATTAAATTATGCGTTGAGGTACGCATATTGGTACAGAAGGATTAATGCAGTTAGTATTAATGCATTACTTTATGGATTAAAGGGTTATGTCATATTTTTAACCTGGCGTTGGTCGCTAGCCGATCTGGTACACCGTTAGTTGCTTGGAGAGCATTTCCCTCCCTTCTTTGGTTTTCATAAAAAATACAGTTTTATGTTACCAAATATGTAGTTATAAATGGTAAATAAATGTCATCATAATGTATTGATAATTGTAGTATGGAGTATAAGGATTAACAATATATTTTTACAAAGATTTATGATAAAACAACAAAAAAACTAGAACTTTTTTTAGTATGTTACTATTTACTTAATAATGTGTTTTTCATCAGCTAGATCATTTTCTTCTATCTCTATACGATTATTACAAGTATATTTAGTATGTTCATTGTGAATTGGAACTTTGCACTTATTACAATTTTTCTTTTTTTTGTTTTTTTTATTTCTTCGGCACACCTATACCAAATCTATTTTGTTGACTCAAGCAGTCAGGAACAAGAATCTGGAATAGTAAAAATTTCAGATTCCTAGAAAATTAACCCGGCGATGGTCGCTAGCTGATCTGGTACATCGTTAGTCGCTAGGTAAACATTTCACTCACTTCTTTGATTTTCATTAAAAATGCAGTTTTACGTTACCAAATATGTAGTTATAAATGGTAAATAAATGTCATCATAATGTCTCAATAATTGTAGTACGGAGCATAAGGATTAAAAAGATCTTTTTATAAAAATTATAAAGATTTATTGTAACACTACAAAAAAAGTAAACAAAAATTAAATTGTTTACTATTTACATAATAATGTGTTTTCCATCAGCTAGATCATTTTCTTCTATTTCTATACAATTACTACAAGTATATTTAGTATGTTCATTGCGAATTGGAACATTAAACTTTTTACAATTCTGTTTTCGTTTTTCTTTTTTTATTTCTTCGGCACACCTATATTTCGTATTGCCTCAAGCAGTCAGGAACAAGAATCTGGAATATTAAACATTTCAGATTATTGAGAAAAAATGATTAAATGATTGAAAAAAAAATATAAATACAATTCACGACGATTTATTAACTAATTACTTACAATTTATCTTCTCAACTGGCTTTTATACAAACAATTCAAAATTTTAGATCCACGATTCATTTTTCACCTAAATAATCACTAATCAATCGAAAGAAATTAGAAAACTAGCTCAGTAAAATGTTACGAATAAACTGCATGAGAGATAATCTGATACGGAGGAGTGTGGACATGGCAATTTTCAGTACAAATCTTCCAATATCCTGGCAACATGCATCCATTTTACTTAGAAACCGAATATTCTTATTCGTAAATGTCCTGAACTCAGCTATACTGAGATTCAGCGATGAAAGTTAAATTTTGACGTACTTATTAAATATTTTTTAGAAGGGTGAGAGAAATGCTCGTTGCTGCGACCAACGCCGGGTTAAAAAAATAAAATCTAGTTTATTGGATGAACAATTCATGTGTAGAAGTGTTAAGTATTTAAATCTGTATATTTCAAAACAGATAGAAAACAGATATATGACGATGAAGTGCCTATGTAACATTATCCTGTTAAAGGAAAATGTAAAAAAAAAACAAAAAACTTTCAACATAAATTAATCAAAATTTAGTTTTGTTACATAACCCCATCATCCACCAAAACCGTTAATTAATATTATTAATATATAATATTAGTAATAATAAAAATAAGTAAGGCGTTAACTTTACTTCTATATTTTAAATTTACGAAAGGGTTAATAAGTGTTATCAATACCAAAGAACATTCTATCAAATGTAAAAACAGTTTTTCTATGCATAAGGATAATTTAAAGAAAATAAGAACATCTAAATTATTTTACGTACAGCCCGATGTATTGTCATTGGCAAAATTTACCGAGAGAAATTTGATGTCCGTTCCGATCGGATAAAGATGGGCTATCTATTCAAGTTTTACCTATTTTGTCATTGTACTAGATAGTTGAAACCTAAAAAGAGTAATTTTAAACAATACTGTACACGCATAATGAGAGATTTAACTCAATACTTTATTGATTTTACTTGAGGTACGCATGATGGAACAAAAGGATCAATATAATTAGGATTGATGAATTAATTGCCACTTTTATTAGAAAAATAGTTCCGAATCTTAAACATTCATCTTCAGTTCTAAAACATACAAAATTTTCAACACAAGGTTAAAGCTACCTGGTGTTTCCCGCTTGCACGATGGATATATTTCAGATATTTGTTAGATATCCTCAGGTGAGTACCAATATTTGATTTTTTGTCTTGCATTCATGAAAACTTTACTATGTATAATCCATGTAACATAGAGCTGATGTGTTAAAAATTTTGTATGTTTTAGAACTGAAGATGAAAGTTCATTCGAAACTAGTTTTCTAATAAAATTTTCTAATAGAAGTGACAATTAATTCTTTAATCGTAATTATTGATTTAAATTTGATTTTTATATATTTTTTTATTTTTATTTTTTATGATGATTGCGATTAATAAATCCAAATATGTGAGGGATGTTTGTGACGATGGTATGTGGTAATCATCCTCGCAAACATCTCTTAAATATTGGGGTGAAACAAATAAAACTTATCTTGGGAGGACTGTCATGAAAGATAAAATCTTTCAGACTTGTAAATATGCCATACTCTACCATCAGATTACATTGAGCTAATATTACATTTAACTAAAACATACTTAATTGGGTTGGCTCATTTCAATTCATAAAAAGAATCCTTTTCACAGGCCGTTGGTTATTATAAAATAATAAACAAATAAATAAAGTACTATTTTGATATATCATCCAATCCGATTGATTTTTAAGAAAAGAATATATATATATATATATATATATATATATATATATATATATATATATATTTTTTTTTTTTTTTTTTTTTTAAAACCAAAAATAGGTTTCTTCTTCTTTGTTGTTGCTAGAATTTCTGTACAAACACCCCCCTCCCCTCCAGTAGATAACAACAGAGCAATATATCACAGTCCCGCGGGCTTACTGACCCTCTTAGGGGAGTCCATCAGTCAGTCTGCTCCTGGCCGCAGGATCCAGGATGGTGGATGGAGGATGGAGGGGGGATGTCTTGAATAATCTGTCTGGAGCTGGAACTGTGACGCCACACGTCCACAATCGATATGAGCTCGTCCTGGTTATCTTCATCAATACATTTGTCGCTCATATAATACAAAATATTAAAATAATTAGAAAAAGATAAATTTTCATCAACAATAATTTTTAATATAATTGTATTATCCTAAAATACAAATTCAGTAATCGAATATATCGTCGGCTAATTTGTGATAACTTGTGTGTGAAAAATACTGATTTTACAAGAGAAGCATAGAACTGTTTATAAAATAGGTATTTTGAATGATTATTTCTCTAATAAGTACATTTTTCAACCTTTTTTTAGATCTAGTGAATGTTCTAACTTCATCGATGCGGCTATTTTTCGTTATTAGATTTAAGGAAATATTGGATACGAGAAGAGTTTAAAGAGAAATTGAGTTAAACGTCGTTTTACCTGTAATGCTTCCTACCAATCAACAAATTATAGAAAGAATATAATTATAGTGTAACAAATATACAGGGTGAGTCCTTCTTAGTGTAAAAAAACAAAACAAAACGATTGGACAAAACTAGATAGAAAATAAAGAAAAATGCCGCAGACCTACCTTTCTATTTTAATCTTTAACAAATAAACGATAATTCAAAGAATTTTTTTAATTCAAAGCTGTGATATCTTCACTCTATTTAAAGATTTTTCAAAATTTGACCTCATTTTTGGATTTAGCATTAAAGTTCCTATTTATTTTCTACTTAAGAATTAATTTTATATTTGCTTTCCAATGAAGAGTTTATTATGTTTAAAATACATATTTCCAATAAGGGATTATCATAATGTCTTACTTACAAAAGTAACTGATTTATATGCAAAATGAAAACAACACGTTTTTCCGGTTTTAAAAGTAAATTTCTCTATGAAATCGATATGGAATCATTAATTTGATCATCCTATAAAGGGTGATTAGTTTTTTGTGAGATATGCAGTTTTTTGGATAGTTTCTTGAACAACGGTGACGTTGAAATATTATAAGACATTGTAACTTCCCTAAAGAAGGTGAAGATCAAGCTGTTCTTTAGGTCCCAAGTTTGTAAAATTCAAGGATACATATACTCTGCTCTTATAGTAAAAAGTGGATACATTACAGCTTTTAGGGTAAAAAACGTAGTTTCCTTAAAATAATCTTATAATTATTAGAATTAACGTATATCTGCAACTGATTGGGATAGAAAGGTAAGGTTTGCGGCAGTTTTCTTCACTTTTGATCAAGTTTTATCCAATATGTTTTTTTTTAAGAGGTACTCACCCCGTACACATAATCAAAAATTAAAAAGTTTACATTTACTACCCAATTGGGTTTAATAAATCGTAAAGGTGTACTGTTTTGTGGCTAAAGATTGTAAGCAGGTGTATTGGCACAAATCCCTCTCGACGGCCTGATTTTTCCCTAATTAAGGTTATCTATTTCATAGAAGATTTGTTTTCCTTTGAGGTCTCCTGACTCTGAATCTGCCTTATTTTGAATTAAATGTGGATCCGGAATGATTTAAAATCCTTAGAATACATTACTATTTTTTGTAATATGTAATTACTTTTTGTGTGTTTAACTTAAACATGCTCAAGTAAAACCTGACAAAGCCCTGATAATTGGAGGCTATAATTTAAACTCAAGTTTCTTCAAGAGAGGGACAGCAGATCCTCCCCTCCTCTCCTCCTCTGTTCTTTACGTTTGTTTGCCTTGTTTAATTAATTGTAAAGCCTAGCTCTGCGGAAAGAGCCTTAAGCCCTTATAAAGATATCCTTTATAAGGGCTTAAGGTTCTGTACAATAGCACTTAGTGTTTGTCTCTTCAAGGGTCGTTGTCTCGATGCATTATGGCCTTTTACAGTTTTACTCTGTTTCTTTTTTTATTTAAAATAAAACAAAATTTCTTGTTTTCACTTTAAGAAAATATCCGGCACAGATGAGAAAATACAACAGTTATTTCCTGTGAAGGATAAGAAAAAGGAAGAAGCTTCGTTTCCAAACACTTACCTACTTAAATAAAATAGAATTGAAAAAAAACAAAAAAACTTCGTTCTGGGACCAAGTACCTTAAGAATAAAATTACATAACACAAAGTAAAACAATTTATGTAGAAGTAGATTGGGTTCTTTAATAAACATTTTTTTGGCACGACTCCTAATTTATTTATTTTTCTTGTTTTAACTACATCTTTCGGGACTTTAGTCTCATCTTCAGGTTTCTTATTTACTGTGGTTTATTCACTTAAATGTATATATTAACTCAGTCTTAATATAGATTAAGAGTTAATAAAGACTTTAAAGGATAGACCAAATACGATACCTTGGATTTCATCTGGACAAGAGACTTACCTGGAACCCTCATACAGATTGAAAAGACAAGAAGCTGCACGTAGATTTCGACTGCTACAACACTTACTTGACAAACGTTCAAATCTCCTGATTCACTACTTAAAACTCATCTATATGACGATTATCAGACCTATTTGGACTTACGGTGTAGTATTGTGGGGATCCACTAAACCATCGAATTCTTCCCGCATCCAATCACTCCAATCCAAAATCCTTCGAAAAATACTTAATGCTCCTTACTTTGTCACAAATGAATTAATCCATAATAACCTGAATATCTCATATGTCGCCGATTTAGTACGAACCAGATACCTCTCCTTTCATAATAAACTTAACACTCATCCAAATCTACTTGTTGCACAGCTTGCTTCCCATTCCATTCCTGGCAATCCTCCGAAGCGTCTGAAAAGAAGATGGCCTCGTGATCTTCTTTTGTAAATATTCATTAGAGTACTACCAATGGGTAGTTTCTCTACAAGTTTTATTCATGCCATTATATCTCATATATACCTATACTAGATGTGTTTTCTAATACAGTTGTAAATTTCTATTAAAAAAAAAAAAAAAAAAAAAAAAAAAAAAAAAGGATAGACAATGTACATAAACCAAAACAAACAAGAAACCTGAGGATGAAACTAAAGTCTCGAAACTTGTAGTGAAACAAGCTAACAAGCTAAATAAATAAATTAGGAGTTGCGGCACCAATGATATAACAAAGTAAAATCATATCTGGCCTTGAGATTTTTAAAAATAAAAAAACATAAATAAAAGTGAATTGAAATTTACATGAGAACAAATTCAAAACAAAAAGATAAAGAAATACTATAATTAGAAAAAAAACGGGGAAATATAGAAAACACAAACATAAATATTATAATCAAAATTGTGGAAAGAAAACAGAAAAAATGATAATGAAAAAGAAAACAAAAATTTAAAATCAAAAAGTATCTAGAAAAACAAACTAAAACATTATCATAAGCAAATAATTTAGGCTAGTATTTTATGCCGGACATACTAGACTGGCATACATTATGATACATCCATATAATTATAGTTTTAGTGATTTAGGAAATATTTTAATTACTTATTTTATTTAAACATATAAAGCTATATTTATTTATTTATACATAAAGCAAAACATGTAACTGTTTTGATCAGTTATAGTATATTTATATTTCCTTATAAAGTCGTTTCGTTTTTATTTGTTATTATAAGCTCCTGGGTTAGTAAATAAAACATGTGTTATTGAACAGCTGATTGTCTCCTTATCACTTAATAAACCAACTTACCTTTGCAGTACATCTAATATAATTAATACAGATGTGATAATCTGATAAGTAACAGTAATGTGTTTATTAGGAAGTGACATACTTTGATCTATTATATACTGAAAATATTGGGTTGTTTCACATGAAATGTCCGTTTTCAAGGTAAAGAGATTTTAGTAAAAATACAATATGAAAACAATATAATTTTATTCGAAGTATTTAACTTCTTTTTCTACACATTTTTCCCAACGTGACAACAACTTTTTTATCCCGGATTTGAAAAACTCTGAGCTTTGAAGTGAAACAAAATCTGAAAACGCACTTTTGATTTCAGCATCATTTGCAAAAATTTTTCCTCTGCAAAAGTTGTCTAAATTCCTGAAAAGGTGATAATCTGTTGAATACAAGTCGGGAGAATATGGTGGGTGCGGAAGAACTTCCTACCTCAGCTCTTTCAATTTATGCATGGTAAGTTTTGAAACGTGGGGTCTAGCGTTGTCGTGTAGGAGTATAGGGCCCTTCCGATTTACCAATCCAGGTTGTTTTTTCAATAATTTTTCGTGCATTTGGCCAATTTCATTGCAGTAGGTCGTAGAGGTAATGGTCTCACCTCTCTAATTACAATTGGAGGTCTTCCTCGGGGCTGGTTTTCCAAGTTGGTATCCCCAGCCGAAAACTTAGCAAACCAACGGCGAATGGTTCGTTCATTTACACTCCCTTCCCCAAACGCCTTAAAGATGTTTCTAGCAGCCTCAGCAGCCGAACGACCTGGTTTAAACTCATAAAAAAATATTACACGAAAATCGCGTGTTTCCATGTTCATATTTGAAGGTATACTAAACATTGATTGGGAAGCTAATGTTTATAAAAGAAAAGTAGAGGATTAGTAACTGCTTGATTATGATATGTGAACTTTGGAAGTAAACAACAGAGACTCGCAAAATCCTCCATGTATTTCAAATATTATAATTTCGGACATTTCATGTGAAACAACCCAATAATTATTATACAACATACTGTGTAATATATTATTTAATATGAAGACCCATACGGTTAACTTTGCCCCAAGTAACCTTAACTAAACCTAGGAGAGCAGCATTTTCTGCGGCTAATCAAATAGTCAGGCTTGGATTTGCTCGTTCAATGATCCGGGTAGGGAGAAGAGACTTGTAATCTAGATTGTGGATTGTGGATTGTGGATTATAGAAAGAGTGTTATTAATCTAATCTCTAACGATTAAATACAGACTGATTCTTTGTTCTTGATTTAGAAAAGGCTTTTGAATAAGTTTGTTGTATTAAAACTTTAATTCCGAACAGCCAGTTTTTTATTTTTCATTTAAAATGTTTGAGGCTTTAGTACTTTCATTCTGCCTCCACTGGTTCAAAAAACGTGACGTGTTAAAAGAAAGTACTAGATTAATTTGTGTTAAATTTTTTATGTCCTCCGTAAGTAAATATTTATTTTCGGGATTTCTTGACGTTCTCACTTATCTTACAGGTATTCTAAAATTGTGTGGCTTTACTCCAGTTTCAGACGTCGATACTTCCTTGGTGCACTAATATTTCAATTCTTAAAAAAAATTTTATTCCTGACCTCCATACTTTGCGCTCCCCCATTGACCTTTTAAATGCTAGAACCCGATCCATCAACCTTCAAAAAATCCTTTATTATCCGTGCTTCCTCTTTACGGAATTCATTTCCCACCTGAATTTGAAAAAGTTTCACTCTTACTTCCTTTAAACATCATCTATTTCTTTAACTCCTCAATCTTCCGAGTAAATGTAAAACATGAATATTTATGTTATATACCTTATAATTATATACATAACATGTATCCTTTTATAAAATTACTCATTCATTTTGTAACCCACAATATAATTATTAATGAATTATTATTATTATTATTATTATTATTATTATTATTGATTAAGATTAATTTTCTTAGAGGACAAGTTGTCCCAGAATAAACTTCATTTTATTTTTCTTCTTAAGTACCTCTGTTTGCCATGTCAAAACAAGATTTTAGTAAAATTTAGTTTTACAATTTCCAACGTGGTCGAAGTGTTAGGCCGTGTTTAGCGTGAAATCGTCACCGTTGTTTGGGGTTAAGGAAGCATCAGCGATTGTACAGTACTGGGATGGTTCCAATGATTTCGTCAAAATCTTGATATAATATAACTCCATAAAATGCTAACAATTAGAAAGAGGAGGATAAACACAGATTTATATTATGTAGTTTTAAAAAGACACGAAGGAATATAAAAATAAAAAAATAAAATAAAAATCGATAAAAATCGATAAAGCAAAGGATTGAAATTTTGATTTGATAAATAATCTTCTTCATTTGGTAGAAATAATTCTATCGATATCATCTGGTTGGATTTTAATTTCAAACCTTAAATGTATAAGACAATTTGGCAAATCTCGTTTTTTCTACTTAATATTCGGCATTTAAATTTTATTCTTTGTAAATTTTATTATTAATAAACCTTCCTAGAACTATAAAAATGGTGTAGTTAAAATTTGGTACAGATACGAGGTGTGATCAAAAAGTTCCAGGACTGAATTTTTATACATTTATTCATACAACATACAAGTTATTCAAATTTGTCTCCTTCGAAGTACTCCCCTGGGAAGCTACACACTTTTCCCACCGGTGTTTCCACTGATCAAAGGCCCCAGAAAACTCTTATTTTGTAAAGGTGTTTAGCAGCTACGTTGGTTTTTCTTTAATTTCGTCAACTGTTTTTCCCAATCTGATCGTCCTTTCAGGTGTCTCTGTTTGAAATCTTCGCTTCGGGAAAAGAAAAAAGTCGGCTGGAGCCAGGTCAGGTGAGTAGGGGGCTGAGGAATGACAGTCATTGCGTTTTTTACACAAAAGTTACGGATAACTAATGCAGAGTGAACAAGAGCATTGTCATGGTGAAGGACCCAATCACCATTTTGCCACAGCTCAGGTCTCTTTCTTCTCACAGCATTACGCAATTTTCTGAGGGTTTCAAGATAAACAAAACGATTAATTGTTTGACCTTGTGGAAGGATTTCATAGTAGACAACACCTTTACAGTCAAAGAAAACCGTAAGCATGACCTTCACATTTGATTCGACTTGGCGTGCTTTCTTGGGCCTTGGAGAACCTTTTGATGCCCATTGTGATGATTGGGCTTTTGTTTCCACATAGTAACCAAAAACCCATGTCTCGTCTCCCGTAATGACATGTTTCAAGAAGCTTTCGTCGTCATTTGCCTTTTGAAGAAGTTCCTTAGAAACATGAGTTCGGTGTTGTTTTTGGTTTTCAGTCAACAGTTTTGGCACAAACTTTGCTGCAACACGACGCATTTGAAGTTTTTCAGTTAAAATTTCCTGACATGACCCAAATGAAATGTTACACTCTTCTGCCATTTCACGGATTGTTAGTCGACGGTCTGATCGTACGAGAGCGTTCACTTTAGCAACATTGTCATCATTGATTGACGTTGAAGGGCGTCCGGAACGAGCATCGTCGTCTGTGGATGTTCGGCCATCTTTAAACCTCTTGAACCACTGATGGCAGCATGATCGGCTCAGACATTCTTCACCAAAAGCCTCTTGTAACATCAAAAAGGTTTCAGAAAACGTTTTGTTCAGTTTCACACAAACACATTGCTCTTCTTTCACATTCATTTTCATAAATTAGCCAAACTCTATAAAACTAACCTCAAACAAACTGTGCTAATGTTACTTTCAGTGATGTTATGATTGATCTGCAAACACAGCTTTGTTCCTGTTGAGTCAGGCAATACAATGCTGCCAACCGCATCGCTGTGAGACATTGCATTCCCATAGTATATAAAAAGTCCTGGAACTTTTTGATCACACCTCGTAGTTTCAGTTGTGCTAACCATATATCGGTCTCTTTTTAAACTTCACTTGAATCCACATTATCCACCACATATTTAAATCTTTTTTCTATAATTAAATTGAATATAAGTAAATTTTTAAAAAAATAAGTTAATTTCAAGCTTTATAAAGCATTGTACCTTCGTAACCTCTCAAGTTGAATAGCGCTTGTCTCCTATCGGTAAAGTTTCAGACTTAACTGTTATTCACATATTATAGCTGTTTTAATAACAATCTAATAAAAAATCAATAGATTTTATTATTGCAAAACCGTCCTTAAACAATAAAGATGACGTGGTAAAAATTTAGTACAGAATGGTTCAGTAGTTTTTGCCGTAAGTGATCACAAATGAATAATTGCTTTTCCTTTTATATAATAGTGTATATAAAATAAAAAAATGAAATACATTTGGGGACTCGATGGCCGAGCGTGTTAGGGTGAGGATCTCAGTGCGGTCGGTACAGAAGAGAAATTCTAAAGGATGTTAAAAGACCCATAAACCAAAATAAGAATCAAAAGACTGAGATTCTATACACGGTAAAATTGGACCGATGGTTACTAAACAAGAGAATATTTGATAAAATTCGTGAATAAAAAGGCAGAGGAGGTTATGTAAAACAAATGTGAAAGGAAACAGAAAAATTAAAAAGGACAGATAAAAGCTGCCTAGATGGAGAACGATCCGGAAAGGAATTAAAGGAAATCAAGGTTCTTGTGGAAAATTAAGAAAACTGGAAGTGTGTTATATAACGAAGGAAGCAAAAACAAGCAGTAATTATGAGAAAATACTAGGATAAAAGAATGGCGATAATAAGAAAGGAAAAGTAATTATATCTCCGTGGTTTTAAAAGGTCGTTTCGTGATTAAACGACAAAAAAAAAAAATAATAATAATAAAATAAAATAAATTAGGGAACTCGTTGACCAAACTAGTTGGGACGAGGATCTCAGTGCGCTCGGTAAAGAAGATCGTGGGTTCGAATCCCATTCGGGTGGGTTAAAATTGTTTGCGTAGTGGCCCTCGAAATTAATCTTGATCTTTCCACCCTGGCTAGAATAGGTTAGTAACCTTTAGGATAGCCTATAACATTCTGCCTTAGTTGGAGTATATGAGGATCTTAAGCACTAGTAAGCAACAAAAAAATAAATTGGGAATAATAAAGATACTTTATAGAAGATATTTACAATCTGAGGCACTCCATCAATCAAACAGCCATTGGCCGAAAATAGAACGGTTCGCAGTTATAGCCTATCGAGAAACCATTAATGAAACTAAACGGAAGTTGTGTCCTGATGATTAAGTGTGCAGCCCCCCAACGCCGATCGAACTATTCATTTGGCACTGGTGATAAATTACTCTACAGCAGCACTCGATAAAACAGTCGAGGCTTAAAGTTTTTAAAATGGAAAAATAATGAACCTTCATTTATATGAAAAAATTGGATTTTTTTTTTTTTTCAACAATAACAAGTTTCCAGAAAACATGTTATCTCAATCACTTAATGAATTAAATAAATTCAGGCTTGGCGGTGTTATACCTTTGCTTTATATTATTTTATTTATGAGTATACAGTGGAACCTTGATATAACTAACCTCAAGGGGAACCAGAAAACTTCGAGTTATCGAGTTGTGATTTCTGACTGACTTCGATATACAGAGGTTAGAGGTTTAGAATAACATTCTCGAGAACATATTTTTACATGGGCCTTTGGAACAAATCTAAAATAGTAGTTTGTCTACCTGAACACGTCACTTCGTCTAAGTCGATATCTTGGAACTCGGACCATTTTAACCTCTTTAATAATGAAAAAACTTGATTTTCATTCTTCAGCATATTTTCCAAAATTGTGGATAAGGTGTTCGCTGGTATTCTGAACTTTTTTGCTATATCGCACTTTCTGTCAACCCAGGCTTGAATAATTTTCAATTTTTCTTTATACGAAAGTGTTTTACGCTTTACCATTTTCGAGAATAAAAAAACAAATATTGTGGAACAACATAAAACGAAACGTATCGCATAATGGTTTTATCAGATACTGAAACAATTTCAGGATGCAATTACAGTTAATCTTGGAGAGGTTTAATAGAGGTTTTTCAATCAAAACTTCGTTTTGTAGAGGTGCGGTGTAAGCTAAGGAATCGAAAATTCGATATATCAAGGTCTTCTTAACCAATCCTTCGATATCTAGAGGTAAAAATAACATAGGAATGATATGCAGATTCAAGGGGAAAAGAAAAACTTTAGTTTATCAAGGACTCATCTTCACTTCGGATAGGTTGGGATATATTGTGATATTTAGGGATTTTTTTGGTTACATTCCAGAGGGAGTTGTCAGAGGTAGAGAGGGAGGAAAGAAAGGGGTTGTAGTATTGGGATCTAATGGAAGCCAATTTCTTTTTAACTAATGTGGTGTAGTGGTTATAAGTTCACCGATCATCAGGATGCCTGGTTAAATAACCATTACGTTTGGTTCTAGAATAGGATCTAGAATTACGTTTGGTTTGGATAAGGTCTACTAGTTCTTGTGGTGAAGGATTTTTATTACGATTATATAGCATGGTTGAGGAAAAGATGCATTCCAAGATGCTAGTTGAATTAAATTCGTAAAGGAGTTGGCTGCATCATCTAGTTCTTGGAATGTTTTCAAGGATACTCTGAGGTCTATAGAATCAGTTAATATTTGTGGAAAAAGGTTCCAGTTTATTGGCCCATAAATGATGGGGGAGGAATCTATCCAATCATCCCAATCCTCTAGCCCAATCCCTATCCAGTCTTAACCATCCCTATAACCCTCCCAGAAGGTTGAAACGGCAATGGCCCCGAGACCTTTCGTAATATAATGCTATGCTGGAGTCCTGGTACTGACCAGCTTCTCTACTCAGATCCTGAGCATATGTAGCTATAGCGCTCCCACTCAGCCTCCACTGGATATTACCAGTAATGCAGCTGAGATTGGGATCTCTTTGGGCTTGGCCTTGACTCCCGATAATTGGGGGAATAGGCTCGATTCGGTTCCCAGGCTGAGTGGGTCTGTATTGTACATATAGTATAATTTTTTTTTTCCCCTCGAATGGGCCAACAGAGGACCGCATGCCAATTTCAATTCTTTCTTCCTTGTTCTTTTCCTTTCTTCCAGTATGCTTTCATCTGTTCACCATGTTTCCTCTTTCTGTGCTCAGACCATTTTGCACCAGTCCTTTTCACTTTCCTGCCCAGGAATCCCTCCATTTTTAATACTTTTTGCCGAAGTCTTCTTTATTATATATTTCTTCTTTTTTTTATATATATATATTTTTTTCATTGACCCAGCTTTTTTGGTTTCTAAAGATCCTTTTTATCAGCCATTCGACTCATTGACCCAGCTTGTTGTTGGTTTCTTACCTCACAGATATTTGCAAATCTTACCTGTCAATCTACTATCAGCCATTCGATATAAGTGACCAAAAAACATCAATCTTTTTTTTCTCATTACATCTGATATTTTTTCTACATTTTGATATATTTCATCATTATTTCGTAACCTCCAACCTGCTATTGTGTTTTGAGGGCATAATATTTTACTCGTGATTCGCCTTTCTAGTTTTTCAGGTTTTTTTTTATTTATATATTTTTTTTATTTCTTTTTTATTTGATTTTTATTATTTAATTTTATTTTTGATGATTTAATTATTAGTTTTATTTTTATAGTTATTATTTTTTTTATTTTTATTTACTACTATTATTAATTTTGTGTGTATGTATACCTGTATATATTGTATAAATGAATACATCTTTAGCACTGTCACCTATTGCCCTTCATTGAGGCAAATTGTACATATATTTCAATAAAAAAAAAAATCAAGGAATTCACTATATCGTGGTTCCACTGTGCTTATTTACTTATAACCTTTTAGCACAGTCCAAGAATTTACCAACTCGTACATCAGCTTACTATATATTCTAAATGTTTCAATTATATTCCACGAATCCCTGTTGAACAGATCCGCTGACTAACATCTGTTAATCCATCTGGATAAGCGTCTAACTTGGAATATATATGCAAGACTGAAACTTCAGGAAACTGCCAATCCGACTATTTCAACATTTACTAGACAAACGCTCTGAGCTTCCAATAAATAAGGAACGACTGATCTACATAATTATTGTAAGCCCTTGTAGAGTTGAGTTTCAGATATACACCTTACAATTCAATTCATAATTATATCCAATCCTCACAATCTAAAATCTACCATTCAATTCCCTATTACACTTATAAACCTACCTTTAATAATCTTAACGTACAGTACCTGAAACCAAGATGCTTGAACCCAAATATCCACTAAAAATGTATATACCCAATAAAACAACAAATTTTTTTTTAATTCGCATTTGATTCCCTCTAAGAGGAATCTCTGAGGCTTCTGAAAGGAAATTGCCCTCGTACCTTCTAATATATCACATTCATTGGTTTTAAGTTCGGAAGTTGCTTTTCAGTTTTTCAATTTCCATTCTTGTCTCACAAAATAGGAGCACATTGCAGGCAATAATATTGTTTTAAGAAATTGTCAACACTTCAACAAATCTAAATCTAAAGCAAAACTTTTAACAATCAAACACAAGAAAATTTTACTTTACACGCGATAATAAAATACAACAGAAATTTATTATTAATTTAATTTTTATTTATTTATTTATTTTTTTTATTGACACTCTAGTTTTGTAGATAATGCTTTTTTTTTTCGTTTGGGCCTACTTAGGACCACGGGGCTCGTTTCGACTCCTTATATGGGTCTGCTGTTTCTTCTTAGCCCAGAAAGCTTTTATTTTCTGGCTATGAGCAAGCTTTCTCTCCTCTGTCCACTTTGGTCTGTTGGTTCCGGAGCTCTTTTTACTGGTAAGGTGCACTGGGAATACTTCTTGTAAAATCATCTGCCAAAATTTGGACCTATCCTGAATGGTCTCCAGTGGAAGTTGGTCCAGGTTTGATTTCACTGTGTTGATCCATTTATTCTTGGAGGCTTTCCCTCTACCTGTCGCAGTGAAGATCCTGTTTGTGAGTCTGTTGGTGTTCATTCGGGTTGAATGTCCATAGAAAGTTAGTCGTCTCTTCCTCATTGAAGTGATTATGTCTTCTTGGAGATGGTACAGCTCTCCATTGTGTCTGATCCTGTAGGTGCCATCCTCTTCTCTTATTGGCCCTAGTATTCTCCTTAAGATTTTCCGTTCTTTGAGCTCTAGTTTCCTGAGTGGACCCTTTCTGTTCATCAAGAGGCATTCGGAGGCATAGAGTACAGAGGGCTTTACTACTGAGTTAGAATGTCGGAGTTTAAGTTTCTTGGAAAGGTGCTTCTGTTCTTGCAGGCGTGGTAGACCCTCTCCGACTTGGTACATCTGGTATCTATAGCCAAGTTCTCACTTTCGTTTGCTGATATCCATTCTCCTAAATACTTTACTGCAAGCACTTTACGAATGGTGGTGCCTTCTAGTGGAATTGTAGATGGGGCTTCTTTTATATTAGTCATGAACTCAGTTTTTTGTATGCTGACCCTCAAACCGGCCTTAACTGCTATGCTGGAGAGGCTCTGTAGTTGGTAAGTAGCCTCCTCTATATTGTTGGATAACAAGACTAGGTCATCAACAAAGGCTAGGCAGGGTACATTAAGGTTATCTTTCTTGTATCCAATCCTTATTCCAGTTCCCAATGGCACTGTGCAAGTCCATTATCTGATAATCTTCTCCAGTACGCAGTTGAATAGTATGCAAGAGAGACCTCTCAGAGAGCTCACCTCTAAACTTGACTTTGGAGGTAGTGTTTCTCAAAGTGGCCTTCACTACCATAGTCTGGTAGTCTTCTCATCTAGGCCCAATTCACTTAAGGTGGAGATCAGGGTCTGCCGATAATTATTTATTTATTAATATTAAAGATACTATCTATTTATTTAAATGAAAAAAACTCAATTTCTCCCTGATTGGGGAAAACAATAAATCATGCATATATATATATATATATATATATATATATATATAATATATATATATATATATATATATATATATATATATATAATCAACTGTTTCCCCCTATTTACATTTTAGAATTAAAAGGATCAAATTACTTAAATTAATTTTTTTTTTGACTTTATATATTTATTCACACCTGTCAAATAAAATTTGACAACCAGTGAATTTGCTGTACGAATTTAAATGGCTTGAAAGGCATGAGAGGGAGCAGAACCCAGCGGCACCTCCAGTCTTTATTTTATTTTATTATTTTAGTCAAGGAAGTCTCTCATCCAGCTCCTTTTTAGTCTTCTCTGTGTGTTGTCGGGAATATATGTTGCGGCCATGTTGTTTATTTGTGTATTAGGATGTCCATGTAGTTTTTCGTGGAATCGTTTGTAGTAGGTTTGTATTTGTTCTTTAAATGTTGCTATGCGCAGGTCACTATGTAAAGTTATGTTGCTTACGTACCATGGGGCTTTTGTAATTGTCCTGAATGTTTTTGCCTGGAAGATTTGGAGTTTGTTAATATGTGTCTTTTTAGCTGTCCCGTGTATCTGAGGAGCGTATGTACAAATAGGCTTCAGTAAGTAAGTATAAATGTTAATTTTTTGTTTAAGTTGTAGAGTTGAACGTTTGCTGAGGACTGAAAATAAAAGTCTTAGTCTTTGGTTAAGCGTTTTACTTTTTTCTTTATATGTGGACCCCATGTTATTCTTCGGTCAAACGTAAGACCAAGGTAGTGTACAGGGTCTATTTGGGGAATCGGCGCGTTGTCAAGAAAAACTGGTGGACATGTTTCAAGTCGAAGTGTAAATGTAATGTGTTGCGATTTGTCGTAATTTATATGCACTTTCCAAATATTAAGCCAGTCATGTAATTTTGACAAGTGATGCTGTAGAGTCAGTGAAACATGATTCGGATTTTTATCTCTTGTTAAAATTGCTGTGTCATCTGCATATGTCGCTGTAAGAATGTCAGAGCTAACTGGAATGTCGTGTGTGTATATGATGTAGAGTAATGGAGCAAGCACTGAGCCTTGTGGCACTCCTGCCGACGCCAACTTAATTGAAGAAAGCTTTGAGCCTTGAAGGACAGAGAAAGATCTATCAGAAAGAAAAGACTGTAGAATAAGATAATTATTAAATTAAATTAAAAGTTAATGATTATTCAAAATTAAAAAAAAAAGTATTGCCAACGTCAGCAGTATCGATCGGTTCCTAGGACTCGACTTTGCTTCATCGATTACCGATACCGATTCTTTCCTCAAGAATTGATAGAACCGAAAATATCCTTTTGGAATTGACAGATCTCTATTAATATATATATACATTCGAATGCCTTATAGGCATGCTACAAGAATGGTGTAAAGAGTGGTACAAAAGAGTGGTGTAAAGATGGGTTCAGTGGTTACGAAAAACACATGTCGGTCTATTTTCAACTTCAGGGATTCACATGTTGCACCACATATTTCTATAAATTATAAATAAATTAAGGCTTAGCGATCCCGAAGGTTCGATGCCGACACCACCAGCTGTCGACCGCACACTTCCCTTCAATCCACTCCTCCAAAACCCAAATCCCCCAGGTCGGCCCTGACGCAATCCTCACATCTTCGTGTCGGTCTACCCCTCGGTCGTTTACCCGATGGCTCATGACTGATTACTTTTTTCTGAATTAGATCATTATTAAACCCAACGACTTTACATGCCCATTTTAAGCGTCTCGCTGCTATTACTTGAGCTATATTTACCGGATATAATTCGCGCAGTTCCGCATTGTGAAGCCTTCTAAATTCTCCTGTTTCTTCGTCCTTTTTTGGGCTAAATATTCTACGTAGTACTTTATTTTCGGAAACTTTAAGGCGTTGTTCCTCCCTTAACGTCAGCGGCCATGTTTCGCATCCGTAGAGAACTGATGGTAGTATAATAGTTTTGTATATCCTAATTTTTAAATTTTTGGAGAGTTAGCGCGAACTGAGTAATTTTGCGACCGAGAAATAACAAGCATTAGCGGCTTTTTACCTAGCCTTTATTTCTTCTTGAATTTCATTTTTCTTCGATATAATAGACCCTAGATATTTGAATTGCTCAATGTGTTCAAACTTTATCCCGGAAATATCTAAATTACTAAAATGTTCACCGTTTCTACTACTATCCATATATTTCGTTTTATTGGTATTAATTACTAAACCAATTTTGTTACCGGTTTTCATGATTGTAGTAGCATTTAGTTTAATAGTTTCTCGTTTTCACCCAAAAGTACAAAATCGTCAGCATAACCAAGAACCGGACATTTACCTCCCATCTCTAATCCTTTTCCCGTAAGCATTACCTTCCTAATGACGTATTCTACCGCTAAGTTAAATAATACCGGAGAAAGAGAATCTTCCTGTTTTAAACCCGAACGTACCTTGAACTTTTCGGAGTAAAAAGTCCCGATTCGGACTCTATAAAATGCTTCGGACATGCACATCTTTACTAGATTAACCAATTTCTTTGGTATCCCCAGTTCGATCAAAATATCAAACAGTTTCTGGCAGTTAAACGAATCGTAAGCCTTTTGGAAATCAACATAGAGCTGATGCACTGCGCCCTTAAATTCTAATTTTTTCTCTAAAATTTGACGAAGGAAAAATATTTGATCGATAGTTTAACGACTCCGCTAAAACCACATTGATAGTCTCCAATCATTTCCTCCGCGTAATCAGTGATTCGGTTCGTTAGAATTGATGTAAATATTTTATAACACGTCGGAACGAACCACACATTTCTATATTTTTATTTTCAATAATTTAAGTAAATAAATAACAAACATAGCCATAAAACATAGCCAACATAAAAGAAGAAATCTCACTCGATGAACGCCAAATTTAAACATTATAGCTAAGTAGTTAAACCTGAAGCAACTTATCTAAGTGAAACACTGTTTGAGTTGAATGTCAAAGCAACAATGGATAAAATGCATAAAATAGACAGAAGGATCATCAGAACATCAATAAAAAACATCAAGTAGATGGACAATGGAGGCTGCTACTCAATGAAATAGTCTATCGGGAAAAGGGATCAATTACGACATGCGAAAAATAAGACAGAACCACATATCAAAACTACGAGAGACCAGACTACTACTGAAACAATAATTCAATTTCTTTTGGAAAAGTAGAACCAAGAAAAACTTGTTCATTGAGGTCCAGAATGGTTTAAAACAGCTTAATATGAATATAAAACAAATTGGAGGGAGAAAAGAAAAAAAATATTCTGAGAAGTAGAGATACAGGACTAAAATTAAAAACAGTCAAACGAAAACAATACGCCATTACGGATGAACAGAAAGCGGCCTGAAAGAATGAAGAGGTTCCGGGAAGAGAAGAGGAGGTTAAGAGAACATCACAATATTGTAAAGGCTGTAGTGTATATGGAGTGATTTAACTGCTCCAATGTGGGCGTAAACTAAGAAAAAAATATAGGTAAATTTTATAATCTATTTCAAGTTGTAAATAACTACGTACCTTAGTAACCTCTCATGTAGAATAGCGCCACATATTGTCCAATGTTCAAACTTTACTGTTATCCACATATTATCACATATTTAATAACTAATTAATTGATTTTGTTATTGGTAAACCTTTCTGGAACTATAATGATGGTGTGGTTAAAATTTGGTACAGAATGGTCTAGTAGTTTCTGTGGTTAGTGATCACAAACAAAAAATTGCTCGTCCTTTTATAGTATTGATATCATTCTCATTTAATTGAAGCGTTTCTTTATACAAGTGTAAATTTTAGTCAAACAAAAAAACTATATTAGGTGTTGTTTCTCTAAGTTCATCACAGATGGCAGTTAATCTTTGAATTTTTTTGAACCTCGACCTTAATCCAATCGATTCTAAAAATAAGAACAGACGTCGATCGGAAGATGGGAAGAAGGTGGTGGATATTGGTTTAGGGGCTTATCGGAGCGGAGATTGAAGGCGAGCGAACCAATAAGCCGCTCTCGAGATCCCGCTGGCTGGCTCCGAGCTTTAATGAATGATTCATGGGGTAATCTTGGGGAATCAATTGAATTTACTGCGGTTCGTCGATTCGTCGAGATTTAACTACCGATGTGTGCCAATGTAATATCCTATCACCTTCGAGGATAATTAAATATGCTATTACGAAATATGACAAGGTATTTTTCGTTAGTGATCATAAAAACTACTGAACCAATCTAGACTAAATTTTAACTATATTATCTTCCTAGGAATAACATAGAAATATTTAGCAATAAAAATAGAATATTACAAATTTAAATGTACAATGTTGAGTTGCAGAAACCAAGTTTGCCACACTGCCATATAGGCACTTAACCTTCTTTCTACAACGTCCGGGTCAAATTGACCCGGATATGACAAAAAATGACCTGCTTTAACCCTGGAATACTAAACCTCAATTTAGGTACCTTATTACTAAACCTTCGTCATTGTGACGAACAGTACCTAAAAATCAATTAAGATGGTTGTAAAGGAAACAAGAAGAACAAATAATTATCAATTTAACATTTTTATTGATGTAATATTAAAAACATGGACATTTTGTTCCGAATGTTATAAAAGTGAATATATAAATAAATTCTTGAAATTTAATATATAGGACAGCTCGTCAATAGATCAATTTAAAGTAATGTTTAAATTGAACATTCATCCCCGAATTGTACATCGCAATTGCGAGTGCCCGGGGGTATGGATCAGTGAAGAGAAAGGATTTCCCTGGTTCGGATACGAGCTTGGTGGCCTAGTGGATATTGGAGACTTGGGTTCGAATCCCAACCGGGGTCAAATCTTTTCTCTTCAAAAATAAAAAATATATTTAAAAAATATTTAATAATCAAGAATTATTTCATAATTTAATATATAGGACAGCTCGTCAATAGATCCATTTAAAGTAATGTTCAAATTGAATTCATCCCCGAATTGTACATCGCAATTGCGAGTGCCCGGGGGTATGGATCAGTGAAGAGAAAGGATTTCCCTGGTTCGGATACGAGCTCGGTGGCCTAGTGGATAAGGCACCACGCTAGAGAGGTGGAGACTTGGGTTCGAATCCCAACCGGGTTCAAATCTTTTCTCTTAAAAAATAAAAAATATATTTAAAAAATATTAAATAATCAAAAATTATTTCATAATTTAATATATAGGACAGCTCGTCAATAGATCCATTTAAAGTAATGTTCAAATTGAACATTCATCCCCGAATTGTACATCGCAATTGCGAGTGCCCGGGGGTATGGATCAGTGAAGAGAAAGGATTTCCCTGGTTCGGATACGAGCTCGGTGGCCTAGTGGATAAGGCACCATGCTAGAGAGGTGGAGACTTGGGTTCGAATCCCAACCGGGGTCAAATCTTTTCTCTTCAAAAATAAAAAATATATTTAATAAATAAATTCTTATTCGGACAACATCAATACTCCGCATTTTTCCAGATCTACGAAGTTAGACGTTTTCCATTCCTTTCCGTTTTTTCCCTCTAATTCTTCAAGGCCTGTTTGAAGCACATATTTACTTGAACCTCTCTTTTGTACTTCCGAGCAGCTCTTATCTACATAAAGTGGTGTTCTTGGAGACTTTCGCTTTCTCTTCTTTCCAGAATCTTGTTTTTTTTTTTCTCTCTGGTTTCAATTTCCTCGATTAATTCAGCAACTTCCTGGGTTTCATGGCAATCTGAATCAGATTCTGTGGAATGATCGGGATCAGAAGACAATTGGTCTATTTCCATATTAGTTTACTTAGGGCTGTGATCCCACAATGTCTGTCACTCTTGGGATATCGTCTCTCTAAGAGAACGTGCGAGTTCTGATAACTTTAGAAAGGTTTTGTCACGTGGATGGATATTCCGCCATTGCTGTCCTTTTAGTGTTTGTCTTTAAGGATACTATTCGAAATATTTCTGCATTTAACGATTTTAAGATGGTGAAAGGACATTCCGCCATGGTTAAAGTATTCAACGGGAAGTTGGAGACTAAATCGGTACAATATAGCTCTTGCTATACTAAAAGTTATATATCAACATTATAAAAAAAAAATATATATAAACTTCCATTATATAAGCTAATAATGATATGTTTACATTGATATGTTTCAGCCAGCTATTTATATAAAGAAGTATTCTCCGTAGAGACACAATATTTTGTAAGATATGTAGGAAACTAACTCATCTTTGAAATTTTTTATAATGAAATATGGTATGAATGTTGTTTTCAAGGGCGGATATAGCAAAACAGAAAAACAAAAAAAAAATTCTCAGACTTTTGAGAGAATTCCAAAAATTTGGAAGCTTGTAATTTGATCCCCGTTTAAGTCACCCGTTATTCTCTGCTTAAATTGCAGAAAATTTAGTTTAGTTTTGTATAATTTTTACTAATAGGGCAGGAGATATTTTAGTGAAACCTAGAAAACTAGAGGCCAAAAGTTTGTCGCGTTTTTTTTTTTTTTTTTTTTTTTTTTTTTTTTTTTTTTTTTTTTTTTTTTTTTTTTTTTTTTTTTTTTTTTTTTTTTTGAAAGAGTTTTGTTTTTTACGTATGTAATAATAATAATAATAATAATAAAGTTCTTTATTTATTCTGGGACCTTAAGTCCCTTAAGAATAAAAAAAAATGTACAATCAAGGGCCTTCAGAGCCTTAAAATAAAATAATATTTACATAACAAAGTAACAGATAATAATAATAATACTAAAAAAAAAAAAAAAAAAAAAAAAAAAAAAAAAAAAAAAAAAAGCAGAAAGAAGATATTAATAAAAAGTAACAGAAAATTTATATTAATTGTTTACGAAAAGAAAAAGATTTCTTAAATATAAACTGTTTATAATTATAGTTTATAGTTTATAACAACTATAAAGTGGCTATTGTCAGTTTTTGGAGGACAGGATCTGGGTGGATAGTAGGTGGTTAAAGAAGTAGTATTTAAAAGTAGAAAGGTTAATTGAATGACGAATGTTGAGAGGGATGGAGTTCCAGAGAGAAGAGGATCGGATTACGAAAGATCTGTCGAAAGTGGCTGAGCAATGAGCAGGAGTATGCAAATCTGATTAACGGGATCGGGTTTGGCGGGTAAGAATTGAGGATTTGAGTTGAAGGAGTTCGGAAATGTAAGGTGGATGATGGGATTGAACGGTTTAAAAAGTAAGGATGCCAGGAAATACTGGCGACGGTAGGAAGGAATAAGCCACTTTAACTCCGCATAAAACTGCGAAACGCGGGCGCTCCTCGGGATCCCGAAAATAAAGCGGATAAAGCAGTTAAATAGTCTTTTGATTCTGGCCTCGAGATCCCCAGAAACACCCCCATACACAGCACAGCAGTAGTCAAAGTAGGGGAAGATGAGAGAGGTAACTAGTAATCTACGGGTTTCGAAAGGAAGAAGGTGGCGAACGTAATTGATACGTTTTAGGATAGGGATGGTGCGGCGGGAAATTTCGGATACGTGATTTTTCCAGGATAGGGTTTCATCGAAAACGACTCCAAGGTTTTTGACCGTGGAGTAGAATTTGATAGGATCACTGTTCAGAAAAGTGGTGGGAATTGAGGATATGGTTTTTAAGAGGTGATTCGATCCTATTACAATCGCTTTAGTCTTTTCAGCATTTAGATTTAGCTTGTTCTTCGATGCCCAGTTACAGATTCGATTCAGGTCTTCTTGGATCCTTTTAGTGGCTTGTAATAAGTCAGAGTTGGGAAAGGATAAATAGATTTGGATATCATTGGCGTAGAGATGATACCGACAATGATGGATGGAAAGCGGGAGGTCATTAATGTAGACAGAAAATAGCAATCTTATGTAAGATAAGATATTAAGGGACGTATGTACGTATGGTATATATGTATGTTTTTTTCTATTTCAAACATATATGTGAGGTAAGGTGGGGTAAGTGCATTAGTCCGCCATAACTTCTATTGCCATTTTGTTACATCAACTGCCAACTGTTGTATGTAGACAAAACTTCATACCCTCCATACTTAACATATTAGAGCGCTCTACTGTAGAAGATAACCTCTCTAGGAATTTTCATAGTTCAACCTGTTGATCTAGGTGTTGTGTAAAGTTGAATGAGTTAAAATTATAAAATTGTATTGTATATATTTTTGTATATTATTTTAATTTCAAGGAGTAAAATGATTCCTGGGAGTTTATTATTTTTGCACTTACCCCATCAAAGAATCAATTAACTGCTATGCACTTACCCCGTTTAGGTGGGGCATGTGCGTAAATGGGACTTGAAATTGATTTTCCTTCGCACTGATTATAATTTTTAGGATATCAGGGAAATCAACTATATTGCTGAAAATAGTATAGTTCAACGTTTGCAATATAACAAAAAATATTATCCTAGCATTAATAGCTGATTTTTTAATTTTAAGTTAAAGTTGAACTTTGCACTCCATATGACGCACTTACCCCAATTCACCTTACGTTTTTGTATATAACCTAATTTTTTAAAAATGTTTTTGTTCCAAGGTTTTTGTGTTTTTTTGTCACTCAATTCCAATGTTTATAATGTTAATCAGATCGTTTTTACATTCAATAAATTGCAAACAAATTACAATTATTTAGTTTAAAATGCTTTTTTCTTTACCATCAAAATTCTGTAATTCGTTATTTCCGTTATTCCGTCACCCCCTCTCCCCCACTCATGTCGAATTATCGATTTTCTACTGCATTTCAAGTTTCATAACTTGGATTTTAATTAACAAGCAATATGTAAATTAAACGAAATTATCCATTTTCGCATACCAAAATGAAAACTTTGACTGGATTATTATATATTTCATGAAATATTACCTCCACTCCCCGTACCTTGCGGGAGGGTCGGATTACCAAGTCAGGCTAGCGGGATGCGGATTAGTGATGTTCTACTGTATTTACATATTTTATAGTTTTTCATATTTTTTTCTTTTTTCTTCTTCTTCTTTTTCTTTCTCTTCCTCTTCGAGCAATTACTGGCGTAGAGAGGCTTCGATCTAGTGCCGCCAGTCCTCTCGGTCCCTGCACAGCAACTTCATTTCGGCGAGGGTTTTGTTCATTTTCCCCCAATCCTCTGAATGTATTCCGAAAATTAGATCCTTGGTCTTTTACTTGTAGGTCTTGCTTCCATGGTCTTTCTGGGTTCTCTCACTTCTTACATCCGACAGACATGTCCAAACCATTAAGTTTTCTGTTTCGGAGGCCCCTCTAACCGTTTTCTGATCCTTTCGTTTCTAATACAATCTCGCTTAGTTTTTCCTGCTGATCTGTTTTTTTTTAAGTCTATATCCCCCGCTTTCTTACCTTTTCACTTCTCTGATTCCTAAAATGTCGACTTGGTACCTTTTCATTTCTTCGACAAGTTTCACCTCTTTTCCCGTCAGTGTCTTAATGTTCCAGTTTCCAAATCTTATGTCCATTTTCGTTCAAAATCGTTTCCTGTGAATCAAAAATACTCCTCTGTGGGTGATTGGCCTAACAGAAGAAGCTAGTTACTTCGGTGCAACTCTGAAGTACTCAGAAGGAAAGGTGATTATAAGGATCTAAAAAGGAATACAAGATATTGTGGGATAGAGTGGTAATAAAGGACTTGATTCTCCCGGGATATAGGAGATGGGAACAATCAAGAGCTCGCGTGGGCAGGTTCGCAAGGTCCCTGAAGTAGATCTGTTCTTCACTGGGATTGTGAAGATGTATCTACCCACTACCCATTTTTTTTTTTTAAATGTGGATCTCTTCACGATTTTGCGTGTCAACCTTGCGCTGGGAATTTCCCATTATTTCTAATTTTACATTTAGGGTGGATTTAATCATAAAGCTTGGGATTTAATCCATATTACTTATTACTCGTATATGAGGCAGATTGTAATACTTTCACAATACTAGTTTTAATTAAAAAGAAAAAAAAAAAAGAAAAAAAGACAATCTAGATAGATTCTGCCTATTCCTTCTCTCAATGGACTTAAATTCTTAATTACTTGGAAAAGAGAAAGATCATGGAAGAGCATTATGATGCAGAATACTAAATGAAAATTAAAATGAGAAAAGAAAAAAAAAGTCCTCGAAATTGAAAATTAAATTCCTGTCCTCTCCGATCCGATTATATAATCAGTGCCTTCTGGATCCCACATCGATCGTGTCCGACTATTCAGCCAGAAGAGACACTGGGGCCATCCGGTATTGGAGCCTTCCATTGTCTGAAGACTTTTCAATTAGACCTCTTTGTCCTGGATGTGTTTCTTCAAAGGATTCCTTCTTCGTCGGGAATCGTCTTAATCTGATTTAATTAAAGATCCTCTTTTCCTCAACATTGTGTCTAAGTGGATTCAAGAATCCGCGTACATTTGTATTTTGCGAAGGTCAATGTTACTATTGTCTAAAGACCTGGCGAAAAAAATAAAAAAAACAACATGTTTTTTATTTTTTTTTAATGTTTAAAATGATGTTTAAACCCTCCAGTAGTCGCAACCGATCTGGGAGATCACTCTAGGCATTTTTTGTGCAGTATTCCGAGTAGGATTTTTATAATGAGATAAGCGACTCAGTACCTTTCAACTAACATTCCTCGAATGCATTATTGACGTCATATCCTCAATATTCTCTCTAAGAGTTTTAGTTATTTAGTTTTCATTCCGCTGTTACCAGGACAAGATCTATTAGGCTCATTGCGACTACTGACGCCACGGATTTTATTCTATCATTATTACATTATGAATCGTAACCGCACGTTCGATTTAGAAAACCCAGACTATATTGAAATGATTCGTAAAATCATTCTATGTAATACGGATAATAATAATTGTTTACTCAATGATCGTAATATTTTCTGATGCGAATCGCAGCAGCTTCTGGGTAATGGACTGTATGTAAATTTATTAAAACGAGTGTTTACAAGTTTGGGGAAACCTTTAGTAGAAGATATTATATTGAAAATCACTCACCCTTGTGCAGTCGCCGCTGTACCTCTGCAACCTCTCAGAGGCCTCCAAAAGAATCGCCGGCGGATGAACGGTTCCTGTAGGCTGATATACTCGGTTGAGAAATCTTCCGCTTAAATCATCACTCATTTGCATGGGGAAATATGTCTTTACAGTAAAAACAAAATTTCGGAAGGCTAATTTTAGCCTTGCGCATGTGACTGACAAAGGAAGACCAATGGTTCTTGGGCAAAGGTAAGTCGCTCGTTCAGTTTCAGAGACAGCGAAAGAGTGAGAAGTCTGGTCAAGCTGGGATTAGTGGACGCGATAAGGGCCAGTTGACATAGGAAATTTGATAGAGGGCGTCTATGTACAATATATTTTATTTTCCTCCTTTCCTTTTCACACGAGCGGCGATTGGCGTGAACAATAGTAATGTAGAAAATTTTTATGAAAGTGAGACAGATTGATGATTCAGATACTGAACACGAAGATGATGTATCTAGTGATGAAGAATTACCGATAATTCATTTCTAGGTAACAGTTTGTTTAAGTTTCATATATTATAGAAAAGAGGATGCTCCACCTGAAGCAAGTCATGAAGGACGCGGCTCTATAAAGCGACGTAGTGAATTACGTTGAAAACGACGGCTGACTGAATACTTCTGTGAACAATAAAAAATGTATTTATGTTTAGAACATTCAAAAGTTGACTGTTAAAGTTGTATAAATAAAATTAATGGTAATTATGGTTAAATGGCTAAAAAGTTGTGATAACAGAAAAATAGTTAAAAGTTGTTATAATAGATAAATAATATTTTTATTACCTATTTTTTTAATGTGTATTATTATTTGCATTTCTTTAAAAACCTATATGAGAAAAACAAAAGTGACGAAATCATCAGCAAAAAGATTGAATTTCAAGAGGTGAGATGTCAGATCGTTGCGACCATTGGTGATAGTCCTAGGGTTGCAACTACTGGAGGGTTAAATTGATAAATGAATTTGGTGGGTGAGGATTAACCGTGTATCAGACTCTAGATGAGAAACAGTGGGAAGGTTACAGCCACTAATAGTCTGGGAGCCACATGCAAATTTAATTGGAAAGACATGAATTTGTTTCCAACCCACTTTATAGAGATCTGCCTTGAAATGAGATATTGTGGTCTGGGAGCGTCTATCCCTCGGAACTTAAAAGCGCCCAAAATAGCAAATAATAATTAGGAAGATATTTGCTAGAGTTTGGTCTCATTTTTTAGTGTGTCCTTTTTTAAACACGAATCGAGTGGTCTAGCAGTCGAAAACAGTCGGAAAGAAGCATCCAGACCGGTTTTTATATTTATTAAACTAATTCGAAAAGTGAAAAAATAAAATAAATTTATCTACCATTTTTTAATATGTTCCAAAATCTAAGTTTTTAACCCTCTATACCTGGTTTGATTTTTTTAGTACTCGAAAAACCTCGAAATATTATCACTATTTTCAATATTTCGTTTATATCTCATAAAATATGTTAAATTTTCTTGACATAACATACTTACAATATTAAACAGAACTATTTTATTGTTAATTTAAGCTTAACTGCAGCTCTGTAAATCAATTTGTTGCTGAGATACAGCTCTCCAAAAATCATTTTTCACAAAATTTAAAATATTTCTGTTAAGAATAAATTTCTCGACCGCATACTGATACAAGTACTGTTTTCACAAAAACACCTTCACATAATATTTTAAAGGAAATTTATTTATCTTTAAATTGACACCTAAAAGATGCTTTTAGGTCTAATAGTTTTCGAAAAAATAGTACAAGATTGGAAAAAGAGAAAATCATATATGCTGGTTTGTCAAGTTCGTGAGTCGGTAGGAACCAACCTATTTTATAATTAATTTATTAATATACATGTATAATTATCTATTTATGAATTTAAAAGGATGTTTCTGTACGAGGAATTTCGTTATAAAGAAAGTTCCGCGAAAAACATTCTGAATTTCATTCAGAATGAAACAGTTGACAGTAGCTAGCTATGCTTACAAAGGGACGTTTTAACTTGTAACTCACAGATTTGAATGCCGATTTTTTGTGTGTAGGAATATATGAAATATATATATATATATATATATATATATATATATATATATATATATATATATATATATATATATATATATATATATGAAAATCACGTTTTATATCTTTTCTCAGCTCACAGTCAAGATAGAGAGGAAATTATTTGAAGTTTTGTATGTTATTTGAAATAAAAATACATACGTTATGCTCAAGACACGATCCGGCTTTAGGTTGCCCGAAAATTCCAAAAACAATGACAAAATTCTAATGAAATCTGCTGTAAATCAGTGGACATTTTTTTTTCTCATGAAAAACTGATCTCAAATCTCGATTTACTCTTGTATGTGAAATTTTATCAAATTAAAGAAATACTTATTTTTTACCCCTTTCGAGGAAGTTAACATTTTTGATATAACTTGAGATATATCAGTAAGGAGAAATCCTGCGACCTCCGGATTCGGGCTAAACTATGCAGTTTTACGGCTCTAGATGCCCCGAAAATTGTTTGAATAATCAAATGTTTTGAATAATTAGCTTTAAAATGCTGTTGATTCAGCAGTGAATCATATAATAGCAAAATTTACAAAACTTATGATTAATTTTATTGTTTTTAAACTTTGGTGCAAAGTCAAAGCTCGATAGTAGTTAAGAGTTGCAAATCATTTCTTGATAGTATTTGGAGGTTAGGTTTTTTTATCTGTTTGTAAGGATTTTGTGAAAGGGAAAGATTGTAAACTACAATGTTTTATTGAAAAAAGAACATTAGAACTTGAAACAATTTAAAGCTATTACCAGGCAGAATTCTAACAGCATTCGTTAAAAAAAAAAAAACCTGCACCACTTACAACCCATGAAGGGTCTCGGGTTCAGTACTTAGGTAGGTTATACTGTTTCTGAGCCAACGGTTGTGAAAGCAGGTGATTTGGCTAGAATTCACGCTCAACCGCCAGTTTTTTTTCCCATTTAAGGATACCCACTTTTATAGATGCTGGTTGTGCCCCAGGAGGGCCTCCCGACCTCGAATTCGATCCACAACCGAAATAACAGAATATAAATTTTCTGCCTTCAGTCGGACTCGAACTCGAGCCCGGGAGCATAGTAGTTACCCACTGAGCTAACACGCCTCCATACTTGCACATATATGACAAAAAACTTATTAACCCCCAATATCTTTAATTTGCTTGCTATCCCAAATAATTTGAATTTTTACCAGCCTATTAACTCTTTTTAGTGAACAAAAACTGATGTGAATAAAGAAATTAAACTCAAATCAACTATAACATGATATATCTCAATAAGGAAAAATCCTGCGACCTCCGGATTTGGGCTAAACTATGCAGTTTTACGGCTTCTAGATGTCCTTAAAATTGGTTACAATCGGTGGCGAAATCTGTGAGATAGCGCAAATTATTTACGTCTCTTCACACATTGACAGGCTCCTGCCTTCTAACTACAAAATTTTAGGGGAGAAAAAATTAAATTTTTGATTTCGACAAAATTTGGTTTATACATGTTTTTTGAAATGAGGAGTCTGAAAATTATATTAGTTTTTAGTTTAATAATTTTCCTCACCTATATTTGTATTTGACATAGAATCAGAACTCTTAGATTAATGAATATTATAAAAATAAAATTGGCGGCTATAACCCGGCGTTGGTCGCTAGGTGAGCATTTCCCTCACCCTTATAAAAAATATTTGATAAGTTCGTCAGAATTTAACTTTTATCGCTGACCCTCATTATAGCTGAGTTTAGGACATTTGCGAATAAGAATATTTGGTTTCTAAGTAAAACGGAAGCATGTGGCCAAGATATTGGGAGATTTTAACTGAAAATTGTCATGTCCACACTCCTTAGTATCAGCTTATCTCTCGTGCAGTTTATTCGTGACATTTTACTGAGCGAGTTTTCTAATTTCTTTCGATTGATTAGTGATTGTTTGGGTTCAAAATGAGTCGTGGATCTAAAATTCTTTAATTGTTGGATACAAACCTAGTTAAGAAGATAAAATAGTAATTATTTGCTAAATCGTCGTGAATTGTATTTATATTATTTTTCAATCATTTACTAGAAATCTGAAATTTTCACTATTCCAGATTCTCGTTCGTGGCTGCTCGAGGCAACAAAAATAGATCTGGTATAGGTGTGCCCAAGAAATAAAAAAAGAAAAACGAATAAAAATTGCAAAAAGTTCAATGTTCCAATTAGTAATGAACATACTAAATATATTTGTAATAAAATTATCTAGCTGATGAAAAACACATTATTATGTAAATTGTAAAATATTTAATTTTAGTTTGTTTTTTTTGTTTTGTTGTTTTACAATCTTTGTAAAAATATATTTTTAATCTTTTTACTCCATACTTCAATTATCGATACATTTTGATGACATTTATTACTACATATTTGGTAACATAAATCTGCATTTTTTACAAAAATCAAAGAAGTGAAGGAAATGCTCCCCTAGCGACTAACGGTGTACCAGATCGGCTAGCGACCAACGCCGGTTTAATGCTAGTTTTGCACTATTATACGTCCCTACTACCCACACAAAAATCGGCATTCAAATCTATGAGTTACAAGTCAAAACGTCCCCTTGTTAATCAGATACCAGTAGCATGAGGTAAACAATTAAACTCCCACATATCCACATGTAGTCAGTAATAGTATAAAGCACATATATTTTTTCGAAAAAATCGAAGGGTATGTATTTTGGGAATTACGAAAACCGTTTTTTGGAGTTTCAAATGAACCGAAAATATATCAAGTGATATATCATATTAAAAGGCATTTCAAATAGAAAATAATGCCGTAAATTTGAGCTCTCTGGGAGAAATAGTTTTTTAATGGCGTAATTTTGAATATACTGAGTGAGGATCAAAAATTGCAGTTTTTTGAGTTTTAAAAGCTTACAACTCAAAAACCAAAAGTCAGAAAAATGTAATATTTTACATTTCTACTATTCTTGGTAAGTACAGCTGCTATACCAAAAATCACAGAAATCGGAGAGGTCAAGGTCCAAATCTAATGTAGAATTGGTTGATTTGGCATGGAATGACCCTTACATTATTCCTTGCGGGTAAGATGGTTCACCCTTTTTTGGAAAATAATCGCTCTGTCTGTACTGAAATAGTAGCAGTAGCTACATATTTCCTGACCAACCTACAAAAAATTTGGAAAGTTGCCAACAACTCCAGCCAGCGGTTCAGAGGGTCTCAGTATTTTTTCTATTGATACACTTTAATACTAAGACTAGTAAGATGTTTTGTTCAAGAAAAATACAGATATTTATGATAAATCGTGTATCGATACCCTGGACAAGTAATCGATATAGAAATATCTATTGACTATATAATTATAGTAGGGTAAACCAGACATTTATTGACACCGTTAAGGCAATATTCTACAGTATAAATTCAAGAAAAAATATTAAAAATAATTGAATCAACATGAAATTCATTGAGACTATTCTTTAATTACCTTTCTTTATGCTGCATACAAAAGGGATAATTTTATTAAAAATATAGGTGGAGAGAGTTTTCAATAAATTAATAATAATTAGCTCCAATTACAGTTATTGACACCTTACGGATCAGTAACAAAGGCCAACAATGAAAAAACTTTTTTACTTAAAACACCTTATTATTCTTTTTTTTTAGGGTGCTAAATCCAAATATGACACTTAATAAGCCGTATCACCTACCGTTTTTTCACATTTGCACCTCAATATATTATTTTTTTTTTTTTTTTTTGATTTATTACAGAATTTAACAGCTTTTATATACTACAAATAAAATTGTAAGATAATTTATGCTGGATTCAGGAAGAGTTAGCAACACTGCTAAAACAGATATAGATATAGATGAGCAAGATGATGAAGAGTTGCAATGTGCTACAGCAAATATATAGTCTAAACTGTTTACTCAGATTGAGCTTAACGACTTAGTTAGGGATCTTGGGTTAACAAAAGAAAAAGCTGAATTGCTTGGTTCTAGACTAAAAGAAAAGAACTTGTTGGCAGTTGGAACTAGCAAATGTGTATAGGAAGAGAGAGCAGCAGTTTTCGAAATTTGTTGAACAAGGAGGTGATTTAGTGTACTGCTCAGACATTCCAGGTCTGATCAAGGAGTTTGGTGTTGAATACAAAAAAGAAGACTGGAGGCTGTTTATTGATTCTTCCAAAATTAGTTTAAAAGCTGTTTTATTACACAATAGTAACACTTATGCATCTATACCTGTTGGCCATTCTGTACATATGAAAGAGGGCTATGAAAACCTAGAAATAGTGTTGAATAAAATTGGCTATTAGGCTCATGGTTGGATGATATGTGGTGACTTAAGAGTAACATGCTTGCTTCTTGGTCAGAAAAACGGTTTTACTAAATTTCCATGTTTTTTGTGTGAATGGGACAGTAGAGCAAGGGATCAACATTGGTGCAGAAAGAACTGGCATGTGAGGAAATCTTTAATATCCGGGGAGAAGAACATTCTCCGCAAAAACCTTGTAGATCCTAGAATCATTCTCTTACCACCTCTACATATAAAGTTATGCCTCATGAAACAGTTATATAATGCTTTATATTTATATGAAACAGTTATATATGCTTTTTTAAATTAGATAAAAAAATCCTCAAAAACTATGGGTGATACAAAAAAAAACTAAGACCAGATTTGAATTCAGCACACAAAAATCTATAAAAATCAGCTATTAAAGTGAAAAAAGTTTTCAAAAACATTGTTCAAGTTTTCAAAAACATTTTTTTTGTTGGCCTGTGTAATTGACAGCATAGTTACTGACACTCACTTATTCTTTATTATTCTATCTTTTCATTATAATTAGATTTATTTAATGGAAATTTTAAGCATCTTATCTGACAAAACAGACTTATCAGGGCAATATAATCTCCTCATATCGTGCTTTCTTTATTTGTTCCGATATTTAATGTATTGCATTTACTCATGAAATGAATGGGCATTTCCAGATTTTGCACAATCTTCATTGTTTACTAGTATTGTTTAATTATATAGAAATGAAAGGAAGTAAATAGGAAGTTAAATCATACAAGAAATAAAATAGATCACTTGCTAAAACCAAAATTTATTAAAAATCCAAAACATATTTATTAACTAAGTATATTATTTTGATATATCTTTTTTTCAATATCCACGAGGGTATAAAATGTCTAGCTCAAAAAGGTAAAAACAAAAAAAAAAATTAAATTGTTACATTTTTACTGCCATTCACTAAAATCGTCTCTTTCCACAGTGTAACATATTTGATATGTTAATATAAAAAAAATGAAAGAAAAAAAACAAACAAAAAAAACAATGAATTAATAATGAAATAAATGTATTTCAACACTACAACAAAATCTTAACAGTGCCAATAGCTAGATATTAGACACAAGATTCAGTTATTGTCATCCCATGTTAATAACTAGAAATAAGAAAAATAAAATTGTAAAAACTATTTCAGCACACTATTATATCATAAAATTATATTGATTTGTAGAATAAATAAATTAATTAATTGAAAAAAAAAAACAGTAATTCAATTATTGAAATGGGGTGTCAATAATACATAGAATAGAATAGAATAGAAAAATAATTTTATTCTGGAGAAATAACAAATTGTACAGAAAGAAATTATATTAGTTACACCTGGTCAGAGACATGATGAATAAATAAGATGAAAAAAAAAAAAAAAAAAAAAAGTAAAAACAATAAAATAAAGAAGAAATATTAATATAACAATGATAATGTATACATAGTAATGTAATATATGAACAGGAAAATAAGAAAATATTCTACTAATGAAATAATAAGTATGTTATTGTGATACAATGATACAATATAAGAACTCAAATGTTGTATTCGGAATGAGAAAAGATTATTGTAATTGGTAACACTGAGTGTATTTCAGAAAGACTTAGATATCGTTTAATTGAAAAAATATATTGTTAGTAAGCGTCACCTTGGATTAGGAGGAGGTACTGGAAATAGAGGAATTTAAAGGTTTTTAGAGATTTCGCTTGTCTAATATGAGAAGGAATGGAATTCCATTGGATGGTTGAGCGGAATAGGAAAGAGCGCTGGAATGTAGTAGTTCTATGGGATGGGGTATATAGATCAGAAAGACGGGATCTTGTGTTCAGTGACTTGATTGCAGATCTGAATTGAAGCGTATTGTAAATATAGGAAGGATGAAGGGTGCTGATGATTGGTAAAGGAATGATCCGTGGAAATATTTTCTACGGAATATGGGATAAAGCCAGTTTAATTCGGTATAGAGGAAGGAAAAACGTGGGAGCGCCTCGGTTTATCGAAGACAAATCTGGCAAAGCAGTTTATAATTAGTTTCAATCTGTCTTCGAGAACCGTCGAGAGACCACCATAAACTAGACAGCCATAATTAACGTAAGGGAATATTAGGGAGGATACTAGAAGCTTACGAGTTGACAGGGGAAGTGACGGGTTCGGTGGAATAATTTAAGTAGACCTATAGAACGGCTGGAGATTTGGGCAATCTGAGATTTCTAAGAAAGGGTCTGATCAAAAATAATTCCAAGATTTTTAACAGACGAGTAGAAAGGGATAGGATGATCATTAAGAATTAAGGGAGGATAATGGTATGCACTAAGGTGTATGCACTAAGGAGGGAGCTAGATCCTATTATAATGGCCTGAGTTTTCTGTTCATTTAATTGTAACATAATGCAAGATTTGATGACCAGTAATTGACACCCTCATTAAAAAATGTTAAAATTTGTATTTTAATTTGAAATGTTAATTAGTAAATCATGATCATAAGAAATGACTTATCTTTAATTATTTGGACAATTTAAATAAAATTAACCATAATTCCCTGAATACGTTTCTTAAGGAAAGCAGAAGAAAACCTCTTCTAAATCACTGAATTATTAGACTTCTGTAATAAGGTTACATCACCTTTGTTTGTGTTTTTATTTTGAAAATATTTTACCATAGCTGTTTTTTATGATCCACAAGCAACATTTTTTCACATTTTTTTAGTAGAAAAGCTTATTTTTTAAAATTAAAGATTAGAGTGTCAATAACTATCTGAAGTGTGAATTACTGTCTGGTTTACCATATAGTCTATAATTTTCGTAAAATCGTTAGAAGGAAAAAAATATTTTATATAACCTCTACTCATTATACGTTATTGAGATTAGATAAAATATACTCAAAGATATATGATTATTAAGACTAACTTTTATTATAGAAGTTTCTTACAAATATGAATTAAATTGATAAAGTAATATAAGTGAATTATATGAAATAAACAAGGACATAAAAAAAGGATCGTAAAATAAAATAAAGTGAAGCGAAAAGGACATAAAGTTCACCATTCCTTCTCATTTTACGACCTCTCTAGAGGAACTTAGAATTAGAATTTATAATATCGCTTCGAGGAGGAGCTCTCTGAGAGAAATAATGGAGAAGGGTTTATGAAAATAAGTGTCGTCTAGGACAAGTTGTTAGCCACAGCCAGCTCCTGATATAATCTTACGATCCAGCTTCTTGGTGAACTTCTTAGCGGGTAGAAGTGGAAACGAAGTGATCATAATTTGGCAAATGAAACGGAGAGCAACATCTTGAGGAGTCTTGATGAAACTGGGTTTGACCAGTCTATTTTTGATAAATTAACAAGCGTCTTGTACGAATATTCCTTATACAGGGTGAGTATATCTTAGTTTATAAAAACGAATTGGGTGAAATTAAATCAAACATGTAGCAAAATGCCGCAGATTTCACCTTTCTATTCCAATCCGTTGCAGATATATGATAAAACAAAGACTTTTTTGAGGAAACCACGTTTTTTTCTCTAAAAGCTGTATTATCTCCATTTTGCTTAAATATTTTTCAAATATTGACCACATTTTCGGATTTAGCATTAAATTTTCTATAATAGTTGAGTACCTGTAACCTTGAATTTTACAAACTTGGTATCTAAAGAACAGCTTGATCTTCACCTTATTTGTAGAAGTTACAATGCCTTACATTACCTCAACGCTCACCATTTTTTGAAAAAAGCTATCCAAAAAACGTCAAATATCACAAAAACTTGCAAATTTAATAAGCATTTGAATGATATGTTAAACGTAATAATTTTGTTTCGATTTCATGGGAAAATTTACTTTTTAAACCGAAAAAACCTGGTGTTCTCGTTTGGCATACAAATCAGTTACTTGTGTAAATAAAACTTTATGACAATCCCTTAATAAAAATGTGAATTTTAAACATAATAGACTCTTCATTGGATTAAAAAGCAACGAAAAAAATTATTGTTTAATAGAAAATAAAGAAAAACTGTCAATAAAGCGACACCGGATCAGATTTATTTATTTCTTATTATTATTTAGGATTTTATTTTATTAAATTTTCAATGTAAGGTTTAAAACTCAATGATAATGAACATAGACCTCAATTTTGCGGTTAGCTTCTGATTGTATATTGTGTTTGTATATTGTACCTACAGGTACCCAACTATTATATAAAATTTAATGCAAAATCCGAAAATGTGGTCGGGATTTGATAAATATTTAAGCAAAATGAAGATATTACAGCTTTTAGAGAAAAAAACGTGGTTTCCTCAAAAAAGTCTTGGTATTATCATATATCTGCAACGGATTGGAATAGAAAGGTGAGATCTGCGGCATTTTGCTACATGTTTGATGTAGTTTCATCCAATTTTTTTTTATACACTAAAAAATACTCACCCAGTATAATAAAATAGTCAAATAGTTCAAAGAACCTAAAGGTTATCTGTAATCTATTTATAAACTGACATATGTCAACATTTATCCCTAATTGATATGAGGTGTAGAATTCCAAAACCAGCGAAATCCAATTTCCAGATTTTTTTTTTCAATAATTTATCTACTATATAATAATTAAATGCGAAGGTTTTATCCCAAAAGAAGTTAAATAACATTAAAAACGGCCAAACAAAACCATGGCGAGTTCTTTGATAATAACAATATATGGAACTTTTTTATTATTTTTTTTTAATTGAAATTTACAACTGTACAAATATAATACATCAAGTAAATATGATTATAATGATAAAGTCACTTGTTTTTAAAGCAACTAGCCATTGGTATCACTTATAAAGCTTCTATGTAATGAGGTACTATATTAGAAGGTCTCGAGGCCATCTACTTTAAGATCTTTGTGGATTAGTTTGTTTGTGACGAAGTAAGGAGCATTTAAGGATTTTGGATTGTAAGGATTGAATACGAGGTGAATTGGATGGTTTAGTGAAGTCCCAAAGCTCAACTCCGTATGTCCAAATTGGTCTAATTACTGTTATGTAAATGAGTCTTTTTTAATTGATTGGAAGATTTGAACGTTTGTCAAGTAAATGTTTAAGTAGTCGAAAACAACGGGCAGTTTACATATTTTCGATTAAATTGCTGTTAAAAAAGCGATAAATATGTAGTGCACAAAGAAGTTTGAAAATTGACCGATAGGTGGCGCGCACCATTCAAGAGAGGTTACAAAGATACGTTTGCACCCATCTAAACCAAATTTTATTAATATCATCATCATAGTTCTAATAAGGTTTAGCAATAATAAAATATACAATTATAATAATTTAAATGTACAATGTTTAAAACCAGAATCGAGGTTTGCAAGACGGTCATTACCTTTCGAGGTTAGAAATTAAAATCGAACCACATAAAATCAATAAAATTATTTCTGCCGGATAAAAATTATCAAATGCTTTTTATTTACATATTTAAAAGTAAACACAGATTTTTAAACTGTTGCATCTACTTTTCACACTACTGTATCTTGATATATTTATAATTTATAATGAAACTGATTTATTTATAAACCAGATGAAATAAATAAACAGTAAATTTATTCTTGTTTGTTGCAGTGAACTTCGACCACTTCCAGATCCTGCGAGCGATCGGGAAGGGGAGCTTCGGAAAGGTGAGTTATCTTACACTATCTTAGAGGATCAGCCACTCTACAAGACGTTAAAATAAAGAGGGCCATCTATCATACCCTGAGAAACACCCTTCCTTCTTACCTCTTATCTTATCTTGGTAGCGAGAGTAGAAGAGTGTGCCCTGCGATTTCTTACCGGAATATTGTGTTCTTGGTCCGGGGGTATCATTCTTTTCTTTTTTTTTTATTCGAACAGCAATTTTACATCTAAATAAATAATTCTTAAATAATTCTGCTGAAGATCATGCCTTGTGGTCTTACTTATATATATATATTGTCATTGATAAATAATTAATATATTTTATTCTGAATTTATCGTAAAGTCCTTGTTTATATACAGTGGTGCTCAAAAGGTTCCGGCTACTTAAATTATTTTAAATATTTGATCTCTATTAACATTGTTCAAAGTGAAATTATATGGGCTAATCCAGGTAACAAATACACCCCTGAAAATATACCTTTCGCTGACCTGTAAGAAATTTCTTATCTACAATTGAGGATTTTCATAAGTTCTCATAATCATAAGTTTCCGGCCAGCCTTTGTTGTGACTGTTTGCAGATGGTTAAATACAAGCTGATCTAATTAAGTTTATGCCTGATACTGAGGCTATTGATATGTCTCCATACACCAGTCTGTAGCTTCGAGAAAAATCCTCTCTCTGAGGAAGGTTAATCCTCCTGAAACATTTCTTGTTGTAAGTTGCCATTAAATGACGTCCTACGTAAAATTTGTGGCAATTGGGGCCTAGAGGATGGATTAAGGAAAGGAAGGCGAAAGAAAACCTCAAAAAATAAGGATAAAGCCCATAGTGGACTTTGAAAATTGAACTCAGAAAGATGTACAGATGACATCTCTGGTGAATTAAGACGCCTTAAAGATCGCTAATATTAGACGTGTAACTGTCATTTGGTACTTCCATGTGAGTGGATCATACGACCAAGCCACTGTGAAGAAACCAATCATCAGCAAGAAACATCAGAGACCCCGCCTTAAATTTTGCGTACGTATTTACATTGGACTTTGAATAAGTGGAAAAATGAGGTCTTTTTGGACAAAAAAAAATTCAGGTTGATAGCTAGTGATAAGAGACAGTTTGTGAGACGACCTAGAGGTACAAGGAATAATTTTCAATAGCAAATACCAACTGTTATGTTTGATGGTATAAATGTAACGGTTTGAGGTGTATTTTCAGCTTATGGTGTTGGAACCTTCGTTCTCATAAACGAACGTATGACCGGTAATATTTTCAAGGGCGAAAAAAGAATGGCCGCTGTTGCATTTTAAGCACAATAACATACAAAAACACACACCAGCTATAGTAACGCAGTGGCTTGAGTCAAAAAAAGGGAGGTTTTGAAGTTGCTGGCTTAAAGTTTGGGCCTTAAAGAGATAGAACATTCACGGCAGAAAGTAATAGAACGTTTACAATCCGGAAAATCCCAAAATCATAATGAAATTTATCAAAAATCACCGAACACTGGTTGTCCATTCGACAAGACAGAATTCTAGCCTTAATAAATTAGATGTCCCGATAGTGTTTAGCTTAATTTTTTATAAAATCCTAAATTGAAATAAATTAAACTAAAATATAAAATAACAAACATATAAAACGGAAGTTAAGATGAAATTTCGAGGTGGTCGGAAACTTATGATCACCACTTTATATATATATATATATATATATAGTATACTTTATAGGAAGCAGGGACCGCTGCTAGCGCCATCTTGCGGGTTATATTGTATTGGACAGCGGAGCCTTTTAACATGTGACAGCTTCTAATGCCACTCCCTCAGCTCTTTCTTCCTCGAAGGGTGAGGGGATTTTAGCTCTCAGGTGTATATACCGATTTTATCATATGTTATTTATTAATAATATTTTATAAATCATAAGAAATAAAGTCTTTTTTAAAGGATTATTTTATCTTTGAATAATAAAAATAAACATACAAAAAAAAAATGAGAAACACTTTTTAGTCTAGTCAATGAGTTCTGATATGAGGGGTGTAGAGTGCATGAAATATCCGATTATTTTTTAGTTCAGGGTTTGTTTCAAATCAAAATTATGACTAATTAAATTGAAAACTGAATCTATACATATTTGTCGAACTTCCAATGGTTTTAGAGATATACGTTATTGAAAATGGATAAATTTTCCCAAAAAATAATTTTTACTTCACTTTTGGTCAAAGATTTGGTTTTATTGCCTTTTACGATCGTTTCTAAAAAAAAATGTCAGATTCAAAATTGTAGAGCATTAAATTTACTTGATCTTGATATATACATTTCTGGAACTTGAATCATATTTTTGACAAAAAGTTAGGTAAAAATTATTTTTTTACGAAAATGATAGATTTTTAATAACTTATATCTCGAAAACCGTTGGAAGTTTGACAAATATGTACAGTATTAATTTTATATAAATTTTTAGTTTTTATATGTAACATATTTTTTCTAGAGGCCACCGTTTTCGAGATATAATAGAAAAACCCAAAATTGGGACTTTCTCCCCTCCCCCCTACCGTTAGCTCACCCCCCAGGGGCGGGGACGTTTAGTATGTTTAACTTCTGACCACTCCTAAAGAAGCCTTGAGGTAAAAAATTACCGCATATTTCATGCACTCTACAGTATGTTTATTGACTGGACTAATACATACTATAAAATTCTGTGTATCATAAAAATAATTCTCAAAAATAAAATTCTTTTTTATTCTTGTTTTCTGATTATATTTAATTAATAATGGCAGTGAGATTAGCCCTAAGGCTAAATATTTCTTTAAAGATACTACAGCAAAAGATATTAAATAAAGATTTACAAAAAGTCTCGGGGCCATTGCCATTATAATCTGAGTGGGGGGTCATAAGGATGCGTGGGAATTGGATAAAGAATGAGCAAGAGGGTTGGGATGGTTGGAAAGGTTTTGATGGAATTTGGAGGATTTAAGAAGTATCAGGTCAAGGACAAAAGGTATATGATTTGATTATGTAAGGTTTTGTTGGAGACAATTGCCAAAAAAAAAAAAAAAAAAAAAAAAAAAAAACCTCTACAAATGTCGACAGTGTGGACAGTATTTATGCTTATGTGCACAATGCTGCTTTATTTTGACTAATGATTGTAAGGGCGAAAAATACTAGCAAAAATTTTTCAATTCTTTACTTCAAAAAATGATTATTTGCCAATTATAATAATGAATGTAACATTTTAACACTCACAGCTAGAGATTAAAGTATTTCGATAAGTTTAGGTATTTTCTTTAATGTAATTGAATTAAATAGAAAAGGCACCTTACAGATGATATACGACTACCTCTGCTCAATATAAAGGCGTGACTACTGGAGTGTTAATACAAAATTAATAGATAGAAACCAGACCAGAGGGACCTGATGTGTATGAATAAAAATTTTCTTTCACCGAACCGCTTGGGAGTTGGACCCGGAGGATGCTAACTTCACAAACTTTGACAATGAACTAGATGGAGCACGCATTTTTGTCACGAATTGAATTGTTGCAAAGAACTTTTACTAGTAAAAAAACATGTAACTCGATAGATTGTTATAGCTTATCTTAATGCATGCATAGAAAAAAAACAAACATATTTTGTATATTTTTATGGTACACAGTACAATATATAGGTATACATTAAATATTAAATAAAATATTATTATTTTTGTATATGAAACGTCTGAGGGATCCGTATGAACCAATTACATATACTGATTAAAAAAAAAAAAAAAAAAAAAAAGTTTAAAAGCAGTGTATAAAAAATATTTAAAAATTACTTACTATATTAAAAATAAAAAATAAAACAAAAAAATATTACATATGAAACGTTAAACTGAGCAGGATCCGTCATGAACCAATTACATATACTGATTACTTAAAAAAAAAAAAAAAAAAAAAATAATTAATGTTTTGAAAAAATGCAGTGTATAAAAATATATAAACATTAAAAATTACTTACTTTCTATAATATTAAAAATAAAAAATAAAACAAATTCAAAAAAATGTCATTTGCACAAAATCTGAATACTTTGAAACAATTGAATGAAGTTGGTGAGATGGTGCCTACTAAAGGACTTTAACACTAACTTGACCAAAACACTTAACTTGAACCGTAACACGCTATTTATACATATTGTTCATTAAATCAATTCGGGCTTTAACATCATCAATACATCAAGCAGCTTCTTTCCATTTTTTTTTGCAGTCGGCCATCAGGGATCTCAATGTTCAAGAGGGGTGTTGTCGGAGAGAAATGATTCTTTCAAAAATTCGCAATGCAACGCTCCCATAATTTCTGCAAAATCGTCTTTGCTCTAAATACCGCTGGCGCCAAATATCCTAATGGGTCATAAATTCTGGCTATGGTGGACATAATACCTCTCTTTGTCATAACACATTCTTTGATGACTACCTTATATGACAGACAATCATATTTGGGCTCCCACTGTATGCCTAACAATTTGACTATGGTATCTTCCATGTTAGAAAATGAAATCGGGAACTCCAAGGACTCCGAGGGCACGTCCTCAAGGATTTGTGGACAATTACTGCTCCACTTTTTTAGTTCGAACCCTCCTTTCTTTAATAGATTTATTAGATCCCGCTTCAGAGTTAAAGCTTCGGAAATCGTGTCCATTCCGGTCAAGAGATCGTCAACGTACATGTGTTCTAATAATACACGTGAAGCTTCAGGATAAGGTGTTCCATCGTCCAGCACAAGCTGCTTAATTACGCGCATTGCCAAAAAAGGCGAACAGGATAACCCAAACGGTAACCTGTCAAATTGATACTCTGTCAAGGCATCGGTAGCTCGGAATCGGTAAAAGAAATGTTGAAATTCACGGTCTTTTGTGGCTAGTTTTATCTGCAGATACATTTGGCAGATATCGGCCGATATAGCAATGCGGGGTTTGCGAAAGCTAAGCATGACATCCTTTATATCACGTTGTAACTTGGGTCCGGTGAGTAAATGATCATTTAAGGACCCGTTACTAGATCGAGCAGATGCATCGAACACAATCCTAAGTTTTGTGGATGTGCTGTCTTTCAAAACCGCATGGTGTGGGAGATAGCATTTCCTGACCCCTTTGCACGTGCTACATAACCCTTTTCCAAATACTCCTGCATCACCTTGGAATATCCAAGCTGCAGTGTGGGATCTTTCTCAAATTTCTTTTCCAAATTTTTGAATCGATTGAGTGCTCCAAATTTGGAATCACTCAATTCGGGTGGATTTCCTTTGAACGGAAGTTTCACTTTAAAGTGACCATCTTTGTCTCGGGAGTGAGTAGCCACAAAATGCTCCTCACAATGAACATCCTGCGGATCTAACCTCGCAACGTTCGCGACGTTTTCCACCTCCCAAAATTTAATCATCACTCGTGTGAGCTCTTCACATTCTGAACAGGGTAGGGCTGTGCTATGGAGAACAGTGCTGGGGTAACAAGCTTCGCCAGCTGAATCACCCTTAAGGAACCCATTAAGATCCAACCGAAAATGGTATCAAGTGCATTAGGAACCCCTTCTTCAAGTTTTATAGTACCCCGCGTAAAATGTCAGCAAATAAATCTGCCCCTAACAGAAAATCAACCGGCCGCGATTGTTGAAAACAAGGGTCAGCTAGGTCTAGAGCACGAAATCTTTGAATAATTCTGCTAGGAACAGGACTTGTGGGCATGTCTCCACAAATTCGCTTAATCACCATCGCCGTAATATTTAGCTCGGGGAGTGACCTATTTTTAGGCACTATGACACAGGGTGCTTCGAATTTTACATTAGAGATGGTTTGGTTCCCAAAACCGACTAGTCTATGTTTACTGCGCGCGAGTGGTAAATTTAACCTGTAGACAAAGTTCTTCCGTTATGAAGGAGCGTTGCGAACCACTATCTATTAGGATCCGTAAACCCTGCCATTGACCTTGATGATCCCGAATCCTAGCAACTGCGGTGCCAAGCAAAACGTCCGTCTGACCTGCGGCAGACACGGATAGTATCGCGCTTTTCGAGGCAGGAGAATCAGCTTGACTGGTGGGTGGACTAGTACGAGCTGGAGTAGGCGGGCGTATTGAATCGGATTTTTGAGAATATTGAGGGAAAAAATGTAAAGAGAATGATGCCTTCTATTACAATGCCGGCAAGATGTTTTAGATTGACACTGATTCGATAAATGCCCCGAAGCCAAGCAATTTAAGCAACGATTTAATTTTTTGATGCGGTCGCAACGTTGTTGTGGGGTGAGATTTTTAAAAAACTGAGCAGTCATAAATACGGTGTGATTTCTTACAAATTGAACAATTTGTAGAGTGAACCCCTGATTTAGAGGTCATTAAAACATGTTTTGAGGACTTAGTGTACCCAAAATTTTTATGAAAGTTTTCCGTAGCGGTACTCGATAGAAGGGCCTCGGATTGCAATTTGACCGATCTAAGTTGAATAAAATCTACAAACTCCCTCCAAGTCGGAACTTCAGATTTTGAAGCATGTTCCATTTCGAAACACTCGCGGGTTTTGCTATCTAATAATCTGAGGCCTAAAGTGCTTAAAATAAATCCCGAGAGGTCCGCCATCTCCAGTTTTAAGAGAGCAGAAGCGCTCTCTAGTACCACTGCTGAGAAGTGCTCCAGCTGGGATAAATCGCTTTTGGTTATCGGTTTAAAGTTTAAAATTTTGGTTAAGTGAAACGTTGCTTGAATACGTTCACTGTCGTATTTTTTGGTGAGTGCTTCCCATGCTTGTATATAACCCGCAGGGGACATTGAAATAAACGAAATTGTTTGTAATGCAGAACCTTTTAACGATATTTTTAAATAATGAAATTTTTGAATTCCATCAAGGTCACCCCTATCATGGACTAAGGACCTGAAAGTTTCTTTAAAATTTTGCCAACTGGCGATATCTCCCGAAAATGTAGGGATACTAATTGTAGGCAAGCGTGAGATTGAAGCCGTGTCAATTGGTGAGGTTTTATTTACATCTGAGGTACTCTTATCGGAATCGAAAATTTTCCCATAAGACAAAGCCTCATAATAAGAGGACCGCATATCATTTTTTAACTTATTAAATTTATCACAAGATACTTCTAGTTTTTTAGCTAAGGATTTAGCCTCATAAAAAATGGCAAAAAATTTTTCATATGTAGAGTCAATACGGGAGAGTCGGGCTAAAAATAAAGATTCTCTAGAAGAATCGGTGCGAACACTAAACCCGATTGAAGCGGTATTTTGAATATCATCGGCTAGATCAGCCATTTGTTCTTCCAAATCCTCTAACTTACTTAATTGTTCTTCGGTTGAACTTTGACTCTTAGGTGGCATCTTTCTAAATAGGGATAACGAAAAGGATAATAAAAATGGAGGACCAATTAACGAAAAAATTAATTTTTTTTTTTTTTTTTTTTTTTTTAAATTATTCAGACTGTAACAAACGATGTAATTAATTACTCGTTAAAAAAAATCCGTCTCGGAGTTTAACAAAAGATGTAATTAATTAATCGGTAATAAAAAAAATATCCGGCTCGGACTGGACCAAAAGATGTTGGGGAGGGGGGCTTTTCACTTTTGGAAAAAAAAAAAACAATTCCCAACCCCAATGAATGCTGGTAAAGAATTACTTAGAAAAATGCCCAAACATAAGTTTTAAAGATTGGGAAACCTGTAAAATAATTAATGACATAAAAAAACAAAAAAAAAACAAAGAAAATTGAAATTATAAATGAACACCAGAAATTAAAAATATATTTTTTTTAAATGATTGAGTATATAAATATATATAAACATTAAAAATATCGTGGTGAGAAATTTAAGTTTGAAACTAGAAATAAACAAAATAAAAAAAAAGTTTCTCCTAATAATATTAAAAATCCCCTATTGTGATTACAAAATAAACCAAATTCAAATACATACCAAAAAAAATTTAAATGTCTTTTTTTTCTTTTTTTTATATATTGGTTCAAGTTACGTGTTACTGTGCTTGAGGGTCCCTGGTGCAATCTTCAATCCATCCGGTGAGTTGCTTCATACTTCCATGGGCAGGGGTGAGTAATAAAAAAAACCTGCCGGTGAGTCTCGAGGATGAAGTTGTGAGATGGTGCGTAACTACTTCTTCCAGGGAGGTCTGGCCAGGACTGACCGTTGAGTCTCTTATCTCCCGAGGCGTACGTAAATAAACTTGAACCATAAACACTTAACTTGAACCGTAAACACGCTATTTACACTACATATTGTTCATTATAAGTTAAATGCGGTTTCCTCACTATAGGAGATGAGAATAAAAAAAATAAAATAAAATAAAATAGAAGATATTAAATTATCGGGCTTTAACACGTTGAATTGTATTTTTGTATGCTGTTTGAAATAAAAATAATTTCGTTATGCTCATGACACGACCCGGCTTAAGAGTGTTCAAAAACTCGAAAAAAATTACAAAATTCCAATGAAATCTGCTGTAAATCTATAGAATTTTTTTTTCATGAAGAACTGACCTCGAGTCTCGATTTAGAGCACCAAAAAATGCTTATATGTGAAATTTTATCAAAATAAAAAAGTATTGATTTTTTGTCCCCTTTCAAGGACTTTAATATTTTGAAGTTGAGATTTCATTAACGACTTCCAACGGCCATGACATCTGCTGTGTTCAACCGATTACAATAGTAATGGCATCACTAGAATCAACGTACATTTAGATTTTTATCATGCATAACATATTGGATTTACTCCAGATTTTAGTTGACAAAAACTAATGAGAATAAAAAATTCCAAGATCAACTATAGCTTGAGATATCTCAATAAGGAGAAATCCTGTGCCTTCCGGATTTGGGCTAAACTATGCAGTTTTAGGGCTTGTAGATGACCTTGAAATTTGGTTTCAATCTCGGTAGCGAAATGTGTGAGATAGCCCAAATTATTTACGTTTTTTTCAGAAATTGACTTTCTCTTACCTTCTAGAATACTACTAAGGGATTTTAGAAGATAAAAAAAATCAATTTTTGATTGAAGGATGCTTATGAACCAATTACATATATTTATTATAAAAAAAAAAGCTTGTAAAAGCAGTGTATAAAAAAATATTTCAAAATTAAGAAAAAATCAAAAAGTTTTTGTGACTTTACTACAAACACCTTCTTCATAATGTTGCCTTAGTCCCAAATTATACTCTTCATTTATTCATCAACTCCAAATGAACAACTAAATATTTGGCCTGATAAGCTATAAAATCTCATAAAACGTATTTTATTCTTCACATCGAAAATCCAAATTTTTCATATTTGATTCTATCACAGATAAATTAAATTATAAACACAAGTTGTATAATTAGGCATAATAATTATCATAATTATATAAAACACTAGCTGAAAGTACCCTGCTCCGCTACGGTTTAATATCATTAGAATTAAGGACAACTTAAATTAGTAAAAGTTAAACTTAACGTTGATAATTATTATTACTTAAATAGACCTAAAGAATTCCATTCTTAGAATAATTTCAATAAGTAAGTTTGATAATTATTTTTTTAAGACTTTCTATGGATTTCAGGATGGGTTTTCTTATACTTATCTGCTAATTAGCTTCCCTGTTGACCTCTACATGTGCTTGAATATATTTTGCAGCCGAGTTCCTCAGTTGTTTGTTGTGCACTGAATCAGTGAATCATTTCCTACGTTGTTTACTTTTAGATTGATGGGTTTACTTGAATGTTGCAATAGACTCATCTGAACTGAGAAAAAGGTATATTCTAGGTTCAAGGAATAAAATTCAGAAATGCTAAGTACAACTTGTAAAATAAAACTTGGGCCTGGTTGAGAAAAGCCGATTATCTTGTGACCGGAAATGTGAAGGAAGAGTAGTTGGGGACGAAGCTAATGGTGAAGCAATGTTGGTGGATTGCTCGTAAGGAATATGTACATCGAACTGGCGTTACATACCATCATCAGAGAACATAAGTCTTTTAACCTCCTCTTTAACATAAGTCTTTTAATAGCCTTTCGTCACGAAACAACTCAAACTTGTAAGGGTCCACCTCTGCAGCCACCATGAGTTCACAGAAAGTACCATATTATAAGGTTTCGACATCGATAGTATTTTTGTGAGTTTAGAACTATAAGGAACTTAATTTGTGGTCAAATTGTGCGGCTTAAAGATCTAACCTATTTTTTAACTTAGCTTATCTCCAAATACCATATGACAATTAATCTATTATTATTCACTCAATAAAAATTGTAATCGTATTTTTCGCGAATTAGCCGCGATCCAGGCCTATTTTTTTAAATTCCTTTCTTAGCGAGCACCTACGGCCCTAGAGGAAGCTACATATCGAATTTCATTCCAATCCGTTCGGTGGTTTCTGAGATTTCGTGTTAAATGAGTGAGTGGTATTTGACAAATATATAGTAGATATGTACAGACAGCATTTGTCTTGAACCAGTTTATCGATAACATTAATACATTTTAACTATGCCACTGCTTTTGTAAATAATATTTGAAAAATAAAATTGTTAATTTAAAAATCAAATCCAAATTTTTATCTGTTTAATAAAAGAAAATGTAATTAATCGTTCAACTCTTATTAAAAAAATAAAATATTAAACATAAGGATTAGGAATAATGAATTTTAATAATTGTAATTTCATTTTTTTGTAAGTTATATTAATTTATTTAAACATAAAACAAAACATGTTACCTTTTTAATCAGTTACATATCCCTTAAAGTTGATTTCAAGTGCCCTCTTCAAGTGCCAGAAACATAGGTATCAAATTAAATGCTTTACAACTTTGATTCTGACATTTTTTCTGAGAAACGATTGTGGCAGGCACTAGAAGCGAATGTTTGACAAAAAGTGAGGTAAACTTTTTTTTTTTTTTTTTGCGAAAATTATCGATTTTTAATAACGCATTCTTCGAATACGGTTGGAAGTTCTACAGAAATGTATATAAACAAATTTATAGCAAGTTTGATTAGCTTTAATTTTTATTTGTAACATATTTTTCTTGAGTCCACTGTTTTCGAGATATAAACGAAAAACCCAAAATTGGGACCAGGGGCGGGGACTTTTAGTATGTATATCTTCTAACTAATCCTAAAGAAGACTTGAGGTAAAAAATAATCGCATATTTTATGCTCTCTACATTATGTTTATTGGCTGGACTTATACATACTATGACATTCTGTGTATCTTAAAAGATAATTATCAAAACTAAAATTCATGTTTATTCTCGTTTTCTGATTATATTTAATTATTAATTGCAGTGAGTTCCCTAAGGCTAAATATTTCTTTAAAGATACTACAGCAAAAGATATTAAATAAATATATATATTTTTTTTTTTTGGCTCGACAGACCTTGTAGATCCTTGGCCTCCTCAACCTCTCTTGGCCCATTGCTTCCGCTTCGTATCATGTTCGTCTGGTATCTTAAAGCTGGGGTCCGTTCTTTATCACAGATTTCTGTGGCTAATTAAGGTTTCTTAATAGTGAGAATTTTACAGTATAGGGTTATTAGCCCTATGCCAAACCTCCAATCTGGAGGACCAGGAGCTATGTCAGACACAGGGGTCGCTCACCTCCCTGTGACTTCCAGGGTGAGGACAGAGTACTGCCCCCATGTGGGAATCGAACCCACGCCGTATTAGCCTGAGTATATGGACTTATCTGGATGTGGCGGTCACCCATCCAAGTACTGACCACGCTCAACAGTGCTTAACTTTTATTATCTACTGCACATGCCTCAGTCTACTCGGCTACCCCGGCCCCAATTAATATTAAATAAATATTTACAAAAAGTCATTTTAATCTGCGTGGGGGGTCATAAGGATGCGTGGAAATTGGATAAGGAATGAGCAAGAGGGTTGGGATGGTTGGAAAGGTTTTGATGGAATTTGGAGGATTTAAGAGGTATCAGGTCAAGGACAAAAGGTATATTGAGACGATTATGTAATGTTTAGTTGGAAACAATCGCTTAAAAAAAACAAAACAAAAAAAAACCTCTACAAATGTAGACAGTGTGGACAGTATTTATGCTTATGTGTGCATTGCTGCTTTATTTGACTAATGATTGTAAGGGCGAAAAATACTGACAAAAATATTTAATTTTTTACTTCAAAAAATGATTATTTGCCAATTATAATACTGAATGTAACATTTTAACACTCACGGCTAGGGATTAAAGAATTTCGATAAGTTTAGGTACTTTCTTTAATGTAATTGAACTAAATAGAAAAGGCACCTTACATATGACATACGACTTACATTTCATCGTATATTGCAGTGGGCTCCCTGAGGCTAAATATTTCTTCATAGTAACTCTAATACAGCAGCGAAAGAAATTGAAGCCGGAGCTTAATGCCATCGAATTTCTTCTGGAATTTCAAATGAAGTCGGTCATGTATACACATATTTTATTATATTTTATATATATTTTTTAATGCAATGGCCTTCGTTTCTTACAATTTATTAAACCTTTTTTTTAAGGTTTAAATTATACATAGTTTTGTTTATAATCACCACAAATCTTTTGAAGTAATTACTTGAACAGCTGCCGCAACATGAGAACATACAGAACCTTGAACAAGGTAACCTTCTGTGTGGTTTCTGTGGCTCCTATTTGATCTGGCTCCTTTCGGAGTCAACAGCAATATCTCTATCCAACGTCAAACAGGGCGTCTGGGGCCTAGCTTTAATTATTTGTCTAAAACAAACACTGATTGAAACGCTTTTCAAAGTTCAAGTACAGTTCCTTTGAGTTAAAATGTCATTTGAATTCAAGGTTTAAATAATGAAATTCATATTCTAAAATTAAAACGAGTTGATATATATATATATATATATATATATATATATATATATATATATATATATATATGTGTCTTTATTGTATTAATATTTTTTGCTTAGTGAAATATTGCTAGCTCTCATAATTAAGGGAAATAATAATGCATCTATTACTTACAGATTCATCTCTTCTTTACATGAAAATCAAAGAAATAAAAATAAAACTATATTTATAAGTTTAAAGAAGTGATGTGTATAAAAATTTGTTCAATCATCATTAATTAATTATTTGCTACTTTATTTGTAATTTTTTAAATTATAAACTAGTTTCAAATGTTAGACATTCAATATCAGTTTTCTGAACTCAAAATTACAAAACATCGACATTTCAATATATAGATGATATATTTTAATGTTAAAAATGTAAGACGAGAAAGAAAACATGTTCAGAAAATAAGAAAACATAAATTACAAGTAAGGGCTTATTAATGCTATCAAGTCTTAGAGTAAACTAGGAAATAATATAATTGAGAGGTGGGCTAGTCAGTTAAAAAATCAGGTATATAGATAACCCCTTAGGTTTTCCCTATGACTAATTGATTTTTGTTCCTGTTCCTTCTAGAAAGAAATTGAAACAATGATTACTAGAAATATTTTTTTAGTCATTTACCAATTTTTTTTTATTTTTTAACGTTTGGAAACAAATGACTGGGAAAGTATTTATTTATTATTATTATTATTTTTTCTTTAGAATTTTTGACTTTTTCTAATTGAAAGTTGAAATTTAGCACTTATTCGAAACAAACAGAAATTTACTGACAATTTGCGCTTTCTCACATATTTCGCCACCGATTGAAACAAAATTTCATGGTCATCTAGAGTTTCTAAAACTGCATAGTTTAGCCCAAATCCGGAGGTCGCAGGATATCTCCTTGTTGAGATATCTCAAGATATAGTTGATCTTGGAATTTTTCATTATTATCAGTTTTTGTCCACTAAAATCTGGAGGAAACCCAATGTTACATGCATGCATAAAAAGTAGAACGTACGATAATTCTATTGATGCTATTACTATTGTAATCGGTTGAACACAGCAGTTGTTATAGCCGTTCGAAGTTGTTGATAAAATATCAACTTCAAAATTTTAACGTCCTTGAAAGAGGTAAAAAAAATCAATAATTTTTTTTGTTGATAAAATTTCACATATAAGAGTTTTTTGGTGCGCTAAATCGAGATTTGAGGTCATTATTTCATCCATTTGTGAGGAGAAAATCTTATTTTTTCCACTCTATATTTTCTGGTGTATAGTATTATAACATAGTTAGCCATTAAATATGCATTAGTCAAGGAAGTATAGGGGTATTTTTCAATTATCAATTTATTCAACAAAGATAAATTCAATAATGGAAAATGTTAGCTTTAAAATGACCAACCAAGCAACACAAACTGCTCGCCGTTTTCGCTACTCCAATATTTAGTTAGTTAGTTAGCTCCCAATTAATAACAAAAGACTCATTTACATGGCATTAGTTGTACCCATTTGGACATACGGAGTTGGTCTTTGAGGCTCCACTAAACTTTCAAATTCTTCTCGTATTCAATCCTTACAATTGAAAATCCTTCGTATAAATATCGATGCTCTTAATTATTGGGTTGGTGCACAAAATAATACAGGGTTTTGAATATTAATTTTGTTTAGACAAGGCTTGCCGAGTAACCAAAAATAACCTCAAGTCAATGTTACATTACATTAATGGATTGTAAACGATGATTAGTAATGTTGTTTTTCCTCTAACATTAGTTTAGTCTGTGTTACATTTTCTATGAGTAAGGATCTCTGAAATTCACTGTGTCAGAACATGATTTTCGTCAAATTTATTTTTACGAGTTTAAACATGGTAGAGGTAAACTGCGCGTAACATAATGTTATTCGGTATGAAGGAAGTATCATTGAATGTACATCGATCGTTCCAAAAATTGTATCTTTGAGATTTTTCTCGTAAATTCGAGGAATATATTCCAATTTTATAGATTTCCACCAAATCAAAACATTTCTGAATAATTAATACTTCGCTGGCTAAGATAAACAAAAGTAAAAATACAAAAGAATTCTACTTACATTATATCGAATCCAGCTGATTGCCGAGAAAGGGACGGGAAAAAAAATAAAAACGAGTACTTTGTGCAACGCTGAGGACTAAATATTTTTTAATCAGAAAACTATCCCTCCTACCTCATTGAAAAATTACTGGTGGCAAATAGAGGAGTTTCTCAAGGAATAGCTAAAGCCGATTTTTTGGGGAGCTCACCAGAAGCGAGAGAGGGAGAGAAAACGAGTCGAGTGTTGTACAAATTACAATAGCGCAAGCTGTGGAAGGTTAATTGTGTTTTCACACAATTAGGTACCGTAAAACGGTCTGACTTTGCACCTTATTCATTAAATACCAGTAAATAATTGTTATAATACATGTACTAAAATATTTTCTTTGAATAATTAGCTTAAAAATGCTGTTGATTCATCACTTAATCTTACAAACGGATACCCGTGACTTTGCACCACCATATGTTTTTAATTAATAAAGCATTAGAAATTTATCCTGATGTTAAGTCAATGTTTAATAGTTGTTGGGAGGGGCAAAGTCATTTCTTGGTAGTGTTTGGAGTTAAGCCTTGTGATTTTCTACTCTGTTTGTAAGAATTTTGTTAAAGGAAACGATTTGAAATTATAATGATTTTTTTGAAACGAAGCAACTTGCACATTTTTTAAAGGTTTATTGAGGAACTATAGAAAATACAAGAATATACTAACAAAATATTATTAAAAAACAAAATAATGATTTGAAACATGCCTAAAAAACATGAACTACTATAATTTTGGTAAATAAGGAACAAAACGATACCTATAAAATAAATTGCACCCAGATTCTTAGAGTAACACTCTTGCATAAGTGTAATCTACAATGGTTAGACAAAAAATATTAAAATAACGAACACTAGGACTTAAAACAATTTAAAGTTATAACTAAGCAGAATTCTAACAGCATTCGTCAATATACTTGCACATAGATGACAAAAAACGTATTAACAAAAAACAAAATTTTATCTTAAATAATTTGGTTATAAGCAAAATGAATATCATATATATAAATTACAATAATTATTAATAATAAAATTAATGCAAATCCTAATCGATTTCAGAAATATTTAGTTGTTGAAAGCACGAATTTATCCCACAAAGGAATCACACCTGTTGAAACACTACAATCTATCTAACTGTTATAGTACAAGGAAGGTAACTAGGATCAGCGTGAAAATTCATTAGACCCAATCAGCGTTGTCATAAATAAGTAAGAAATATAAAATGTCCCTCATTTCGGCACAGTTTTTTTTTTTTTTTTCAACTGAAACTTTTTAGTTAACTTGGTGCAAAGTAAACTTACTGGTCCAAAGTGTTTTCCTTCCAGCAGTAACCCTGTTTCTTCAGGGATTTTATTCTTTTCTGTACACACCATACTTGTACAAAGTATACAATGTACATGTAAATATTATTTTTGATTTGATTATAATTTTACATGTGTTGAAAGGTATATATAAAAATAAACAAGAAAAATAAAATAAAATAAAACAAAGAACAAGAAGTTATATAACATAAATAATTTAAAATTCAATAAAAACAGCAACAAAGTTATGTAGAGAAAAGTTTATGAATATTTAGAGGTTTAGAGATATTTCATATTTATATCCTCTATTTTAATGATTGAATTTTTAAGAAATATTTGGAAATTTCCAAATGAATTGTTGATCAAACATTGACAATCCACCTGTTCTATTTGTCTGTAGAATAGTTCTGTAGTCAGTGAGTAGTCTGCATTCATATATGAGGTGGTGTATATTTTGTTCTTGAGTGAACTCACAAGGACATAGGAAAGAATCTCTTATTTTAAATCGATAGAAATAACTATTTACTGCCGCCATGTCCTGTGATTGTATTGTGTAATGTAAAAGTTAGTCCATGAGTTTGATTTAATGTAGGTCCGTAAGTCTGGAATGAAGTTATGTAGATGTCTTCCCTTGTGTGTTGTGTTCCAACGTAGTCTGCCACTGGTCTACTGCTTGTGTTTTTAGCATGTGTTTTAAGTGTTCTTTGGATATCATACTATATGATATAAGAAGGGAAGTATCCTTTGAAGCCTCTTTTGCAGCCTTGTCAGCCAATTCGTTTTCCGCTATGTCGGAAGTCAGGCCGTTTTAAAGAAATAAATATCAAAAAATAAATTAAAAAAAATTTATATTCAAGAATGTATTTAAATTTAAAATTCAAATGTTTAAGACTACTCTAAAAGTAAAATATTAAAGATGGTTTAAAGTGTGATAAATTTTGATATCAGACCAAAAATGTGTATTCTGTAATTTTTTGACCTCCTCAAAATGAAGTTCTGAGTTTTTGTTCATGTTTCATTTTGAATACGTTGGACTGACACCTAAAAGGTACAGATTGGTGAACTGGTCAGAGAAGGATCCAAGCTAGAGGCTTATTTTCCGTTCTATATGCAAATATATATTTTATCCTATCTCCAGATTTCCTTCCGCCACTAATATCCGGTTCGTTTTATCTGGCACTTTTTTTTCTAGCCCGAGACTGACTTAATTCTGATTGAATAGCCAAATCTAAAACACTTCAGTAATAAATATGGGAGTGGGATTGAGTAGAAAGAAATTAAAAAAAAAAAATGGATTTCTCTATGACTGGGAAAAAACATCATCATGGATTATGTCTATGCATAACCTACTGCTTCTGATAGTGTCACAGAGGTAGTGTCAAAAAAGCACCAATAGTCAAAAAATGTAGTCAAAACGTGACTTTTTTTTTCATTAAAACCAATGTAGCTACTAAACCGTAGTTCCTAGCAAAAAATAAAATTTTCTGTGATAAATTTCGTATGAAAATGTTGAAACAGTTTCGATCCGAGGAACACCAAAACAGCTGCATGAAATATGCGATAATGTTTGACTACACAGCTTTGTTAGGAGTAGTTAGAAGATAAACATACCTAAAGTCCCCTCCCCTGGGGGGTGAGCTTACATTGGGGAGAGGGAAGAATGTCCCATTTTTAGATTTTTTCGATTATATCTCGAAAACGGTGTACTCTAGATAAATATAATTCAAATAAAAATTAAAGCTCATTAAATTTACTATACAATTTTATATATACACATTTGCCGAACTTACAACGGTTATCGAGATATACGTTTTTAAAAAAAATAAAAATCGATAATTTTCGAAAAAAAAAAAATCTTTACCTTACTTTTTGTAAAATATTTACTTCAAGTGCCAACAGCGTATATATGACATTAAAGTAAATTTAATGATCTACAACTCTGATTCTGACAGAGTTTTCTGAGAAACGATCGAGAAAGGCACTAAAAGCAAATGCTTGACGAAAAGTAAGGTCAAAATTATGTTAAGCTTTATAGTTACAGGGTGTCCAAAAAACATTGATACTCAAAAAATGTTGTCAAAACGTGACTTTTTTATAAACCGATGTAGCTTCTAATCGGTAGTCTAATATATAAAAATATTCTCTAATAAATTTCCTAATCTAAAACACTTTAGTAATAAATATCGGAGTGGGATTGATTAGAAGGAAATTTTTAAACACCAGCTAAGCTAGTGTGTTTCAAAAAAGCTGTAATACTTAAAAAATGTAGTCAAAATGTGAATTTTATTCATTAAAATTAATATAGCTTCTAAACGGTAGTGTTATTAAAAAAAAAAAATATATTCTCTAATAATTGTCATATGAAACTGTTGGAAAAGTTTCAATACGAGCAAAATAAAAATGTTACATTTGGTACATTACACCAGCTAAGCTGTGTGGCAAACTGTTACATTTTTTAAAGTAAAAAAAAAAAAAATGCTAAGCCAAAACGTATCCCCTGCCAAAAGACATGTCCATTTAAAAATATAATAATAATAAAAAACAATAAAAAAAAAAAATCTATATCCCTCAAGATGTCATTTTTATGTCTCTACCTCGTTTACCAAATAATCATCACTTGGGTTCCCCTTGTACGCGCTAATAAGTTCACCGAGTACCTCGAGCATAAGATCATATTAGGAGCTGGCTGTGGCTAACAATTTTCCCTATTTGTGCGGGTAAGACGACACTTATTTTCATAAACCAGCCGCCATTATTCCTCCCAGAGAGCTCCTCGTTGAAGCAATATTATAAATTCTAATTTTAAGTTACCCTAGAGAGGTAATAAAACGAGAAGGAATGACAAACTCTATGTCTAACCCGCTTCACATTATCCTGTTTTACGATCCTTTTTATTTCTTTGTTTATTTCATATAATTTACTTTTATTAATTTTATTATTAATATTTTCAATAAACATGTACATTAAAAATCTAGGCCTTTATTTATGTTTCTTCAGATTTATTTTAGGAATATAAAAGATAGTATAATTGTTTTACATACCCTAATTTTTAAATTTCTGAAGAGTAACAGTGAGCTGAGTAGTTTTTTTTTATATTGAAATAACAACAATGAGATTTAATTCATAGGTTTAGAGACTACTTCAACATTTATTAGACAAACGTTCAAAGCTCCCAATTAATTACAAAAGACTTATTTACATGGCTGTAATTGGACCCATTTGGACAAACAAAGTTGAGCTTTGAGGCTCCACTAAACCTTCCAATTCTTCTCGTACCCAATCCTCAAAATTCGAATTCCTTGGTAAAATCCTCGATAACTTATTATCTCATAAACAAACTTTATAACTTTATTGCACGATTTATTAAATTTTTTGCGGTGTTTATTTTATAACTTTTGGGGCATTGACTAGTATAATTTAAATATCTTCCGGAATGTATTGGTTTTTTCCACCATTCTGTATCTATTATTCCATTAGGGTTTCGAATTAAAAGTAATCAGTTGTTTTTTTTCGGTTAGGATTCGAACCCCAAGTCTCCACCTCTCTAGCGTTGGCGCCTTATCCACTAGGCCCCCGAGCATCGTATCCGAACAGGGAATCTTTTTCTCACTGATCCATACCCCGGGCACTCGCATTGCGATGTACAATTCCCCCCGGATAGGGATGAATGTTCAATTGAAAATTACTTTAAATAGATCTATTGACGAGCTGTCCTATATATTAAATTATGAAAGTAATTCTTGGTTATTAAATATTTTTAAATATATTTATTATTTTTGAAGGAGAAAAGACTTGACCCCGTTAGGATTCGAACCCAAGTCTCCACCTCTCTACTAGCGTGGCGCCTTATCCACTAGCCACCGATCTCTGTATCCGAACCAGGGAAATCTTTCTCTTTACTGATCCATACCCCCGGGCACTCGCAATTGCGATGTACAATTCGGGGATGATGTTTCAATGTTGTCCATTATTAAATTATGAAAATAATTCTTGGTTATTAAATATTTTTTAAATATATTTATTATTTTTGAGAGGAGGAAAAGATTTGACCCGGTTGGGATTCGATTTGAAATGTTTACATAACTTTAAATGGATCTATTGACGAGCTGTCAATAATAATTTAATAATTCTTGGTTTAAATATTTTTTAAATATATTTATTATTTTTGAAGAGAAAAGATTTGAACCCGGTTGGGATTCGAACCCCAAGTCTCCACCTCTCTAGCGTGGCGCCTTATCCACTAGGCCACCAATCTCGTATCCGAACCAGGGAAATCTTTTCTCTTCACTGATCCATACCCCAACAAGGGCACTCGCAATTGCGATGTACCAATTCGGGGATGAATGTTCAATTTGAACATTACTTTTAAACAGATCTATTGACGAGCTGTCCTATATATTAAATTATGAAATATTCTTGGTTATTAAATATTTTTTTAATATATTTATTATTTTTGAAGAGAAAAGATTTTGACCCCGGTTGGATTCGAACCCAAGTCTCCACCTCTCTACCGTGGCGCCTTATCCACTAGGCCACCGAGCTCGTATCCGAACCAGGGAAATCTTTTCTCTTCACTGATCCATACCCCTTTTCTCTAAATCTTTTCTCTTCAAAAATAATAAATATTTAAAAAATATTTAATAACCCAAGAATTATTTCATAATTTAATATATAGGACAGCTCGTCAATAGATCCATTTAAAGTAATGTTCAAATTGAACATTCATCCCCGAATTGTACATCGCAATTGCGAGTGCCCGGGGGTATGGATCAGTGAAGAGAAAAGATTTCCCTGGTTCGGATACGAGCTCGGTGGCCTAGTGTTATAAGGCGCCACGCTCGAGAGGTGGAGACTTGTGTTCGAATCCAACCGGGGTCAAATCTTTTCTCTTCAAAAATAATAAACATATTTAAAAAATATTTAATAACCAAGAATTATTTCATAATTTATCATATATAGGACAGCTGGTCAATAGATCCATTTAAAAGTAATGTTCAAATTGAACATTCATCCCTGAATTGTACATCGCAATTGCGTGTGCCCGGGGATAAGGATCAGTGAAGAGAGAAGATTTCCCTGGTTCGGATACGAGCTCGGTGGCCTAGTGGATAAGGCGCCATGCTAGAGAGGTGGAGACTTGGGTTCGAATCCTAACCGGGGTCAAATCTTTTCTCTTCAAAATAATAAACATATTTAAAAAATATTTAATAACCAAGAATTATTTCATAATTTAATATATAGGACAGCTCGTCAATAGATCCATTTAAAGTAATGTTCAAATTGAACATTCATCCCCGAATTGTACATCGCAATGCGTGTGCCCGGGGGTATGGATCAGTGAAGAGAAAAGATTTCCCTGGTTCGGATACTAGCTCGGTGGCCTAGTGGATAAGGCGCCACGCTAGAGAGGTGGAGACTTGGGTTCGAAACACAACCGGGGTCAAATCTTTTCTCTTTAAAAATAATAAATATATTTAAAAAATATTTAATAACCAAGAATTATTTCATAATTTAATATATAGGACAGCTCGTCAATAGATCCATTTAAAGTAATGTTCAAATTGAACATTCATCCCAGAATTGTACATCGCAATTGCGAGTGCCCGGGGGTATGGATCAGTGAAGAGAAAAGATTTCCCTGGTTCGGATACGAGCTCGGTGGCCTAGTAGATAAGGCGCCACGCTAGAGAGCTGGAGACTTGGGTTCGAATCACAACCGGGTCAAATCTTTTCTCTTCAAAAATAATAAATATATTTAAAAAATATTTAATGACCAAGAATTATTTCATAATTTAATATATAGGACAGCTCGTCAATAGATCCATTTAAAGTAATGTTCAAATTGAACATTCATCCCCGAATTGTACATCGCAATTGCGAGTGCCCGGGGATATGGATCAGTGAAGAGAGAAGATTTCCCTGGTTCGGATACGACCTCGGTGGCCTAGTGTATAAGGCGCCACGCTAGAGATGTAGAGACTTGGGTTCGAATCCCAACCGGGGTCAAATCTTTTCTCTTCAAAAATAATAAACATATTTAAAAATATTTAATAACCAAGAATTATTTCATAATTTAATATATAGGACAGCTCGTCAATAGATCCATTTAAAGTAATGTTCAAATTGAACATTCATCCCCGAATTGTACATCGCAATTGCGAGTGCCCGGGGTATGGATCAGTGAAGAGAAAAGATTTCCCTGGTTCGGATACGAGCTCGGTGGCCTAGTGGATAAGGCGCCACGCTAGAGAGGTGGAGACTTGGGTTCGAATCGAAACACAACCGGGGTCAAATCTTTTCTCTTTAAAAATAATAAATATATTTAAAAAATATTTAATAACCAAGAATTATTTCATAATTTAATATATAGGACAGCTCGTCAATAGATCCATTTAAAGTAATGTTCAAATTGAACATTCATCCCCGAATTGTACATCGCAATTGCGAGTGCCCGGGGGTATGGATCAGTGAAGAGAAAAGATTTCCCTGGTTCGGATACGAGCTCGGTGGCCTAGTGGATAAGGCGCCACGCTAGAGAGGTGGAGACTTGGGTTCGAAATCAGCTCAACCGTGGTCAAATCTTTTATCTTTCCCTGGTTCGATTAAAAAAATAAAATATATTTAAAAAATATTTATATAACCAAGAATTATAATTATAAGATATATATATATATATATATATATATATATATATATATATAATATATATATATATATAATAGAATATAGGACACGATATTATATTATTCAATAATATTCTACAAATATAAGAATAGAATAACCGAATAGAAAGAAAATTTATCATAACTGGCCGAGAGCTGTTAAAAATAAAACAACATAGGTAAAATTAAAAACAAATATGTATGATGAAAAAAAATACAGAGAAAACTAGAAAAAGAAAAAACTATTAATAAAAAGAGAGTGAAAAATAAATTTACAAATAAAGAGGTTAATATTGTAAACAAAATTGCAGTAGAAAAAAAAAAAAAAAAAAAAAAAACAGAAACTTAAAAGATAGAAACTCAAAAATTAGCATTACAAGAAATCAATACATTATCATAGTCAAACTATAATTTTGGCTAATGTTTTATGTCTGACGGTGTTAGTAAATAAATTAGACGATTACATACATAGTACATCCATCCTTATAATTAGACAGCGTCGGGTTGGAGGGAAAGAAGATGGTGAAAGAGTAGTGTTTTGAATGTTCCAAGGGAAGAAGCATTGCGGATACAGGGGGGGAGGGAATTCCAAAGAGTAGAGGATCAGACAAGGAAGGAACGTTGGAATGCAGTACTTCTGTAGGATGAGGTACAGAGATCGAAAAGACGAGATCTTGTATGTAGTGATTTGATAGCAGACTTGAATTTCAGGTTACTGTAAATAAAGGGAGAGTGACGGGTGTTGATAACTTGGAATAGGTAGAAGCCTAGGAAGTACTTTCTGCGGAAGGAGGGGAAAAGCCAATTTAAATCAGTGTAGAGATGCGAAACATGGGAACGTCTCGATATCCCGAATACAAACCTGATGAAGCAATTCATGATGCGTTTTAATCCTTCTTCAAGAACCGTCGAGAGCCCGCCATATATCACGCTACCATAGTCAAATTGGGGGAAGATAAGGGAGGATACTAGAAGTTTGCGTGTGGGTAGGGGAAGGAGGTGACGGGATCGGTGAAAATAGTTTTAGGATACCGATTGACCTTCGGGAGATTTGTGCAATATGGGATTTCCAGGAGAGGGTTTGATCAATGGTTAAGCCTAAATTTTTAACAGAGGAATGGAAAGTTATTGGATGACCATTAAGGAATAATGTGGGAAAGTTGGCATTTGAATAGAGAAGGGAATGTGATCCTATGGCAATTGCTTGAGTTTTAGCTGCGTTTAATGTTAATTTGTTCAGATTTGCCCAGGCACAGGTTTCGTCTAGGTCTTCCTGAATTTTGGCAAACACAGCTGAAATTTCGGATGGAGGAAAGGAGAAGTAAATTTGGAAGTCATCGGCATAAAGATGGTGGGAAAAATAATGAATTGAATGGGGAAGATCATTGATGTAGGAATTAAACAGTAGAGGGGAAATGCTCGAACCTTGAGCTACTCCTGACTGTAGAGTGAGGAAAGAGGATAGGCCTTGGTTAGGAGTGGCAACTGCTTGGGTGCGGTGGGAAAGGAAAGATTGAAACCAAAGGAGGGAGCTGTGGGAAAAGTTCAATGATTTCAATTTGGAAAAAAGGATATTATGGTCTAAGGAATCGAATGCTTTAGAGAAATCAAGGAGGATCAGGATGGTCAGTTCTTTTTTGTCCATCGCTGCTTGGATGTCAGTGATAATTTTAATGAGTGCGGATTGTGTTGAGAAGCCGGGACGGAAACCAGATTGGAAGGGATCAAGTACCTTGGAATCTTCTAGGAAATTGGAAATTTGGGATTGCATCAATCTTTCTAGGGGCTTAGTAAGGTTGGAAGTATGGATATAGGGCGGTAGTCCTTTGGGGATATAGGGTTTGGGTTCTTGTTGATGGGATGAATTAAGGCCTTTTTCCAGGAAGTGGGAAATACAGAGTTTTGGAGGGAAAAATTATATATGAAGAGGAGAGCCGGAAGGATTTCAGGAAGGCATAATTTCAATAATTTAACGGGAATGCCGTCTATACCGGATGAGTTGGATTGAGACTTCATAATGGAGGTAATTAGATCGGAGGGAGTGATATAAGAAAAATAAAAATTATTATCGTTATATGCAGGTGGAGGTAAGGGCTGGGGGGGGTCGAGAAGGAGCAGATGAAGTGGAAGAAACGAAATAGGAGTTTAACTCATCCGGAGGGACAGGAAAGACTCCCGAGGGAGAGGAACTAGGAGGATCACACAAGGAAAGTTTGCGGAGGAGCAGCCATTTGGATTTAGGATAGGGTGCAGATGAAAGGGCTTCGTGGAAGAAATTGGATTTAGTTCGCCGGATCGTGGATTGTGTTAAATTTCTGAGAAACTTAAACGCTTGATAGTCCTCTTCAAGCCTGGTGCGTCTGTAGCGTCTTCGGGCAGCCTCGCGTCTTCTTTGCAAATCTTTAATGTCTTGGTTCATCCAAGGAGCAGGGCGACGCCGGCGAAATGTTGAGGTTTTAAGAGGAGCATGGGTATCAAGGATAGATAGGAGATTGGTTGTGAGCAATTCAACCATGGTATCAATTGAGGAGCAGGAGTAAATTGGATTCCAGTCTATGGTTTCGAGATCGGATAGAATCTTATCTCGGGTGAGGGTGTCTATGTTACGGAAGGAGATTGTTTTTAGGAAGGAAACGAGGTGTTGGGATATCATATGATATTTGTATCTAGTCATGAGAGGATAGGAATGAAACAGGTTGTTGACTTGAGGAAAGAAGGTTTTTTTGAGAATCTATGACATGCAGGTCCAACCAAGTGTCGGACCCGCGGAAGTGGTGGGTGGGATTGAATGGTACAATAAAAAGGTGGAGGGAAAAAAAAAAGGTTTTCAAGGTAGATTTTGTCATAGGAGTCAGATAGGAGATTGGTATTCAGGTCACCGAAGATGATTATATTGGAGTAGAGAGGAACATAATGGTAAAGGTTAGATTCGAATGATTGGTCAAAAGGAACATGTGGAGGACGGTAAACCACTACGTATAGGAGAGAATGGGCATTAATGGATATTTCAACAAATAAGGACTCAATGTTTGGGAGATTTGAAGGAGGTGAATGAAAAAGGACACGAAACTTCAGGCAATCATGGACGCTATATAGCGCTACACCACCGCCGGTCCGGTTAACCCGGTCATGACGAATGACGGAGTAGTTAGGGAGAGAGACCGAGGAAGAAGGAATGCAGGTTTAAGCTAGGTTTCAGAGACTGCAATGATGTGGTAAAAATTTTGGGTGAAAAATTCTAGGAACTCATCGTAATGGGCTGGTAGGGATTGTGAGTTTATGTGACAGGCGGTTAGGATGTTAGTCATAATGGGAAGGAGTTAGGGAAACATAGGACAGTAAGTAAAAGGATGACGCTGAAAATGAGAAACAGTAGTAGAAGCCAAGAAGAAAAAATACATATCGATGATTAGAACAAAGTAAAATGATATGTACAAAGTATATATAGAAGTAGAAATATTTACAATAATGGAAAATAAAAGTATTAACAGGTGAATATATAAGGATAGTATAGAACGAAAGGGCGACGAGTTGGTAAAGAAGAGATGAAAAACTAAATAAATAAAATAAAAGATAAAGATACATAAACAGGTGAAAATAGTTAAGAAAAATGAGCGTTAACTGATTAAAAGTAATATCATAGTGACACCAATAAATTAAAAACTGAAAACTAATCTGGTAAGGATAAATAATAGAAAAACAAAAAAAAAACAACGAGTACACTGGTTTCAATAGTAAAGGGTGTAGACCAAGGAAGTGCAGAAAGGAAAAGAATTCCAGAAGGTCAAGCGAAAACATCCATGTCCTGGGGCTGGTCTATGAAGATTACTGGATGGCCATCTTCTTTACGGCACCGCACACGCCCTCCCGAGAACCAAACATATTTTAATTTGCCGGCTGATCTCTTCTGACGGGCGAGCCAATACAGATGCCTGTTGGTCGGGGTCATCTCCTCGCTAAGATATATCCGGTGGGAGTCATTTTCCTGCCAGCCGATATCGCGCGTCGAGAAGTCCCTCTTGACTTTTCTCCTCTGTATTAGATCGTCCCTCAGTGATTGTCTGACGAATCGTGCGATTACAGGCGGTGGTCGCGCATCATCCTTCCTGGGCCTCCGGCGCTCCACTAGGTCGAGATCTTGTATGTTTAGTTTAATGCCGAGACCGGCACCAATACTTGTAACCAATGCCGTGGGGATCTCTCCTGGGCGTACTGGGATGACCCGAATTTCTATTGATTTGTTAAAAAGTCCCTGCTCTGCCTTGTTTATCCTGATTTCGAGCAGGCCAACTTTTGTTTTTAAATTACTGTTCTCTTCGACCAACTCTTCTATACGTTTGGTCTGCCCTTCTAGATGAGCTTCGATTTTTGCCAGTCTCTCACTCAATTCGAAACTCAAGTCCCCGTATTTATCAAGTGAGGTTTTTAGGGATTTAACTTCCTCGTTTACTGTATTTACAGTAGCTAGTATCTCGGTACCGGATGGCTCCGAAGGTTTTTCTTCTTCTTCTTGAATTCTGTTTTTTAGTGTCACAAATGTGACAAAACCATGGTTTTTTGGAGTTCTTCAGCGCTTCAATGTCTTTGTCTAAGAGGTTGAAACATCTACCGCGGAAAATCCCTTTACATTTAGAGCAAAATAAACTATTTTTGTCGTCTCTAGTAATTGAAATTTCACACTTCGCGCATTGAACCATTTTGACGTAATTTAGTTCTATCAGCTGATTCAGTAAATATAAAGGTGAATGAATGTTTATTTACTTACAGCAATAGTGGGAAGGTACTTAATACTGTCAGGATTAGCCGCTTGCTTCGGGTGAGTGAACTAAATACTCCGTTTTTTTCTATTATTATGAAGTAATCGTACTGGATTACGATGCGACACCACTAATTAGGTTTATAAATATGCAGATAGAGAAACAAAAGAAAACTAACACAAAATAAAGAAGTTAAGGGAAAAGAGTAACGAGATGTTGACTGTTTGCCGTCTCTGGCCATACTGTACAATATACAATGACATTCTTGTTTATTTTATTTGATTCCGATAATTCACTTTGAGTTTCAACATACATCGATAGCTGTTCCATAATTACCTTAACAGCATTACTTTTTTTTACATGATTTAGTGTTTTATCTTTCGTTATTTCTTCTTCTCTGATATAAGAAATTATATATTCAAACAATATGTAGCAAAACAAATTGTCCCTTGTCTCAGCATAAAAAAAGTTTCCCTTATTCAAACCAATTTTATAAGGTTTTTTAAAAATACAATATATATATATATATTGTATGTTTTGTATTTTTATAATGCAGAGAAAACAATATATCGTAACATAGGTATCGATATGACAAATATTTAAAAGAAAAAATATTGAGACTGTTGAGGAAAATGTCCATATGAAATGATATGAAAATAAATTTTATTGTAGGGCCATTACCCCTTAATAATAATTATAATGGACAATATATGGTAATGGAGGTCTAGCTGCCGTACATAAAATTAAGAATATAATACAATCGAGAAAAGTTTAAAATTAAATTACGGTATTAAAAGAAATATTACATTTAAAATAAGGTAAGAAAAAGAGGTAAGGAAAAGAAATAAAAATCAATGAAAAAATACAGTTGATAAAGCTAAAAAATATATCCTATCAGGAGGAGTAAATGTAATATAAATTATGACAAAACCAATATTACATTGTAAATATTCATATTTCATTTTTACAAATATTTTCTTCTTCAATATGAATGAACGATTGAATACCTAACAAGAAAAGGAAAAGTCGAGATTTAAAGCTATTATGAGTGGAGGAATGACGAATGTTGGAAGGGAGGGAGTTCCGGAAATTGGATGCGTTTGAAAGATGTGTTGAAGGGAATTATCTCGTTTTGCGGGCTGATGACTTTAATGTTTAATGCCTTGATGATATAGAAGGTGACAGAAAGGAAAAAGATTTGTAAAGGAACGAACCAAGGAAGTATTATCTTCGGAATGAGGGAAATAACCATTTTAATTTTATGTAGTGGTGAGATACATGGTCATGGCGTGGTATACCTAGAATGGATCTCAGGCTACAGTTCATGATCTTTAATATTGTATCCTGAGATTCAGAAAGACCTCCGTACACCAGAGTACCAAAATCAAAATGGGGGAATATAATGGAAGAAATGAATAGTTGACGAGTTGATTGTGGAAGGAAAAATGTATCGTTTATAGATACCCATTTCTACTGATTGGCAAGGAATTCCTACCAGTCGATTTTCTAAAAAGATGGATAAAATTACTAGGACTATCTTGGTGGTCTTGTCATTCAGGATTAAAGTTAAGTCTACTTTTAAAAAAAGAAAAATATAATAAAATATAAAAAAATATACCATATATATATATATATTGGCATATTATGATAATCATATAGCATAACTAAAAGACTTTAGTTAGTCTATACCCATATCCACGTGTAACATTGGCATGATTATGAGATCAATATAGTCTGGAAACGTCACCAAAATATTTGTTTTAATTTCAGGGAGAAATTTATTTATTGACTTTATTAAACATATGATATATATATATATATTTATATATATTCATTACATACATAACTAAAAGACTAAATACCATAAATAAATAAATATATATATATATACTATATATATATATATATATATATATATATATATATATATATATATATATATATATGTTTTAATTTTTAACAGCACCTTTAAATATAGCTTAAATGTACCATTGATCAAAACCACCAGATATCAACAAAAAATGCATCTTAACAGATCTTTATAACTTGTTCGTTTACAAATTTTGTGAATTCGGGGTCACCTGTGGTGTAGTGGTTAGCATAGCAACCTACTAAACCCAAGATCGCGGGTTCGCAGCCCGGCAGATGACCTTAGGATTTTTCAAAGGGAGTAAAAAATCCTTAGCTATGCCGTCCTTCGGAAGGGACGTAAAATGGGGGTCCCGAGCCTGTGCGATGTCAGGTACTCGTTAAAGATTCCTATCCTAATTATACCCATTATACCTGGATAGGCAAAATTTAGGACTCCCACCGTAGCATCGTCCGATTAGCCATAGCAGCATAAAGTGACGTTAAACGAAATAAACAAACAATTTTGTGAATTCTGTTATTTGAGTTCTTTATATTTGTCATTTGAGGTACGGATGATAGTTTAGAAGGATAAATACAACTAAAATTGATGAAATAATCGTCACTTTTATTGGATTTTTTTTTTTTTTTTTGAACTTCCACTAAATTTAGATAATTATTTTCGAATGTTGAAAATTCATCAAGTTTTGAAAAAATACAATAATTTCAAAACATCAGCACTTTGTTACATAGATTTTTATATATATAGGAAATGTAATACATTTCATATATGTAATCAATTTTTATTAAAAGAGTAATGAAAACTAGCTACAAAACAAAAAATTACTCTATAATCTCTTTAAAGAAACAAAAACAAAAAAAAAAACCGTTCAATACAAAACAGAAATTTTGAGGTTATCCATGAATGCACAGAATTTGAAAATTCAAAAGACAACTCTAAGAATACATTGAAGATTTTAATGAAGATGGTTTAATGTGTGGTTTAATCTGCGGTTTTCACCGGTCAATAAATTAGTATTTTGTAATTTTTGGACCTCTTGTAAAATTTTGAAAAAAGAAATTACATGTTTTGATTCTAAATGACTCGTTTTTTTATAATAATTTGTCCATATACCACTATGAATATATCTGATCTACAACTGAAAGATTGGTGAACTGGTCAGAGAAGGATCCCTGCGAGAGGCTTAGTTTCCGTTCTATATGCAAATATATATTTCATCCCCTCTACAGATATCCTTCTGCCACTAATATCTAGTTAGCTTTTTCTATCCCGAAACTGACTTAATGTTGATTTAAAACCTAATCTAGAACATTTCAATATTTATTTAGGAGGAGAATTCATAAGAAAAACTGTCAGCTACAGACTGAAGTCTAGTTATAATTTATTATTTCCTGACTGGGAAAATCAATAGAAAATGGTTATGTCTATCTATAATTTACTGAGCGTTACAGTTCTTCAAAAAATCATATTTAATAGTAGACGGATGTTAGAGTTCTTGGCGGATCACAACAGCAGAATGCTTTCTTTCAGTTTAGTGGCATGCGTTGCCAATGGGTTCCTATGCTAAACACATGAACCCATCAGTATTTGCATTATTTCCAAATCAACTGCCGATTACATTCCAAAATCGCATTAAAATTTTCCTTTTTTGTTCAATTTAGATATTAAGGATCAAATTACTTAAATGAATAATTGAACTAAATTAACAATTAATGGTTATTTGAAATTAACAAAGTTTAAAGAAAAAAAGGGGTTTCATGCGTGATCTTAGTTATTATTTTTTTTTTTTTGCTTATTATTATTCTCCGTCGTTACAAACTACTTTAACATTTACTAGACAAACGTCTAAAGCTCCCAATTAATTACAAAAGACTCATATACATGACTGTGATTAGACCTATTTAGACGTTTGGGGCTCCACTAAACCACCCAACTCATCTCAAATTCAATTCTTACAATCCAAAATCCTTCGAAAAATCCTCATTGCTCCTTACTTTGTCACTTATTAACTTATCTATAAAGATCTTAATGTTCTATATGTTGCTGATTTAGCCCACAGCAGATACCTATAATTCATAGTAAGCTCCATAACCACTCAAATCCATTAGTTTCTCAACTTGGTTCCCACTCCATTCCCGATAATCCTCTGAGGCATCTGAGAAGAAGATGGCCCAGAGATCGTCTAGTGTAAAATTTTATTGAAGTGCAACTGATGAGTAGTTCTTTTCAAGTTGTTACATGTCATTGTCATTGTATTACATTTCAGCTCATTTACTTGAAGTTCATATTTGTATAGTTATAAATTTCAAAAAATTGATATATATATATATTATTATATCTATATATATATATATATATATATATATATATATATATATATTTTGACACACCTGAGCAGTTCCTAACATATTTTAAAATTGTCAAACTAAATCTCAAATTGCTGCATTTTAAGCATGTCCGGTTTGTTGGTGCATATTAAAAACTTTTTGTTAAATTTAAATTATTAAGTTTTTTTGGCCTCCTGAAAAATTTTAAAAATGGACGTTTCCCTGTTAACTGTATTTTCTTTATATAAAAAATTTTTGGGAGTCGGCATATTTCTCCTGGTATGACCCACGTAGGCTCATAGATTCCTGAATTCTCAAGGAAGGAGGGAAGAAATAAAATATATACGAATATTGGCATCTTCGGAGATGGAAGCCCCAAGTTTAATAAATACAAACATTTCAAAAAATGAACTAAGCAAAATCATCTGATCAAATAAGTCAGCTGCTTTTGAGACTATAATAAGACCTATTTCACTCAAAAAATGAAAAAATGAGTGCAAAAGTTTGCGTGAAATATAAAAACTGGTTAAACTTAAGTCACGCAACCGTTTCATGTATTATAAAAAGGTACAGTTGAAGAAAGTTTTATGTTGCAAAACCTAGTTCCGGCCACCTAAAAGTTTTTTTTTTTTTTTGATGATTATTTAAAATTTTATGTTTAGCCTGCAAGCTATAATGTTTCAATCCATTTTTTAAAGGATGCCTTCTATATTTAATGTAGTCCATTGCCCTTTCAATAAACTTCAACTTCCTCACCCAGATGGCACCACACTCCCCCAAACCATCACAGAACCTACTTCATATTTAACAGGCATTATGTTCTTGGATTTGACTCGCTTCCCTCAACACATTCTGGCAACCTTCCAAGCCAAAGAGATCTATTTTGCACACGCCAGTACACAACACCCACTCCCAAAATTCAATGGGGCGATTAACATTAACTTTTTCCTTTTGGTTCGGTTTACTTACAAAATATTTCTTAGGTGATGATTTGAAATGAAAATTGTTTCTTCTAAGATCATTTTACTAGCGCTGTCTGTTTGTTCATAAAACTTGCTTTAGCAGCTATTTTTAAAACAATAAGCCGCGGATGTTCCTAATAATTAACCATTTATCCGATGCCGAAAGAACTTTTAGTCGCCTAGAACGAACCATAAAACTTAAAACTGTACCTGAAGCAACGATACCCCTCATGGGGAAGGTAGAAATACCTTCCATGTAAAAACAGACCCATCTGTCCATAAAATTCATTCAAAAAGTGGTATTCTTCAACACAATTTGCATTCAGAAGCTAACGGAAAAATTTAGGTCTATGTTCATTATCATTGGGTTTTAAACCTTACATTGAAAATCTAATAAAATAAATCCTATATAATAATAATAAAGAAATAATTGTAATAACATAAAATCCTTTGATCTGGTGTCACTTTATTAACACTTTTACTTTATTATCTATTAAACAATAATTTTTTTCTTTGCTTTTTATTCCAATATATTATGTTTATAATGCACATTTTCGTTATGGGTTTGTCATAATGTTTTATTTACACAAGTAACCGATTTGTATGCCAAATGAGAACATCGTGTTTTTTCGGATTTAAAAGTAAATTTCTCCAAAAAAACGAGACAGAATCATTACTTTTAGCATATCATTCGAAAGCTGGTTAATTATGCAAGTTTTTGTGAGATTTCCAGTTTTATAGATAGGTTTTTCGAAAAACGTTGTGCGTTGAAGGTTACATGTACTCTGCTCTCATAAATTAAATGCTTTTTTTTTCATTTACAACTGTACAAAATAATATACTACAAGTAAATGTATTGACGGTGAATACATTGTCATGTAAATAACTAGTGAAGAACTACTCACTAGTAGTACTTCAATAAAATCTACACTAAAAAGTCTCTGGCCATCTTCTTTTCAGACGCCTCGGAGGATTATCAGGAAAGTAGGAGGAAGAAGTTGGGAGACTAGTGGATTGGAGTGGTTATAGAGCTTACTATGGAGGGATTGGTATCTAGTTTGGGCTAAATCAGAAACATATGGAACATTAAGATCTTTATGGATAAGTTTATTGGTCACAAAGTAGGGAGCATTGAGGATTTTTTGAAGGATTTTGGATTGTAAAGATTAGATACGAGATGAATTGGATGGTTTAGTAGATCCCCAAAGCTAAACTCCGTACGACCTGGGATTGTCCAGGAAGTCATGTGTTTACGACGAAGGGTAAAGGTTATTAGGTGAGATTTTTTTGGATTTATTTTGATTCTCCATTTTTGACACCAAATTAAATGCTAAATCCAAAAATGCAGTCAAAGTTTTAAAATTTTTTTAACAAAATGGTGATATTACAGCTTTTATGTTAAAAACGTTGTTTCCTGAAAAAAAAAAATCATTGATTTATCGTATATCTGCAACGGATTGGAATAGAAAGGTGAGGTCTGCGGAATTTGTCTACATTTTTGAACTAGTTTCACCTATTTTTTTTACATTAAGAGATACTCACCCAGTACATTTAATCTAGAGTCTATTCTCTATGCATTTATACCAGCTGTGTATTCTACAAAAATTTATTCTTGTTAAAAAATGAGTATTACCAAAATCTTTGTTGGTGTTCCATTATATTATATTCTATCTTTTTATCAATTAAGCATTTTATAAGTATGTATTTTTAGTATGCATTTGTCTAACGAGTAATATTACAATGTAGTTTTAAATGAACATATTATTACAATGAAATTATTATTTTTAACAACTTTCTTACATAAAAGCAGGAGATGGTTTATTGCAAGTTACGCCTTTAACTGTAGGGACTGTAGGCGACAAGACCAATTACTGGAAGACTAACGACCAACATGGACAGAGATGACATCCTTCTTGAGAAATGGTCTTGTGGAGGAGTGGAAGGAGGAAGTTAGGGGAAGAGGGGGAGTGGAAGGACTAAGTTAGGGGAAGAGGGGGAGTGGACTTTGAAGAATGTATCCTCTGTTTCCCGATCATCCGAAGCAGTAGGGTATCTAATCTTCTAGATGTTGCTGGAGATGATAAAATTATATCCAAAAGATATTATTGGTGAATGTATTCGGTCGACTTCGTATTCTATTTGTCACTATTAACCTATTTATTGAATGTTATCAATTTACAAATTATCTAAACGAAGAAAAAGAAAATAAAGTAAGCACATTATGCAGATGTTCTTGTGTTACTCACCACAAAACAAATGAAGATCTTTTTTTTGTTGGTTACAATTATAGATACCGTGTACATCTTAGGTTAGCGACACCATGTACTAACTATTTAATACAAAATACTAAACAAATATCAACTAAACTACAATATACAATTTTATCAATTGAAAATATCATAAAAAATATCTGTTATCATAAAATACACTGTTTTACAGATCTGACTATTTTTTGTGGCCGAAGGACATCTCTATCCACTCTCTATCCACAATTAGAATTAGCTTTTTCGTCCTTAAGGATTGCTGTTTTAACGGTTTTTAAGGACACTGTTTACAGATCTGCCAGGATCTGACTACTTTTTGAGGCCGAAGGACATCCTTGGCCACTCTCTCCATCCACAATTAGAATTAGCTTTTTCGTCCTTAACGATTGCCGTTTTAACGGTTTTTGAAGACACTGTTTTACAGATTTGCCAGCATCTGACTATTTTTTGAGGCCGAAGGACATCCTTGGCCACTCTCTCCATCCACAATTAGAATTAACTTTTTCGTCCTAAAGGATAATATGTTTTAACGGTTTTTAATTACATGTTTTACAGATCTGCCAGGATCTGACTATTTTTTGAGGCCGAAGGACATCCTTGGCCACTCTCTCCATCCACAATTAGAATTAACTTTTTCGTCCTAAAGGATAATATGTTTTAACGGTTTTTAAGGACACTGTTTTACAGATCTGCCAGGATCTGACTATTTTTTGAGGCCGAAGGACATCCTTGGCCACTCTCTCCATCCACAATTAGAATTAGCTTTTTCGTCCTTAAAGATAATATGTTTTTAACGGTTTTTTTAAGTTATCCGAAGGATAACTTCCTCCATTGTTGTCCTCCAGGATACTGTTTTAGAATATTTGACGGTTTTAACATGGCGGATTAAAAGGACACTTTTTTTTTTTTTTAAATATTCGACTATTTAACTGTTTTAAGATGGTGGAAGGATATTCATTCGTTGCTAACGCATTCTACGGGAGGCTGGAGATAGTTTTTCAACGCTAATGACCCCTTCCCGTTTACAGAATGTACAAAAGGTAAAGTTAACTTAGAAAGATATCAATTAAATATTTTAATACCCAGCAGTATACATTAAGACCCACACAAGAAAATGATACTTGGTTAATACTAGTGATTGCTATCGTAAGAAAACTATCGATATTTTGAGGTCTATCGGTACACGATTTGTTGATTACCAACAATATATATTTATCAATATATCGTATTTATTTATTTGATAAAAAATATTTTTAATATTCCAATTACGTTAAAATAATAATCCTGTTTATTTTATCGTTATAGTCAATTTAGGTAACGAAATCGAATATCTGTTCCAACAAATTCGCCAAACCCGCATCATTATTGAATATTGATTCCGATACTTTACTTTAAGTTTCAAACTTTATTGATCTTTCCTATCAATCTTCCAGTAAGCTTCCATTTCTATATTTTTAAGTTAGGGTGCTATACTTATATTTTCTTAATCCCTCTTTTGAAATGAATGTTTGACACAAGTTAACAATATATCTTTCAACATGGATTTAATATTAATAATAATAACTTTATTATATTTTTTATTACATAAGGAGATATTAAGTATAAAAGGAAAATGATAAGGAATTGTATTTCCCAATTATAACTTTATTTATCAAACATTATGCTATATAACCCTTTTTTGGGAGAAGTTTCATGGCTTATGCTACATTTTCAAGCCCTAAAAACACAAAACACAATATGAATAATAAAATATAAAAAATAGCAAAGACAATTTTTTACACTACTTTCAATCTAATACACAACTTCTATAAATGAATATATAATCATCCTGCGTCACTTTAATCCGCCGACATTTTTAATAAATATTTTGAACAAGATTTTACCTATACATGTTTTTTCCTCTTGTGTATATAATAAAATATGTAAGCCCGCATTATTTTTGAGACAGCCCAATACAAAGGCACTTTTTTTTTTTTTTTCTTTTTTTTCTTTTTTTAATCCCCATTAGACTAATAATAAATGAGATATTTCCTAAAGATAGTTTAATTCATTATCTCCTCCAGTCTACTTGGACCGAAAAGAAAAGAAGGTCCTTTACGTCTTTTTATTTTGAAGAAACATTCCCGAAAGGTCAAGCCTTGATAAGATAGAGTGACCTCTGGGATCAGGAGTCGAGGGGGCACCTTTTTAGCCATTTTGGTGGGGGGGGGGGGGGAGATGAATTCTACTTACTATCTCCACAAACTAGGGTCAGGCTTTGCGATCATTTAAATGAAGTAAGATGGAAAGGGGGAAAGGAATTTGCGGTATCTATACTAGGAAAAAATTGGATTTGAATTTATTGTCACCCTTATAAATTTTCCCCTTTTGTGAAAGTAGGTTACAATTACTTGATATTACCAGGTATGCAAGTTTAAAATGTCGTTTTAATTCCAATAGAATGCGCTCTTAGCCTATTGAAGGATTTGCTTATCTCTAAACGCTATTTTGTTTGTTAGTCATTTGTTTACAAAAGTCAGTTGTTTTTAAGTCGTTTTACGTGGACGTATCATACCTTTCTTTGGTGTTAAAAATGTCTAATTTTAAGCCAAAATAAAGAGCATTTGCGGCATGTCATGATTTCTTATTTAATCAAAAGAAAAAGGCATCTGAATGTCATCGAATCTTGTTGAGACTTATGGCGATGTTGCTCCAACCGTCAGGACATGTGAACGTTGGTTTCAAAGTTTCAAACGTGGTGATTTTGATGTTACTGATCAAAAACGAGAAAATCGACCAAAAAAGTTGAGGACTTCGAATTGCAATCTTTATTAGACGAAGACAATACCCAAACCCAAAAATGATGGCAGAACAGTTGAATGTCACTCGGCAAGCCATTTCCGATCGCCTGAGAGCTATGGGAAATATTCAAAAGGTTGGAAAATGGGTCCACATGAATTGGACGAACGACAGATGGAAAAACGAAAAAACTGTGTGCGAAATGCTGCTTTTACGCCACGAAAGAAAAGGGTTTTTTTGCATCGAGTGTAACTGGCGATGAAAAATGGATTTATTTTCAGAATCCCAAACGAAAAAAATCATGGGTAACGCCAGGACAACCATCCACATCGAGTGCAAGACCGGATCGTTTTGGGAAGAAGACAATGCTGTGTGTGTGGTGGGATCAGAAGTGAGTAGTCTACTACGAGCTTCTCAAACCCGGCGAAACAGTCAATACCGAGCGCTACCGACAACAAATGATCAATTTGAGTCACGCATTGATCGAAAAACGCCCAGAATGGGCTCACTGGCACGCCAAAGTCATTCTTCAGCATGATAACGCTCCTGCACATTCAGCCAGATTGACTAAGGAAACGATTTCTTCGCTTGGTTGGAACTCCTACCCCACCCCCGTATTCACCTGACCTGGCGCCTTCTGATTATCACCTCTTCTCATCGATGGGGCACTCATTGGCGGAGCAACACTTCAACAATTTCGAAAAACGTACGAAAATGGCTTGATGAATGGATTGCAAATAAAGATGAAGCATTCTTTTGGAATGGTATCCATATATTGCCGAGAGATGGGCAAAATGTGTAGAAAGCGAGGGTCAGTACTTTGAATAAAATATATTATACTTTTTTTAAATTACTGTGTATATATTTTAAGAAATAAACGACATTTTAAACTTGCATACCTGGTATACTTGACTTTTTACTTGAATAGTACGTTCACGGTTTATTTCTCCAATTGAAATATCAAAAAATTATACAAACACAAAACACGCTTTAATTGCAAACCAAACTAAACCTATCTTAGATAAAATCTAATGGTCTAAAACTATTTATATATAACATGTTTTGATTGAATTAGCCATTTTCGTGTTATAGACTCTTAAACATGACCAAAACTAATATTTTGAGAAAGTTTGTGAAATTCGTCAATTTTTGACGATCGATTGTGGCAAAAGGCCAAAACCAAATTCAGCTTAAGAGATGCCTTTAGACGTACAATTTAGTAAACTTCAATTTTGTAAATAACACATTTTTCGAATTTCCCAACAATCTGAAAAAAAAGTGCTAACATGTTGGGTTTTTTATCTATCAAAACTTTTCCACTTCAAATGTAGTCACATTTTTGATATTTTTCAGGACCCATCTAGATCATATAAAAATATATTTATTTATTTATTTCATTTATTTTATTTTAAGGTGCCGTGTACTGCAACATGGCCAGAGGTACCAAATTCTGATTTCTTGTTTATCTTAATGGTATTAAAGATTCTGCAATTCTTGAGGAACTTCAGAACATCTGGTTGATAGTTTTTGAACATTGTACCCAGGTCTTTGTTGAAGATGGGTGTTCCAGCTGTAGGGTGTAGACTGCAATTACTAAATATGTGCTCTACTGATAGAGGAACTTGGCACCTTGAGCACATGGGCTGTGAAGTACCTTGAAGTAGGTGTTGGTGTGTGAGTCTTGTGTGTCCGATGCGCAGCCTAGTCATCACCACTTGTTCCCTCCTAGAGCCGTTTAGCAGTGGCCATGGTTGACCATTTGGGCAAATCATTTTAAGTTTGTTACTATCCGGAATCCTGTTCCAATAATAAATCCACGCAGCCTTGCACTTCTGTTGAATATATATTTGATAGTCGCTGAGGACAATTGGTAAGTTGGGTACCGGAAACATATTTCTCGCCTCTTTAGCAGCTGCATCAGCCAATTCATTTCCAGGTATTCCAACATGACTGGGTACCCAAAGAAAGTGTATTAGTTTATTAATTGTGAGTAGCTGTTTTATTATTGTGTGTGAAATTGGATTGTTAGAATGGTGTGAGTTTTGTAAGTTTTTTAAAGCCGAAAAAGAGTCTGTACAAATTACTATTTTGTTGCTATCTAAAAATTTAACTATATCAAGCGCTAATTGGATAGCAAATAATTCACTCGAGAAAACCGAGTATAGTTCAGGAAGGCAATATCTAACTGTCGTTCCGGAAAATGTTACCGCGCAACCTGTGTCTTTGTTTTCCTTGGAGGCATCATAAATATAAAAATAAAAATATAAAATCTACTACTCCTCCTTTAGCTAGGCAGACCTCCTTTTTGAAGCTGTTTCGTCTGGACTAAGTACAAATATTAAAACAATGTTGTGCAATTATTGTATTGCCATTGGTCCTTGACACGTGTGCAAATTTTCAAGATAATCAGATAGCTACAAATTGGTGAAAATTACGATTCAACATTCCGTTACATACAGGTCAAGTTAAAAAAAGAGTATTAATTATTGAATGGCTCCGCCGAAAAACGTTCTAAGCGACAAATTTATTTATTTTAGATTCCTATAACAGTAATTTTCTCAGTTTCTGCTGTAGATCTTCAAAAAAAAGTTGAATATTATGAAACTTACTGTGAACAAAAAAAAACCTACACTTAATGTTAACAAAAGCAAACTTATTATTTTTTGAAAAGGCGGAAGAGTTAAACATAGTTCATTCACATTCGCTCATCAGCCCATAGAGATAGTTAAAAAACACGTATATTTAGGTTGTTTTTTGTTGTTTGTTTAGTTTAATGGCGTACAACTGCATCGGTTATTAACGCCATATTTTCTTTCTTATTTTATTCTCCACATCTGTATTGTATTATTTATCTTATTTTTATTGATATCTTTCATATCGCATTATATTTTATTGCTTATTTATCTTTTATGTCAAACTTCTGTCAACAAGCCACTCAATTTCAGAAACTTGAACACTAATTCTATTTTTTCATTGTTGTTTCCCAAGATTGTTGGAAGGTCTGTATTTAGTCCTAAGCTATTTAGGCGCGATGTAAAAAAAGGACATTCCTGAAAAATGTGTATCACCGTTAGTATACCAAAACAGTATTTGCACCTGGGCGGAGCCCCCCTTGTGAAAAGATAGGAGTGTGTTAATCTGGTGTGGCCTATCCTGAGTCTCGTCAGTACGACTTCCTCTCTACGACTTTGGCGGCTGGATGTATTCCAGGGTTTGACATTTTTTTTAATCATTTTCAGTTTATCGGAGGGCTTTCGTCCCACATTGACTGCCATCCAACATCGATTTCCCTCTCTAGGGCTCTTCGTAGATCAGATGGAATTAGTGCGATCTTGCCTCGCACCGGTAGTTCGAGAGCCTCCTTTGCAGCTAGATCGGCCAGCTCGTTGCCCACAATACCCACGTGGCTGGGGATCCATATAAACTTTACTGTTTTGCCTAAACCTTCCAGTGTGGATAAGTAGGAGTGTATAACCGGGATTTTGGGATGTTTCGGATACATACAGTCTAGGCCCTTCAGAGAACTCAACGAATCAGTGACTTTCACTAGAATATTGTGAGTAAGGGTCATGCAAAAGTGGAGAGCTGCTGCTATTGCGTTAAGTTCGGCGGTGTAAATATTGGATAATTTGTGAAGCTTTATTTTGTGAGTGGAATCTTTTGTAACGAAAGAAGAATCTGCTGATTGATCAGATTTTGAACCGTCTGTGTAGATTATAAATGATTCAGGCATTCTATTAATAATGCTGGAAAAGAGGTCTTTGAATTTAGATATTTCGGTATTATTTTTTAAGTATTTTGTCAGGTCAAGCATTGTTTGAGGACGCTGGTGGGTCCAGGGTGGGGTATCATTGACAGATGGGGTAATTTTTATCGTTTTAAGGAAAGATATAGCTGAGGAGATTATTTCCGATAACGGGAGAGTTGAATTTTGTTTTTGTCTGAAAGAGTTAGAAAATTTAGAGTTAAAAATATATTTGTAAGTCGGATGTCCTGTCTGTGGGTATATTTTAGAAACATAGGTTATTGCCAATTTTAGTCTTCTAAATAAGAGTGGTGATAGTCCTGATTCGGAACACAAGCTAAGAATTGGACTTATTCGAAATGCCCCTGTAGAGATTCGGATTCCGGCGTGGTGAACGGTATCGAGTCGAGAGCAGAGCTTGGAAAGAACACGGGAACGAGCAGAGCTGTAAACGAAGGAACCGTGTCCATTTTATACCTGGATAACATATATTTAGGATAATAGCACGTATTAGCCATAGATAACAAATAAACAAACAACGAGCAGAGCTGAAGGAACCGTATATATTTAATAACATAATAATACATATTGGAACATACGACATATATTTTGGTATCCCTTTAACTTCAAAAGGCGTCTTCGCCGATGTAGCAAACAATGCAGTTCTAAGAAGTATCACCGCGGGACATTGTACGAAGAAGTTAATGGCAAATTCAAGAATGACTTCCTGGGAAGGAAGGATAGAATTATACCGGTCGACAGTTCTCAGTACACTGCTATATGGGGCGGAAGTATGGAGACTTAGGTACTTATGTTTTCTGGAAAAAGGCCAGAGAAACTTTTTCAGAACATTATATATACCGACCTAGAAACACTCCTAACTACATAATAAGAAAATAAAACGATTCGATTAATATCAGTTTTCATGTCTTAAAACAAACGATAAACTGGTGGACTAAACTGCTAGAAATGCCAGAAGACAGAATTACAAAAACATGCTACCTTAAACTGATGTCCATATCTTCATCAAATTCAGATCGAGTACATAATTGGGTTTTACAATTGAAAAACTTAATATATGAGTTGGGATTTAAGACCGTATGGGATGCACAAGATTCAAAAATAATTCAGGAAAGCAGGAAAAGCTATTCTAGAATCCTATAAACAGAAAACTCACAGAAGAGGACCATATCAGTATTAACAACTCTAACTATAGCCATATAGATCAATATATATATCAATATTTACAACAGAAGAAGTATCTACAATTCAATTGCAATATTTCAAAGATTAGTTAGTGAGCCAATTAAGAGTTGGAGGAACAAAAAAACTAATCCGAATATATCATAAAGGCACCACATATTGTATAAATTGCGAGGATGACTGTACTCTCTGTAACTTTAAATAGAAAGAAGACTTATTTCATTTGATATTTGTATGCCCACATTATGCTCAGTTAAGGGATAATTATATCAATCCAATCGTAGGACTAAATTATAATAGAGATTCCCTGGTGTTTGTGCTGGAAGTGGATAGCATGCCAAAGGTAAACCTCATTTTTTTATAAATTTACTAAAAACAAGAAGTTTTTTAAAGAATGAATGATGGTAAAGGGATTTATATAAAAGCTGTAATATCAACCGATTATTGTAATTTTCATTTCGTACCTATGAAACTAAGGAATATTTCTGTTTATTTTTATTTTTATTCAATTATAATGTAAGGTTATGCTTTATGTATATGTATGTATGTGTGTGTATGTGGGTGTGTATGTATATATATAGTTATTTTTTGTGAGTTTAGTTATTTAGTCAGTTTATTTAGTTATTTAGGCCAACTCCTTGGCTAGATGTATCTCTACAAGCAATAAATTATCTGTCTATCTATCTATCCTATAACAGTACGTCAGCTGCTTTGTTTTTCCACAAGAGTATTATTTTAAATTTCAAGAATTTAGAATTAAAATCTGCTAAGTCAATTTTTTTTTTCCTTTTTATCGATTTATGTGCTCAAACGATTCTTCCAAAACTTTTTGAGTCCGCTTCAACATGACCTTTAAAATTCAGCTTCAAATACCATCATGCTAAGTCCATAGCTGACCGGGAAAATGGTAGGAGGATGGATAAGATAATTTCCCTCAAGGAGTAAGTAAATATTTTTAAAGAGTTTGGAAAAACTGTATCACTCGCTCCAAAAGTTTTTAATTGGAAAAAGCCTTACAGCCGATAGTAAAATCACCTCAACAGTGGCACTTCAAAGTTGCTGTGTCAAAACGATTTATCATAAAAAAGAATGATGATGGCTATGAAATTCGAATAAGAGGCAAAACAAATTATACATATGACACTGGAATGGAAAAGCCATATTAAAAAAAGAAAAACTGATAGTATCTTACCTAAAATATCTAATCCAGCGATCCAACACGAAGAACCCGTTAAAAATCCGTGACACAGATTTATTATTAAAAAAACATTTCGGCGATGAGTGGACACAACACAATATCCTAACCTAACCTGCTTAAGGATACTGTTTTTCCACAATTAGAGTTAGTTTTCGTCCTTGAGGATACTGTATTAAGATGGAGGAATTTAACGATAATATTAGTTTTTCTTCCTTAAGGATATGTTAAAATATTTAACAGTTTTTATTAAGTTATCTGAAGTATAACTTCTGTCATTGTTGTCATCAAGGATCCGACTATTTTGAAATATTAGAATATTTAACTGGTTTCAATATGGCGGAAGCATATTTCACCATTGTTGTCTTTATAAGGACACTGTTTTGAAATATTCGATGATTTAACTATTTTTTTTTATTATCCCAATTAATTACAAAAGACTCATTTACTTGACCTATATGGACGTACGGAGTTGAGCTTTGAGGCTCTACTAAACCATCCAATTAATCTCGTCTCCAATCCTTATAATCCTAAATCCTTCGAAAAATCCTCAATGCTCCTTTTGGCACCAATAAACTTATCCATGAAGTTCTTAATGTTCCATATGTTGCTGATATAGCCCAAACCAGATACCTATCCTTTCATAGTAAGCTCCATAACCACTCAAATCCCCTAGTTTCTCAACTTGCTTACCACTCAATTCCCGATAATCCTCAAGGCGTCTGAAAAGAAGATAGCCCAGAGATCTTCTTGTGTAGATTTTTTTTTTTACTAAATTGATACTGATGAGTAGTTCTTTTCAAGTTTTGGCATGATATTGTAAACTTTTTTTTAACATATTTACTTAATGTATACTTGTACAGTTGTAAATTTCTATAAATTGATAAAAAAACTGTTTTTAAAATGGCGGAAGGATATTCCGCCTTTGTTAACTCATCCCATCGAATGCTTTTACTAAATCCGTACACTATTTTTCAGATCTGCCAGGATTTGACGATTTTTTGAGACCAAAGGACACCCTTGTCCACTTTCCTTCTACAATTAGGATTAGTTTTTGTCCTTGAGGATGCTGTTTTAAGATAGCGGAATTTGACGATTATATTAGTTTTTCTTCCATAAGGATATGTTCAAATATTTAACGGTTTTTAAGATATCCGAAGGATAACTTCTGCCTATATTATTTTGAAATATTAGAATATTTAATTGTTTTAATATGACGGAAGGATATTTCACCATTGTTGTCTTTATAAGAACACTATTTTGAAATATTCGATGATTTAACTGTTTTTAAGATGGCGGAAGGATATTCCGCCTTTGTCAACTCATTCTACAAGAGGCTGGAGATATGGTAGTTTTTCAACGCTAACGACCCCTTCCCGTCGAATGCTTTTACTAAATCCGTACACTATTTTCCAGATCTGCCAGGATTTTTCGATTTTTTGAGGCCGAAGGACACCTTTGTCCACTCTCCTTCCACAATTAGAATTAGTTTTCGTCCTTAAGGATGCTGTTTTAAGATGGCGGAATTTAACGTTCTTATTAGTTTTTCATCGTTAAGGATATGTTGAAATATTTAACGGTTTTTACGTCAACCGAAGGTTGCCCTTGAGAATACTGTATTTAAATATTTTTAATATTTATTTCGATTTTAAGATCGCGAAAGGATATTCCGCTATCTTAAAACTATAGTTCATTCGAAATATGAAGATGCAAATGAATGTGTTTTTGTTTAATTTTAATAAACAATTGTTATAAATATGTTGATCTTTATAAGAAGAAATAATGTAAATCCAATTTTTTCATGTTCAGATATATTAGTTTGCCATACACATTTCTTAAAAAATCCTTTGAAGAAAGTGTAGGTTCAAAACCTAAAGTCCAATATTCAAAATTTATTTTGAGACACCTGAGTAGTCCCAAAAATATTTTCAAATTGTCAAACTAAATCTCCAATTGCTACATTTTAAGCATGTTAGGTTTGTTAGGGAATATTAAACACTTTTTGTTAATTTAAATTATCAAGTTGTTTTGGCTGACTGTATTTTGTTTATATAAAAAAATTTTGATAGTTGGCCTATTTCTCCTGGCCTGACCTACTTAGGCTCATAGATTCCTGAATTCTCAAGGAAAGAGGGAAGAAATAAAATAAATACGAATATTGACATCCTTGGAGATGTAAGCCCCAAGTTAAAGAAATACAAACATTTAAACAAATGTATTAAGCAACATCATCTGATCAAATAAGTCAGCTGCTTTAGAGACTAAAAACTCATATATGATAGGTGTGAGTTGATTCTAAAAATGTAGCACTTTATTAAAAATTCTGCACTAGAAGGTCTCTAGGCTATCTTCAATTCAAACTACTCGGAGGATTATCAGGAATGGAGTGGAAAGCAAGTTGAGAAACTAATGGATTTGAGTGATTATGGAGCTTACTGTGAAAGAATAGGTATCTGGTGTCAGCAACAAATCAGCAACATATGGAACATTAAGATCTTTATGGATAAGTTTATTGGTGACAAAGTAAAAAGCATTGAGGATTTTTCGAAGGATTTTAGATGGTAAGGATTGAATACGAGATGAATTGGATGGTTTAGTGGAGCCCCAAGGTCAACTCTGTACGTCCAAATAGGTCTAATCGCAGTCATGTATAAGAGTCTTTTGTAATTAATTGGGAGCTTTGAACGTTTGTCTAGTAAATGTTGAAGTAGTCTGTAACCATAAAAATAAATAAAAATACATCTAGTAAATGAGATGATGATGTTCGTAGATTGATGTTGATTGTTTTTTAAGGGCAAAAAACTGCTAAGGTTATTATTGCCCATACCCAAAATTTAGACAATAACAAATTCTAATCAAATTATATTAACCTCCAAATAAATAAATAAATAAAAAAATAAAAAAATAAAAAATAAATAAATAAATAAATAAAAAAATAGGAAAAATAAAAATAAAAATAAATAAATAATTAAATAAAATAAATAAATACAAAAAATAAATAAAAAAGAACATTAAATTTTGTCATATAATCCAATTTGCTTGATAAATTTTATCGTACTACAAACGTATTGTTTGCTATCGCCCAAGGCCATACAGAGCTGACGAGGCACACCATACTTATCCATATCTCTCCTGTACTGAGGGCACTCGTCAAAGATATGCCTCACTGTTAGGGCAACTCTGCAGAGTTGACACTGAGGGGGATCTGTCTTTGCCATCAGGTAGTCATGTGTTAAACGACAGTGTCCAATTCTTAGCCGTGTGATTATCACCTCCTCCCTTCTGCAATGTCTTGAGGAAGAGGCCCAGCCACCGATGTTCGGTCTGATTTTGTTCAATTTATTATTTTCTGATGCAGACCATGCACTCTGCCAGTCATCCAAAATCTTCATGTGGAGTGGTCGGAACATGTCTGCCGCGGACACGGAAGACAGAGAAAGTGGGTGTAATAGTTTCTAATTGGTGGGCTTCTCTAGCTGCTCCATCCACTTCTTCATTTCCGGGTATACTGGAATGGCTCGGGATCCAGAAAAAGGTTAGCACTTTTGATGATTTACTTATCTGATTTATAATAAAATGGATTTCTTGGATTAATGGGTTGTCCGAATAAATTTTGAAAAGATTTTTAATCGCACTCAAGGAGTCAGAGCAGATAATGATATGTAGCAGATAATGATGATGTTCGTAATAAAATGTCAATTGCTTGTAAAGCTACCCATTAGTTCTATTTCAATATTAGAAGGTCCCGAGGCCATCTTCTTTTCAGACGCCTCGGAGTGTTATCTGCAATAGAGTGGGAAGCGAGTTGAGATACTAGAGAATTTGGGTGGTTATGGAGTTTGCTATGAAAGGATAGATGTCTGGTTTGAGCTAAATCAGAAACGTATGGTGTATTAAGATCTTTATAGATAAGTTTGTTTGTGACAAAGTGAGGAGTATTAAGGGTTTTTCCAAAGACTTCAGATTGTAAGGATGGGATACGAGATGAATTGGACGGGTCAGTGGAGCTTCAAATCTCAACTCTATATGTCCCAAAAGGTCTAATTACTGCCATGTAAATAAGTCTCTTGTAATTAATCGAAACGTTTGTCTAGTAAATGCCGAAGAAGCCAAAAACGGCAGGTAGTCGGACTCTCATGTGGATTCCAAGTTAGACGTTTGCCCAGACAGAGTCCTAGGTAGGAGATCAGTTCTACAGTGACTAATGGAATATCGGAAAAGGATAGTGTAAGACAGGAAGGCGTCTAAAAATTTTACATTGTGAATTCATGTTGACTCTTTAATTTTGTATTATGATTCATATCCAATATTAAAGTCATACATTCAATTAGAAAATAATTTAACAATATAAAAACTTCTCTTTAGTCCGATATTAACTTTCAAAGCGTAATAAACTAATTTGCAAATTGGCAATAAATAAAATTGAATTAAACGATCCATCAACTAGACGTAGATGTATGCTTATAATTAATTACTAAGAGCGATATGCATAAATGAATCTACAAATTTAATATTGTAGATTGATCCGCCTGCTCGCAGCTGGTCAATTAAAAGTTATTAGAACTTGTAGCACTTTGACAAGTTCCGAGGCGCCATCTGTCATCTCTCAGAGAATTAATTATCCAACTTTATTCCTTTATAAAATGAATTAAAATTTTATTGGTTCAGTCAATTTTTTATTATTTTATTTAAACAATTTTTATGAAACAATCAGTTATGGATTGGATTCGTTTAAATTGGTTGATGGTCCCAAAATTAATTTTTTTTTTTTTTTTTTTAAACGATTTTGAATCTTTTAACAAAGAATATGTTTTACCTGTAATCTAGTTGGTCAAAACTGATTTTTGGGAAATTTGATTTTTGGGAAAAGCGAGGTCGTTATGCGAACTTTGAGCGCTCCAGCTATATTAGTGCTCCTCGGATCGAAGACTTGAGGATAATTTTCAGATTTGAAATTAAATGGAGAATACCTACACAAGCCACCTCAACACTTCAGCACAACCTCAACGAGATTCAAACTCGGCGTAAGAAATAAAAAAAAAACTTAATTATTACAAATCACTTCATATTACATTTACACTAATAAGCAAAATCTGCCCGCCTGTTTACATTGACAACCAACCTTTACACCAAACTAAAAAAGGGACATACTTAGAACATACGCTTGATAAAAGACTGGCATGTGACTTAGATGTCAAAACAAAAAAAACAGACGTTACAGTTAAGACTGCGACATCTATACTCAATACTTCGCAGACTCAAAACTACCTTTTAAACAGAAACTTAACATTTATAGTTACTTGCTAAAACCCATCTGGACGTATGCATCGCAAATTTATGGACCGGCTAAAAGAACGCATATTCAGAAAATCCAAACATTTCAACCCAAATTCCTAAGACTGATAGCAGCCTCCTCTCCTTATGTGTCAAACGATACGCTCATACAGACTTACGTATTCCGACAGTTAAGACCCATATTCATAAACTTTATCGACAATTTCATGAAAAACTACGTGGACGCTCTATATGAAGGTTTTGTTTCATCGCAAAGATGAGATGTTCTATCATTGAACTTAACAAATTAAAATATACGAAAGGTATTTTAACCTACTCCGATTTTTCGAAGTATCGATTCGAGCCATTGGCAATTAATCTGAAAAAATAAACCGCTAACATACTAGCCAAGTAAATTATGGGACCTTACCTCCCAAAAAGGGGAAAATTTAAGGGTGACAATAAATTCAAATCCAATTTCCTCTTACGGCAGATAACGCAAATTCCTTTCCCCTCTTCCATCTTACTTCATTTAAATTATCGCTAAGCCTGGCCCTACTTTGCGGTGATAGTAAAGAAGCCCCTCCCCAACAGTAAAGAACCTCTCACTACTACAATGGCTAAAAAGGTGCCCCTCTCCACTCAGGGCTCACTCTATCTTATCAAAGTTTGACCTTTCAGGGTTGTTTCTTTAAAATAAAAAGAGGTAAAAGATCTTGTTTTCTTCTCGATCCTACTAAAAGGATAACAAATTACACTATCTTTAGGAAATAACTCATCTATTATTAGTCTAATGGGGTTATTTTTTAAGAATACTATTTTTCGTAATTTAATCCGGAGCACAGTGGGGCAAGTAGCCCTAGTTGTTGGCATAAACTAAATATTCTTACTTACATCTTAAATAATCATCAACATTGGTTCTTAAAGCTATATATTATACATTGAAACATTGAAAAACCAAAATCACTCACTTTATTTGTGTATAATAAAGAAAAACTTAGAAAACAGTAACTAAAAAAAATTCACACTTTTCATTAAGATAGGTAGCACACTTTCTATCTACATTTCCTCATCTTCGCTGTCTTCTTCTTCTGTGTCAGGCCTATTTTCAATAGGAAAAGAAAGAAAGTTTAAAGCCTCTGTAGTGACTTAAATTTTTTCTTAGGTAGTTTTCGTTTGCTTGTTAGAACTGGGTCTGAACTCAACAAAAAGTCAATGAATATATCCTGGTTGGATTTTTCTCGACTGGACTTCCGTAAGGGATGTTCACGATATTTTTTGAAATCCTTGTTACGAGCTTCCTGTGCTTTCTCGCTTAACTGCCCTGTAGGCAACATGGCTCAAGATATTATTTCTGTACCATAAATAAGAAACTTGTCAAGGGTCGGTGATATTGGGTACCATGGGTACATTTCTACATAATATTTTGCAGTACCATGAGCAAACTCTTGATAGGCATTAGCATTAATTTCGTGCCCACTTGATATTGCTATCTGAACTCTTGGTTTCTTTAACAACTTGTTTGTCTTCATTGCTGCTGTCTGGCCATTTTTTAAGTAGGATAGGTGTATACGATAGGAAATAAAATGATTTTTTCGTCTATGCACTAACAAAGGAGAAATATTTTTTCTGACGCTGAGGCAGATCGGGGCAAGATTTTTCAACGAAACCATAATATTTAGATAATGTACTAGAAGATGATGGAAGGAAATATGCTTGGACGGGTTTGGAAGGTTACTAAACCCTACATATAAACTAAAACTAATAATCTTATTTCATTATATTTATTATTACGACAAATATAACACCATATTTTAAAATTATATACCTGAAGATGATGATTTCATGTCATAAAAATATACAAGCATTAAAACTGTATGTAAAAAAAACAAAAAACGATCTGTTAACAACAAAATCTTATGGACACTGATATTGATGCCACTGAACTTTGTCCACTATCACCGATTATCAGTACAAGACATGACCGTTATCAGCTTAATGGATTACATTATTTTGTTCTGCAGAGCCTTAACTAACAGATAATTAAGTCATCACGTTGAAAGGAATATCTTAGTTTTAGGACTTTCTGCCACGTTTTGCTTTAGTTTGCCCCACTGTGCGACGCTAGCCGATCTGGTACACCGTTAGTCGCTAGGTGAGCATTTCCCTCACTTCTTTGATTTTAATAAAAACTGCAGTTTTATGTTACCAAATATGTAGTAAAAAATGGTAAATAAATGTCATCATAATGTATCGATAATTGTAGTACAGATCATATGGGTTAAAAATATATTTTTACAAAGATTTATTGTAAAACTATAAAAAAACCAAACAAAAATTAAATATTTTACTATTTACATACTAATGTGTTTTTTTATCAGCTAGATCATTTTATTATATTTCTATACAATTATTACAAGTATATTTAGTATGTTCATTGTAAATTGGAACATTACACTTTAAACGACTTTTTTTCGCTTTTCTTTTTTTCTTTTTTTTTTGGGGCACACCTATACCAGATCTATTTTATATTGCCTTGAGCAGCCACGAACAAGAATTTTGGAATAGTAAAAATGTCAGATTCCTAGTAAATGATAGAAAAATAATAAAAATACAATTCACGACGATTTATAAACTAATTGCTTACAATTTATCTTCTCAACAGGCTTTTTATCCAACAATTCAAGCATGTTAGATCCAAGACTCATTTAGAAAACTTGATCAGTAAAATGTCACAAATAAACTGCACGATAGATAAGCTGATACTGATGAGTGTGGACATGGCAATTTTCAGTAACAATCTCCCAGAATCCAAGCCACCTGCGTCCGTTTTACTTAGAAACCAAATCTTATTCGCAAATGCCCTAAATTCAGGTATACTGAGATTCAGCGATGAAAGTTAAATTCTGACGATCTTATATTATATATTATATTATATATTCCTTCGAAAATATTTAATAAGTTTAATTTAACAAGGGTTAGGGAAATGCTCAGGGTGTTTTTTTGTTTTTTTAATACGAATGGTACGTCGATATAATCACAATCATTTAATATGCTAGAGTATAATGTAGCTTAGGGGGTCGATATTACTTAGCATTTTACCTGTTCTGATATGAATCTTGTTCCTGAGAGGCCTACTAATGGATCCTACCTTTCTTATTAATCGGACTTCGTTTCTTCAGGGTATCGTGTTAACCAAATTATTTTTAATTAGTGGCATTTGTGGAATTATTAATAATTAAATATTGATAAGAATATTTTAATTAATAAAACCAAAATATATATAAAAGGTCAAGCCATTTTTCGTTTGTGATCACAAGATCTGTGAATTACATGCAATAAAAACTGAAAAATATGCACACGTATGTGCAGAGATATTGGGTGTAAAATATGCAATTTAACACAGAAAATCTGCAAATATCTGCATTATTAGAAAACTAAAAAAAAATGATATTTTTACTGTTAAAGAGCAAAGATTTTAATTACAGACTGTTTCAATTTTTAAAATAGGCACATAAAATTATAATAGACAAGACTAAAACGACAAGAAACTGCCCGTCGTTACAGAGACTACTTCAACATTTACTAGACAAACGTTCAAAGCTCCCAGTTAATTACAAAAGACTCATTTACATGACTGTGGTTAGACCTATTTGGACGTACGGAGTTGAGCTTTGGGGCTCTACTAAACCATCCAATTCATCTCGTATCCAATCCTTACAATCCAAAATCCTTCGAAAAATCCTCATTGGTCCTTACTTTGTGCCCAATAAACTTATCCATAAAGATCTTAATGTTCCATATGTTTCTGATTTAGCCCAAACCAGATATCTATCCTTCCATAGTAAGCTCCATAACCATTCCAATCCACTAGTCTCCCAACTTACTTCCTCCTCCATCCCTGATAATCCTCAGAGGCGTCTGAAAAGAAGATGGCCTAGAGACATTTTAGTGTAGATTTCATTGAAGTCTACTATTGAGTAGTTCTTCACAAGTTATTTACATGCCATTGAATTCACTGTCAACACATTTACTTGTTGTATATTATTTTGTACAGTTGTAAATATCAATAAATGAAGGAAAAAAAAAATTATAATAGCATTGTTGACTAAAAATTATTATTGATAAAGTGTTTGGGAATACGTGACCAGGTTAAAATCAGGTTCTATTCAGAAGCTGCGTTCCAGACATGTTTGCTTGCCCGAGGGCAAGCTCTCTGTTAACAGACTATAGAGGCCTCGCTGCTATGTTCCTGTCGTAGTTCAATTCATGTGGCAAGGTACTATCTAGGCGAAATATTCCTTCTATTGTCTGGGGCGAAAATTTAAACTTTTCAAGATTTATGACGTCTGAAAAGTATATATTTTTTAAAAGGTTTATCTATGTTTATTATCATTGGTTTTTAAACATTACATTGAAAATCTAATAAAATAAATCCTAAATAATATTAATAGATAAATTAATGTAGTGACATAAGATCCTCTGATCTGGTATCGCATTATTGACAGTTTTCCTTTATTTTATTATAATAAATAATAACAATACATAATAATAAAAATTGATAAAGAATTAAATGATTATGTTACAAGATAACTGTGACATCTTGTAAAATGATACATCTTATGTATACTATTATAATGTATATTACATAAATGTTCACGTTTTACATTAGCTCGGAAGATTGAAGATTCCAGGAGGTAAAGGAATAAATGATGTTTAAAGGAAGTAAGAGTGGATATTTTTCGAATTGTGATGGGCAATGAATTCCATAACGAGGAGGAAGCACGGATAATAAAGGATTTCTCGAAGGATGCAGTTCGATGCGCCGGAGTGTATAGGTTGTTGGGGTTGGGTTTCTAGTATTTAAGAGGTGAATGGAGGAGCGCAGAGGTAGGAGGTCATGGATATAGGTGGGTTTTTTGGTTTTTTCAAGGTTTGAAATATGAGAGCACCCAGGAAGTATTGACGTCGAAAACCGGGGTACAGCCACCCAATTTCAGAATACCTGTGAGATATGTTGAGGAACGTCTGGAGATCCCGAAAATAAATCTAATAAAACAGTTCATTACTCTTTTACATCTCATCTCGAGCTCATCTGACAGTCCTCCATATACTACGCATCCATAGTCAAAGTTAGGAAAAAATAAGTGATGATACTAAAAGTTTTCGAGTACTTAATGGGAATGAATCACGGTAATGGTGAAAATTGCTTAAGAATAAAAATAGATTTTCTCGTGATTTGAGAGATATGGCTATTCCATGCAAGAGGTTTATCGAAAGTTATTCCCAGATTTTTAATGGAATTTTGGAAATGAATTGGACGGTTTTTTTAAGAAAAGCAGTGGATAGTAGGAAGAGCTTTTAGGTGAGGTTTTGACCCAATGAGAATAGCCTTTGTTTTTTCTGGATTTAGACTTAATTTATTCTCCACTGCCCAAAGGTTAAGCTATATCTATGTCTTTCTGTAGCTTACAAGTCGCCTCTAGCATATTTGAAGGATGAAAAGGATAAATATATTTGCAAGTCGTCAGCATAAAGATGATATTGGGAGTAGTGGATGCGATTCGGCAAGTCATTAAGATAAATAGAAAATAGGGTAGGTGAAGAGAGAAGATCCCTGGGGTACTCCTCGCGAGAGTGGTAGTGAAGATGAGTGAGGTTTTCCAGGTATAATCACTGTCTGGGAACGGTTGGATAAAAAAAAATGAAGCCAGCTTAACGCACTATTAGAATTAAGAGGTTATGGAGTTTGGAGAGGAGGATTGTATGGTCAACAGAATCAAAAGCTTTTGAAAAATCAAAAAGGATCAGGATCGTAATATTCTGTTGGTCTAAGGAGTAGTAAAGGTCTTGAGTAATTTTTACCAAAGCAGACTGCGTGGAGTATCCGGATCGGAATCCTGATTGAAAGGATTAAGGAGAGTTTTATAGTCAAGAAAGGAGGTGAGTTGGGTATGTGCTAATCTTTCTAATGGGTTTAGATAAATTTGATAGGATTGATATAGGTCGAAAGTGGGAAACTGAGGAAGGAGAAGGAACTTTATTTAATGGACGGACAAGGACTTTTTCCAAGCTGTAGGGAAAATAGAGTTTTGTAAGGAGAAATTATATATGTGGAGCAGGGCAGGTAAGATAACAGGAAGCAGAGTTAGATTATTTTTAAAGGTATTTGATCCAAACCATGGTCATTGGTACGAGATTTAAAAACTGAATCAATTAGGTCATTAGGGGAAATATTAAGAAAATAAAAGTTATTAGAATTAAAAGGGGTTTGAGGAATAGAATAGGATAAGGTGCTTACAGGGAGTTCATTAGGGTGGGGGTCAGCAAAGTAGGAATTAAGTTCATCTGGAGTGAATGGATAATTGTTATCAGATGTGGAACTGGGTACTGCAAATTTTCTCAAAATTTTCCATTTAGATTTAGGGTCAGGCGCTTGGGATAGGATATTTTGAAAATACTGTGCTTTAGCACGGCGTAAAGAGGTCTGGGTGAGGTTTTTTAAGAAGCTTAAACGATGAATAATCATCTGAATGTCTAGTACGCCTAAAACGTCTCCTGGCAGCATCTCTTCGCTTCATCAGATTTCTAATGTCAGGGTTAATCCATGGGAGCTGGGTAGTCGTCGGATAATTGAGGTTTTTGAGAGGGGCAAGATGATTAAGGACAGTATAAGATTCGATGTTAGGCATCCCACCATTCGTCAATTGAGGGGGAAGATATATGGATTCCAAGGAATGGGATAGTGCGTCAAGTAAGGATTTGTATTCTATCTGGGTTATATGGTCAAGATTTCTCCAAGATATTTCTCTTAGGAATAAGGATAGGAACAGATATGTCATAGGAGATTTGGATGAGATCGTGGCATGAGAGGAAAGGTACTGGATTTTGAGAGAAGGATAATAGGTTTTTCTGAGAATCTAGAATCATAAGGTCAATTAACGTATCTGTGAACTGGGTGTGATGGGTGGGTTGGAAAGGTACTGCAAAAAGATGTAGAGAATACACCAAGATACATTTTATCAGAAGAATCTGAGAGGAGGTTAGTATTAAAGTCACCAGCAATGATGACATTATTATACAGAGGTACATAAGTAAAAAGAGATGATTCGAATGATGGGTCGAATTTGACCTGAGGAGGGCGGTAAACTATAAGGTAAAGGAGGGAAAATGATTCCGAAGAGATTTCAGTGAACATGTATTCAAGGTGTGGAATATCAAGAGAACTGGATTTTAGAAGAATTTTTGCTCTTAGGTTATTGCGAACATATAAACAAACACCTCCACCAGTTCGGTCCGTCCGATCATGGCGAATAAGGGTGTAATCAGGAATAGATATGGAAGAGGTGGGAATATATGGTTTCAACCCAAGTCTCAGAAACTGCAATGATATGATAGGTGTTATGGATAAAGTAGTCATGAAATTCATCGAAGTGCGCTGGGAGGGATTGGGAGTTAACGTGACAGGTCAGTAGTATATTAGACATAGGAAAGAGAGAGGACAAGGTTACTTGAGAGATAATGGAAATTTTTAATTGGAGCTTATGGGAACAATAATTATCACAGAACCAATAGGGTAGTAAGAACAACGGGAAAATATAAATGCATCTATCATTAGGAAATTTGAAACACAGAGACAAGAAAAAGAAAAATAAGAATATTACATTGTATAGAGATTTAGATATGTAATAATAACAAAAAAATTATGGTTTGTCAAATCATTACTAAAACGTAGACAAAAATTTACATAAACTGGTAGAAAAATGATTTTTTTCTGAAAAAAATAGATAAATCGATTGCGATGTAGGAAAAAGTAAAGATGAATCCATGAAATAAAAATACAAATAAGAGTAAGAAAAAGTAAAAATGAAAAAAAGAAAGATATATGGAAATATGTGGTAAATGTCAAATATAATAAGCTGTAAGACTAATACCAATACAAAAGCCGAAAAAAAAAAAAAAAAAAAAAATGAAGATCAGAGAGAATGCTGTATCCGCGAGAAAAACTGGATGGTACTTGCAATCCTGTTAGTCATCCGAAAACATCAAGGTCTTGAGCCTGGTCAATGAAGATCACCGGATGGCCGTCATCTTTCCGGCAGCGCACTCTACCAGCCGCAAACCAAACATATTTCACTTTTCCGGTGGACCTCTTCTGCCGTGCAAGCCAGTATAGGTGCCTGTTCGCTGGTGTCATCTCTTCGGCGAGATATATCCGGTGGGAATCATTTTCCTGCCAACCTATATCTCTGGTCGAGAAGTCTCGCTTAATTTTTCTTTTTTGCACCAGATCATCCCTCACTGACTGCCTCACGAAGCGCGCGATGATGGGCGGTGGTCGCGGGTCATCTTTTCTCGACCTTCGGCGTTCGACCATATCTATGTCCTCAATGTTTAACTTAAGACCAAGGCCAGCTCCCACGCTTGTAATCAGGCCAGCGGGGGTCTCTCCCGAGCGTACCGGTATACCGCGTATCTCGACCGATCTGCATAACAACCCTTGTTCTGCCTTATTCACCCTAATTTTCCAGCTCGGTGACTCTTGTTTTTAGTGCTTTGTTTTCCAGCACCACTTCCTCCAGATGCCTGGATTGGCCTTCTAAATGTTTTTCAATTTTTGAGAGCCGATCACTCAGCTCGAAACTTATCTCGGCGTACTTTTCTAATGTGCCTTTCAGATCTTTGGTGGTTTCTTCAATTTTTTTTATTGCGGACAATAATTGAGATGCCGTCGGTTCGGTGTTTTGATCCGGAATCGATTTTAATGAATTTTGGTTTTTTTCTTCAACTGTTGCTGTTTTTTTTGTTTTGTCACATTTTTCGCACAACCATATTTTTTTTTTTGTTTTTTTTTTTCTGTTCTTATGGCCTCAATTTCTTTTTCTTGAAGATTACTGCATTTTTCATGAAATAACATCTTACATTTTTGACAGTTTAATATCTTTTTTTCTTCTCGTGCGATCGACTTTTCACAAATTGAACATACCGCCATTTTAAAAATATTCAACTTAGCGCGAGTCAATAAATAGATAAATAAATAGATATGTAACCTTGCTATTTTCTGTTAAACAATAATTTTCTTCTTTGCTTTTTATTCCAATGAAGTGTTTATCATGTTTAAAATGCGCATTTCCATTAAGGGACTGTCATAATGTTTTATTTACACAAGTAACTGATTTGTATGCCAAATGAGAACACTACGTTTTTTTAAAAAGTAAATTTCTCTATAAAATTGAAACAAAATCATTACGTTTAACATATCATTCGAAAGCTTAATTAATTTTCAAGTTTTTGTAAGATTTGCAGTTTTGTAGATAGTTTTTTTCGAAAAACGGTGTGCATTGAAGTAATATAAGACATTGTGACTTCCCCAAATAAAATCAAGTGTCTTTAGATACCAAGTTTGTAAAATTCAAGGGTACAGGTACTCATCTATTATAGAAAATTTAATGTTAAATCCGAAAATGTGGTCAAAATTTGAAAAATATTTAAACAAAATGGAGATATTAGCTTTTATGGTAAAAACTTTTCCTAAAAAAAAAGTCTTTGATTTATCGTATATCTGCAACGGATTGGAATAGAAAGGTGAGATCTGCGGCATTTCGCTACATTTTTAATCTAGTGTCACCGATTTTTTTTTTTTCGTTTGTGATCACTAGAGACCGGATTTCTGTGTTATTGCACATTTAGTTCGCTTTGATTTAGCGCTCTCTAACCCAAGTAGTTATCTCATTTATGTAATAAGGATCAAGGATAATAAGGAAATTTTGCACAAATTTGACTTTTTGGACTTAATTGCACGAATTCGCGGTTTTACTGCACGAAATTGCACAATTGAACCAAATTCATCTAATTTCATTCACTTAACATTTATTTATTTACTAACGATTATTAGGCAACATTTATAACATTATTTATATTAAATAGGTTAATTAGTTTTAATTGAAAGTAAAAAGTCGCTTAAATTAAATGTATTTGTGACCTACTACTTTCAAATGATCGTATTGAATTAGGAGCTTTGAGGATTTAGGCAATTATTGATGATCGACGTACTTCCTTGAACTAAGACGTTTCCTCAGAAAATATACTCCCCGCTTCCCATTTCATTCCCCACTTCTGATTTAGCACAAAGGGCTAGTTGTTAACAAGATTTTAAACCATCAACTTTGAATGCCAAAAACGTCCGCGAGTGCTTCTACAAAATTGAAACAATGGACAAATGAATATCCAGAGCTGATATTTGTTTGAAACTCTCGAAGAAAGCTTAAAACGAATTCAAAATGAAAAGGGAAGATGTTTGTTTTCAAAATTCGAGTAAATCCTTGAGGAAAACTACGGCTACATTCGTTAAAAAAAAATAAAATTATTGTATCAACGAAAAGGAAATAGAAGCTGATAATCTGGATCCATCCACAATCGCATGCTACAAAAGTTGTCCTATCACGTCCATAGATGTAGAACGTTCCCTTTCTTTGCCAAAGAACATTTTATTAAATGACAGGTGGCATAATTTTACTGAGAAATATTTTTAAATGTATAATGTCGCACATTTTCACGAAATTTTTAAAAACTAATTTTTTTTTCAAAAACATTTAATTATATTTTGTTTCCACGTAAAACGAAATTTTAATAAAGATATTTTATATTTCTTTTAATTAACAATTTTTTTCATCTCCTTCTTTCACCAAATTTGAAAGTATTTCAGATTGAATTAACACTAAAACGAAACGTTTGTCGAAATGTCCTTAAGTTTATTCAAGGCTGTTTAGTTTTGCATATTTGTGTAAATACATGGATTGATGCTTGTATTAAGTTTTTTAATTCACGTTTTGAGTTTTTTACTGCACGATTTTGCATGTTTTGAGTTTTTTACTGCACATTTTTTTTTTTTACTGCACAAAAATCCGGTCTCTAGTGATCACTAACCACGAAAACTACTCAATCAATCCATAGCAAATTTTAACTACTTTATTTTTATAGTTTCAGGAAGTTTTAACAATAATAAAATCTTCTTAAAAATTTCTTTTTAATCAATCCTTACTAAAACAGCGATAATATGTGGATAACCGTGAAGTTTGAAAATTGACTTGTAGGAAGCGAACACCATTTTTCATGAGAGGTTACGAAAGTACGGCGTGAGCTTGAAATTTATAATAAGATTTACCTATATTAAATAAAATTATTAAGAAAGATTTAAATATGTGATGCAACACGTGGATCCCTGTGAAGTTTAAAAATCAACCGATCTGTTTGCACCATTCCGTAATAGAGTTAACCATGGTAAATCTACTGTACCTATCTATTCAAAATTCAAAATTTACAATATTAAAAATTTAAATGTACAATGTTGAGTAGCAGAAACCAGGTTTGCCAAACTATACTTTTAAGAAATTAAAATCCATTATTATTATTATTTGCAAGTTTCTTAATAGTCTCTATCCATCTTAATTACCAATTCATACACTAAAATTGGTAAAAACTGGATGTTAACTTATGCTTTTATGATCTTTAAACACCTGATCTGTGCAATTTTAACCAGGTTAACAATTACTGATATACGTGAAAATATCATAGAAGAAACAATGTTTAATTGCATACTCAATACAAGATATTTATCAATAAACAAACTTATGAGAGCGGGCGAAGCTGCGACGGGGGATGCTAATTTCACTATATTTTCCAAACATATTTCTCTTTCAGAGATATACATTGAAAAAAAAAAAAAATGTCTAAAATAGTTTTCTCTGTGCCGATTTACTTGATAACATGAGAAAAAAAGCAGTGTCTTGAATAGAGGTCCTAAGTCGATTTTTAGTGACCAATCAAAAACACTGACGTGGTTAAATGAAAAAAATAAAAAAACGATATTTTTTACATATTTTAAGAACCGTTCAATTTTTCATGTAATAGATCTTCAACTGATTGGTATAGAATTTAAAAAATATATACGAAAATCCAATAATCCAATAAGATATAAATTCTTTTGGTAAATTTTTAACAATTTATTGAAATTTACAACCGTACAAATATACATTAAAATGTGTTAAAAACGCTTACAATACCATGCCAAAACTTGAAAAGAACTAGAAGGTTTTTAGGCTTTTTTTTCTTATACGCCTTGGAGGATTATCGGGAATTGAGTTCGAAGCAAGTTGAGATATAAGTGGATTTGAGTGTTTATATAGCTTACTATAAAAGGATTGTTTGGGATAAATCAGCTACATATTGAACATTAAGATGTTTATGGATAAGTTTATTGGTGACAAAGTATGGAGCATTGAGGATTTTTCGAAGAATTGCACTCCTTAAAGAATTTATTGAACAATTATACTAAATGTTTTGGAAACTATCCTTTAAACATATTCATATGTGTAAAATATAAAAGAAAAAATGAAAATTTAGAAAAATGAAAATACTGTATATAAGAATGCTTCTGTCTGAAGATGGGAAACTTTTTTTTTTTTTTTTTCTAACCTCCGACTTTATTATAAATACATACAAAGGAAAGTCTGCTATCTTAAAACCGTTAAATATTTTAAAACAGCATCCTGGAGGACAACAATGGCAGAAGTTATCCTTCGGATAACTTAAAAAAACCTTTAAAATAGCAATCCTTAAGGACGAAAAAGCTAATTCTAATTGTGGATGGAGAGAGTGGCCAAGAATGTCCTTCGGCCTCGAAAAATTGTCAGATCCTGGCAGATCTGTAAAACAGTGTCCTTAAAAAATCGTTAAAACGGCAATCCTTAAGGACGAAAAAAGCTAATTCTAATTGTGGATGGAGAGAGTGGGCCAAGGATGTCCTTCGGCCTCGAAAAAAACGTCAGATCCTGGCAGATCTGTAAAAAACCGTTAAAACAGCAATCCTTAAGAAAAAATGTTACAGTAAAACTCCGTACGTCCATAATGGTCTAATCACAGTCATGTAAATGAGTCTTTTGTAATTAATTGGGAGCTTTGAACGTTTTTCCAGTAAATGTTAAAGTAATCTGTAACGAAGATCAGTTTCTTGTCGCTTTAGTCTTGTATGCTCATTCCAAGTAAGACGTTTGTCCAAGTGGAGTTCTAGCTAACGGATCTGTTCAACTGGGATCAGTGGAATATCATTAAAGGATACTGTAGGACTGGAAGTCGTAGGTTTACGACCAAGGCTATATGGTAATATTTGTTCGGATTTATTTTGATTCTCCATTCCTGACACCATTCACCAACCGCACAGGATTGGAGTGTTTGGGAGGCAATGAAGGGATCATTGTTTACTGATAATAAACATGTGTCATGAGCATAAGTGGTGAGGACAGTGGTAGGATGAGTTGGGATGTCAGCTGTATTCACTGTGTAGAGGATGGGGCCTAGGATACTACCTTGAGAAACGCCGGTAAATTGGGTAAAGAGGGATGAGTAAGAAAATTTATGGTTTACTTTAAACGTTCTATCACTGAGATAGGAACGGATTAGTATAGTATGTAATACTAGTAAGGGAGTATGAAGAAGGCAAGGAATTCGTGGAGCTTGTAAAGCAGCCCTGGGTGCCAGACTTAATCAAAAGCTTGTTTTACGTCGAGAAATTGGTAAATATAAAAGTAGAAAATATTGTCGTATTTACAATCCGATGTTCCTCCTTCTTTGCTAATTTATATTTTCAAGAATTTGGCATTTGTTTGTCGAAGAAATGTCCGATTGTGAATACAACAATCTTTTCGGGTGATCCAACAACGATGAAATTGGGAATATCATTGGTTTTATGAATTTTTTTTCTTGCTTTTCCTCTTACAGTAACTCTGTCAGAGTAGCGTGTATTTAGATCGTTATATCGAAATCGAACATTGAAATGAACTACGGTTTTTTAATAAACATATTTTAGTATCGAATTATTCCTTGGGGATTCATTAGAATAAGAAACAAATGTATACTAAAATTTGTGTGGTGACTTATGGTAAAGAACCACAGAATCTAAGAAGCTTTTTATGCATAAAAATATATTAATAAATATGATAATTTATGTTATAGTTATAAAAAAGTCGTTTTCTAACATTGAAAGAAACAATTTTTTCGTGTAAAGTATAAACTCTGTAAATCAAAATTACTTACAATCAGTGGAATTTTTGAACTACTGAAGTACCTAGTATGAAAGGCATGATGCCTAAGCTTAATTGATTAGTAATGCATTTAAAATAAATATTTTAATAATTAACTAATGAATCGCAGATGAATAACTTAAAGATCGTAACCTCTAAACGTTTTAATGAATCCAGCTGTTGGTTGTATTATTCATGGTACACTCCTGCCCTGGGGAATACTAAAGGCAGGATTACCAGAAAAATAAAATAAGCCACGAAGGTATTTGTTGTATATTTATAGGGCTGAACAATTTATGCAGTCCCGTTCGTATATAATGTATTCCTGGTGGGGTTCGTTTTATATTCAGTTTGCCCAGTACAATTCCTCGGCCCTTTGGAAACATTTTGTTTCGCCGGTCCAATACACAGGGAATTCCTTTTTATAAGAATAGAGCTTACAGGCTTTTTGTTAAAGGAGAAAGCATATTGCTATTTATAGATATATTATTTATTCATAGAATTTACACGCATAACGTTTACTCTTCGACACGAAATAGATCTTCAAGTTTCCTTGACAACACACGGATTCCACAGACGCTGTACACAATCTTGGTGTGACATTAGATCGAGGAATAACTTGGGGTTCACAATTCAAGAAAAAAACAAACAAATGAAGCTCTCCCATTAAATAAATTGAGTTAAAATTAATATTTTCTTGACTGGGAAAAACAATTGATCACGGGTATGTATACATTCACTCAACAGCAAAAAAAAACCGGAAATTCAGATTTGGTCTCATAATTTTGTAAAAATAGGTTAATCTTTTCAATTTATGGTCATAAATGGTTTATTTATAAATTATTTACACAAAATCTTTCACAAATTAATAATTTTTATTAATTATTAACATCACATTATAAAATAAGAAATTAACACATTTTTTAAAACTTTATTCTTAATTTTTATCAGGTTTCCTGACAAGGGATATTCTTCTAATAATGGGTATTTTCCCCTCTTCTATGAATCCTGTCAGATATAGAAGAAATTAAAACAATCCAATAAATAAAAAAGAAGATGAATTTGCGAAATTTCAGTTTTAGTAATTATTTTTTCTTAAATCTATTCCTCATTCCTTCAAGACAAGGAGGTATGTATTTATCAAATAGCATCCATCATCTTAGCATTTTTCTATGCCGTTTCACAACGTATTTAACAAAATTATGAGATCTAATCTGAGTGTCCGGTTTTTTTTATTCAGATAGAAATAAATATATAGTGTGTAAATATATAGTACTACAGGTAAGTTGTAGTGGGCTTTTTCAAAACAAGAACTTATTTAAAAAATCAATGCCGCGTTTACCATAATGAAGGAAGAATTCATTTTTAGAACAACCACCACAGAAATAAGAAAAAGATATCGTGCATGTATTAGAAATAGTAGAGATCATTTTGAGCAATACCTGTGATACTCAACAAATTAAATTTATGAATAATTTATACTATATATAGTATGACTACTATGTTTATACTAACTTTTCAAAAATCGTTCAACTTCACAACGTAAACTAAATATAAACATTTATCCTTACTTACTAAATAAAACCTATTTGCACTTATGCGCAAATATATCGAAAAACTAAAAAAGCCCATATTAACAAGGTCCAAAATACACTAGAATTAAACCTTATTTTTATTATCGTAAAAGAATTGTTACTTCTTATTACAAATAATTTTATCCCAATTGATAGAATCACAATCGATACACTTAGCCGACTTGTACTGGAACAGAGGACATGAAACTGGATAGTTGAGAAGAAAGAAGGATACTGTCAGGATAAAAGGACCGTTTAAGAGGACTCGTTTTAGAGCTCTTGCAATGAAATCACTGAAGTAGAGTAGCCATTCTGTTCTCTGGATCTTTTGTCTCTTTTCGGAATTTAAGGAACTATTTCTTTTCAGAAAACTTTTGTATTGGCCCGTCTGGAAATAATAGGTGTTTCATGTATTTTAAATAAATCTATAAAATAAATTACGAAAATATTACAGTTGTACTATATGATATTATGGTCGAATAATAAGGTCAGGAATGCTTTCTTTACCTGTCGTGTCTTTAAAATAGCAACAATCTGTAAGTTGATTTATTATAACAACCTCTCCTTTCTTTTATTATGACAATTTGATTTTCTTCCTCACTTTCCTACTTAACTCATCTCCTTATAATATATTGCTCTTATATTAATTTAAAAAAAAAATTGTATACCTTTTTATTAATCAGTTATTAAAAGTTGTATCATTCAACAAATAACTTAATTACAAATGTATTATTCAACTTCATATTGATAACCTCTCAAATTCTTTATGAAATTTACATTTTTGATATTGTTTAATTATATATGTAATTAACAGTTTCGAGGTTTTTTTGTTAATTAATTTAGTTTTTTTTTTTTTTTTAGGATTGATAAATTAATTGCCACTTCTATTGATATTATTTTATTAAAAAACTAGTTTCGAATGCTAAACCTTCATCTTTAGTTCTAAAAACATATAAATTTTTTTCAACACATCAGTACTATGTTACATAGATTATATACAGGGTGTTCGGAAGATCGTTGGCCAAAAAATTATCTCGGGTAGGGAGGTTCATTTTGAACCTATTTAAGGTCACTTACCTATATACAAAGTCTTACGGTTTTTTTTTTTTTACGAATTTTTTTGTAATAATTGCCAAATCCAAACATTTATGCCTTATAACTCCGTTGTTTACTGATATATCAACGCCATTTTTTCCCCTGTAATTACTTATACATTGTCCATGTAAAATAAAAAAGATATGGTGCAAAAAAAAAAATAACAAAAAAAACGGGAGATCGTTAAATCTTGTCAAAGGCAAAAATAAAAATTATGTACTTCAAGTTTAGGTTCAATAAAAAAAAAAAGTAAGCACAACAGCCAAATCCAAATTGTTTAAAAAAACTTCTCTATTTAATACTCTTTAAAAAAATACAATTTGCAGGCACGCAGCACATCTATTTTTTTTATTTTTTATAAAGTAACAAAAGGGTGCCACCAGCTCACACTGACAATAATAATGAATCGAATCATATTTTTTATGCAAAACGTAACAAATAGTTGTGTTTTTTTATAGCATAGGTTAAACTGCATATTTTCTCTTTCTTTCTCGGAATTTCGATTTTATCAGAGTAAACTTTATCTGCATTTTTGTAAACAATAATCAGGGAACAAAATTAAACTAATTTTAAATTATTCATAAATTTAATTTGTAGAGTATCACAGGTATTGCTCAAAATGATCTCCACTATTTCTAATACAAGCACGATATCTTTTTCTTATTTCTGTGGTGGTTGTTCTTAAAACAAATTCTTCCTTCATTGTGGTAAATGCGGCATTGATTTTTTGAATAAGTTGTTGTCTTGAAAACAATTCTTCATTATAAACCAAATCTTTGACACGGTCCCAGGCATAATAATCGAGCGGCGTGAGGTCTGGAGACGGTGCTGGCCACTCAATTGGATCCCGTCTTCCTTCCTATCCAGGTTGTGGGAAACAATTGTTAAACATTCTCTTACAGGTAAGTTGTAGTGGGCTTTTTTAAAACAAGAACTTATTTAAAAAATCAATGCCGCGTTTACCATAATGAAGGAAGAATTCATTTTTAAGAACAACCACCACAGAAATAAGAAAAAGATATCGTGCTTGTATTAGAAATAGTGGAGATCATTTTGAGCAATACCTGTGATACTCACAAATTAAATTTATGAATAATTTAAAATTAGTTTAATTTTGTTCCCTGATTATTGTTTACAAAAATGTAGATAAAGTTTACTCTGATAAAATCGAAATTCCGAGAAAGAAAGAGAAAATATGCAGTTTAACCTATGCTATAAAGAAACACAACTATTTATTACGTTTTGCATAAAAAATATAATTCGATTCATTATTATTGTCAATGTGCGCTGGTGGCACCCTTTTTTTACTTTATAAAAAATAAAAAAAAATAGATGTGCTGCGTGCCTGCAAATGGTATTTTTTTAAAGAGTATTAAATATATAAATTTTTATTGAACCTAAACTTGAAGTTCATAATTTTTTTTTTTGCCTTTGACAAGATTTAACGATCTCCCGCTTTTTTTTGGTATTTGTTTTTTGCACCATATCTTTTTTATTTTACATGGACAATGTATTAGTAATTACAGGAAAAAAAATGGCGTTGATATATCAGTAAACAACGGAGTTATAAGGCATAAATGTTTGGATTTGGCCATTTACACAAAAAAATTCATAAAAAAAAAAAAAAACCGTAAGACTTTGTATATAGGTAAGTGACCTTAAATAGGTTCAAAATGAACCTCCCTACCCGAGTTAATTTTTTGGCCAACGATCTTCCGAACACCCTGTATAGTTGAAATCCTAAATTCATTTAACCCTTGACCGAACACGACTATATTCTAATAGTTTTGAGTTGTATTGGGAGTAATGTAACCTAAAAGTAATCATTAATTGTTTATATTGAATTAAGAAAAACAACAATAACAGTAAAATAAAAAATGCCATTATATATTTTATTATCGTTTTCTAGATTGCTCTTGAAACTCTTGCCATTTTCTTCCGTTTTAAAAATAAGAGAAAATTTGATTCTGATATGAAAGAATTCTGAAATGAGAAAGAGATCTAGAGATGAAGACCCCAGACCGGGACCGATTGTAGTACGTTTTGTCCGACAGACAGTAAGAAACGAAGTTATCCGGCTCCGAAAAATTAAAAGAGATTTCTCCACTAGACACTTAGGGTGGGAGAACGACGAAAAAATTTATCTAGGAGAGGAAATGACTCCAGTCAATCGCCACTTGTACTGGCTGGCGAGGCAGAGGAGGGCCGCCGGCAAGTTGAAGTTCGTTTGGTTCGCTGGAGGCAGAGTACGATGTCGCCGAGACAACGGACATCCTGTTGTCCTGGTAGACCAAGAAGAGGACCTAGATGTTTTCTCTTGAGAGAGGAAACTCTGTTACCTTAGCATTCCCCCACTAAACACTTCATACAAGTTTTATTTAGCAATATTTATTTTATTTATGTATCTTTCATGGTTTAGTTTCATCATTTTTTACTATTATCTTCGTTACAAGAATATTCATATTCATTATATAACTCTTACTGTTTCAGTTCCAGATATCATTTCTTCACATGAAAATTTCTATTATATTTGTTATATTTCACATATTCCTCATTTTCGTTACCATTGTCTTTATATTAATTTACTGTATTATAGCCATTATAGTAATTCTCTATATTACTATCAAGTCTCGTATTAATTTTCATAGCTTTTTGTGAAGCTAATCTTATAATCACCCCCACCGCTAATCCTCCATCAATTCTATCCTCCCTTAACCTGTACCATGAGTAATATACTCACTACTTGCCATGTTAATGCTCAATCTATCCCAGCCCACTATGATGAATTCCTATTCCACTTCCAGCAGAACTTTTACCATGTAATAGCAGTTTCCGAAACATGGCTAAAACCTTTTATTCCTTCCTCTTCTGTTTCAATACCTCACTACAACCTCCTCCGTCATGATCGAGTCAACAGAGTTGGCGGTGGTGTCGCCCTTTACATCCATGAAACACTCCGATCTCGTATCCTCCATTCCTCAATCAATTCAGATTCTCCTCACATAGAATACTTTTTAGTGAAATTACCATCAACACCCGAACTATCCTTTACGCAGTAATATACCGACCCCCACATGTACAATTTGATCCCAGCTTTGAATCCTTCCTCTTCTCAATAATTCCTTGTTTATAATCACATTATTATCGCCGGAGATTTCAATTCCAATTTTTTAACTGACAACCCCGATAACGCTTCTTGAGTAACCTCTTTCAATCCCTTGGTCTCTTCATTGTTCCATACTCTGCTACCCATCACCTTTCCCAATCGGATACTTGGCTTGATTTACATGTAATTGACTCTCCCACAAATTTGGTATCCCACTCCCAACATCCCATACCCTCTCTGTCTGCACATGATTTAATATCGATTTCTTATGACTTTCCTGTTCCTTCCTTCACTCCTCGAATTATTACGTACCGTAATATTGACTCTTTAACTTTCCAAATGGTTCAAGCCGACCTAGAATCCATAGATTGGAACCCCTTTTACTCCACACCATCCTTAGATTCTAAGGTAGAATTCCTGACTACCAACCTTTTATCCATTTTAAATAATCACGCTCCTCAAAAAAAAGTGAGAATGCACCGTCCTCCAGCACCTTGGATAACTCAAGATATCAAAGAGATGATGAGAACCAGAGACGCAGCCAGAAGAAAATATATCAGGACAAAACACCCTGAAGATTTAATCACCTTTTAAAAAACCTCCGTAACCGAACCCAATCAGCCTTCCGTCGATCCAAATTCCAATATTACCATAAAGCATTATCCACGCATTCCGATTCCCGCCAAAAATGGAAACTCCTCCGTCAAATTCCCTCCTTACAATTTAAATCTGTAAGGAGAAGGTGATATTAAGAGCCCTGAACCACACACACAGAGGTGATTGGGAGGGGAGAGGAAGGGGGAAGGTTAGGAATTTGGACTATCTGGGTGCGGTCAGAAATAAAGGATTGGATCCATCTGGTCGCACTATGAGAAAAGGAAAAGTTATTAGCTAGTTTGGAAAGGAGTAGGTTGTGATCAATGCTATCAAAGGCTTTGCTGAAGTCAAGGAGGATGAGGATGGTGATTTTATGATGGTCCATAGCTAGGTGGATGTCTGAGGTGATTTTTGCAAGAGCTGATTGTGTGGAAAAGCCAGTTCTAAAGCCTGACTGAAAAGGATTAAGATGCTGTTCAAGGAAGGAAGAGATATCTGGGCATGAGCTATTCGCTCTAGAGGTTTAGAAAGATTGGAAAGTTGTGAGATGGGTCGGTAGTCATTTTCAGATGCTGGATTAGGAACTTTATTTAGGGGAAGGACAGTAGCCTTTTTCCAGGCGGATGGAAAGATTGAGTTCTGGAGAGAAAAGTTATAAACATGAAGTAGAGGTGCTAGGATTAATGGGAGGCAAAGTTTAATAAATCGTGCTGGAATCCCATCTGGTCCAAATGATTTGGAACGTGATTTCGTCACAGCCTCTATTAGCTGGGAGGGTTCGAACTTAGCTTATCTCCAAATACCATATGAAAATTAATCTATTATTATTCACTCAATAAAAATTGTAATCGCATTTTTCGCGAATTGACTTATGGAATGCAGCTTTGGGGCTCCACCAAACCATCTAACTCATCTCGTATCCAGTCCTTGCAATCCAAAATCCCAAGAAAAAATCCTCAATGCTCCTTACTATGTCAGAAATAAAGTTATCCATATAGACCTCAATGTTCCATATGTTGCTGATTTAGCCCAAACCAGATACCTATCCTTTCATAGTAAACTCCATAACCATTCAGATCCACTAGTATCTCTACTTGCTTCCTATTCTATTCCTGACAACCCTCCGAAGCGTCTGAAAAGAAGATGGCCTTCGGACCTTCTTAAATAGAACTTTTATTGAAGTGCTACCAATGGGTAGTTGCTTCACAAGCTATTGTCATTTTATTATTTTTTGTCATTATCACACACACTGGATGTATGTGTTTATGTACAGTTGTAACTTTCAATAAATAGATATTAAAAAAAAAATAAAATTTTTTTTTAAAAATTATTTTGTTTTGATTAATTTTTTTCCCTAAAAAACATTATATTAATTGGGTTTAGAGATTAGAAATTGGCATTTTCTTCGAAAAAAAGCCAAAAGTTCGAGCGTGAGAGGAAAATCTCTTGTGCGAGTTCTGGGTCTCACTGACTCTAACCTGACCTTGGTTAAAAAATAAAATATTTTTCAGTGCCTGCTCAGATGTAAGTTCAGTTTGCTGCAGTTATTGAAAGATTCCTTCTTTTTATTTATTTATTTTATATAAAGAATAATTTTGATGTAATATTTACAATCCCTGCTCCCATATTGTATATATCCCCTAAGGCGCAGGACCTAGAAGGCGCACAAGAGCGAGGAGATGAAATGAAAATGATGCCGAGGAGAGAAGGATGTTATTTTATTTAGCAGAGGCCCTTTGAGGGGGCCCTAGGTAGAAGAGATGGAAGATATATGAAGGATTTCAGCTCTGTCTCGTATCATGTGCTATGTCTTCTTATCTAGTTTTGTTTTGGAGTAGCTTGTATATACGAGTAGCTAGTGTGTATTTTAGGGTTATTCAGTCTATTTTATTATTCATATGTTATCTATGAGTTAAGATAATAATAAAATTAATAAATGTTCAAAATGCGCAGATTTCAGAAGTGATATCTATTTTTTTTCTATAATATAAGGGTTTTTTGCTAATTCAAACACAAACAATTTAGGACTCCCACCGTAGCATCGTCCGATTAGCCATAGCAGCATAAAGTGACGTTAAACGAAAATAAACAAACAACCACAAAAAATTGGTTTACAGAAATAAAAAGCACTCGTTTATTCAAAAATTATTATCAAACAATATTTTTTTACTACTAATGAAACATTTTTTTGTGACATAAAGTAACAATATTACACTTATTCATGTATTTTATAAAACCTTTTCTTTTTTTCCTCGATACTTCGCCGAGTTCTTTTCTGATTTTCATCTAACAGTAGTCTGCAAGCATAATGGCATCTCATCTTCCTTGGTACCGTCTCTCGATATCACGGACATCCTGGTAAAAGCGCTCCTCCTGTTCTTCACTGCAAGCTCCCAGGTTTTCAGGAAAATAGTCTGTGGGAGTGTAAAAAATGGACCTTCAAGCTCATCTTGCAGCCTTGAGCTTCGTATGCTGCTAGCATCCGTTGATGAATGGCTTTGTAGTCAGGATCTAGTATTTATTTAGTATTTTCCAAAATACTTTCACACTACATCCTTGAACGATTACCAAGCTTCTTTTTCATTCTCATTCATACAATCCACAAAGAGGTTGTTTAACGTTTTCTTATTCGGGGCCAGTGAAAAAACTCCCTATTCGACTTTGCTTCTAATACCTTCGGGAATTTTGTACATGGATATTTAAAACAGTCCCCATCCTTTTCTAACGGTTTTTCAAATTGTTTCATCAACCCCAATTTGATATGGAGAGGGTGCAACAAAACCTTCTCTGCTGGTACCAAAGTAGTATTGATAACATTTTTCTCTCCAGGTTTTAAAGTTTCTCGTGGTGGCTAATCACTTTTAGTCCAGTGCTGTTCTTTGGCTCTACTATCCCACAAGCATAAGGAGCATTGGTATTAAGTATAGCCTGCCTGCTGACCAAAAGGATCGTGAGAAACATACATATAATAATAAACATAATACTGCAAAAAACGTATGCGAGAATTACCGGGGAATTGCGCTCCTGTCAACCACATATAAGGGTACTCTCTAGTGCAATTAATAACAGACTAGCGGGATGGGCTGAAAAGGTACTTGGGGATTACCAGTGCGGATTTAGAAAAGGAAGGTCCACAACCGACCTAATCTTTCTTCTTGAGACATTTTCTGGAAAAGAGTTATGAATATAATGTGAGCCTGAATCATCTTTTCATAGATTTCAAGCAAGTTTATGACTATAAAAGGGCGGAGTGTGCCGGGGGACATGAGAGCTTTAGGAATACCACCGAAGTTAGTAAGATTGGTAGAAATGACATGGAAAGATACTAAATTCCAGGTAAGAATTGGTGGACTTCTCTCAGAGGATGTAGTTTGAGGTTTAGAAGAGGACTACACCAAGGTGATCCACTTTCTCTCCACGAAAAAACTCTCGAAAAAGTGATAAGGGCCATAAGCACGAGCCCCGGTGGAAAATATTTACAACAGAATACTCAACATATGGCATATGCTGACAAATGTGGTCATCCCAGCATGTACTTTACCAGCCCCTTTCTGGAGTGCTGGAAGAGTTTGAAGCAGCGGTGAGAATAGATGGACTGAAGCTGAATAAGAGCAGACATGAGTTTATGATTACAGCAACGAAACCACCTCCCAGCAGAAGAGGAAATGCAGATTAATGAGCATAAGTTCCGATGGAGCAAGAGCTTTAGTACTTAGGCTCCCGAATAACGGAAAATAACGAAATAAAAACTGAAATTACAGCCAGAATTACAGCAGGTACAGATGCATGTAACACTGTTAATAAAATACTGAGTTCTGAGCATTTTCTCGAGCTGCAAAAGTTATCATGTATAAAACAGTCCATAAGGCCTGGTTGTAGTACCATAGAAGCGAGTGCTTGACACTAACAAAGCGACTGAGACACATATACTTCGAGTTTGGAAAGGAAAAGTTCTCAGAAGAATTTTTGGCCCAGTAACCGACCATGGAAATTGGAGATAAGAGGAACAAAGAATTGAAGATCTATTCGGGAAACCGGAATATAGTGGCGGTCATCCAAGAATGTTGAGTGGTTAGGACATTCCAACGGATGGCCGGACGGGAGCTGCCAAAAAGGATGATTAATGACAGACCGATGGTACCAGATTGAGAGGAATCCAGAGAGTAATGTGGCAGGATAATGTGGAGGTCCGACCTGAAGAATCTAGGAATAAGGATGGCGAAGAAACCCGATGGATAAACTCCAATGGTCATCTCTTCTGCGTGAGGCCGAAGGCCCATCTAGGGTCTAAAGAGCCAGGCAATAAATAAATAAATACTGCAAACACATAATACCTATGTGATAAGAATTTTTTTAAATATTTTTCCTGTTTGGGGAAGGTCAAATATAAAATAAAATGTTAAAATTCCTATGCAGTTTTTTTCTTAGGGGTCGCAGACCTGTGTTATTTTATGTCCAGAAAACAATATACTGCCAAAAAATCATAGCAACTTGATTTTTACATGAGTGCATTAGTTATATTTACAGGATAATAGAAAATAGATGCGGAGCCGTTAGGGGAGATAGTAACAGGCTAATCTGAGTCGATTTACTTTAAGAATTACTGTCCGAAAATTAGCCGTTTTAGAAATACTAATTTTTAAAAGAATTGATAAACTTAGCGTCCGTCATACTTAAATAATTCAGAAAAACTTAAAAATGGGGGTGTTTTATTCGATCAATCTAGTTCAATAATCAGCAGCGCGACGGGTCAAATAAGAATGTCGTTTCCGGGTTAAGTAATTACCGACTTTCAAATAACCTGTAGGGGAGACGAACGATGACTGTCGTTTTGCTCAGTGTGAGAGGAAGCGAACAATCAGTCAACGTCTCGCGCTCTCTCCTCCAGTGTGGTCAGTGGCCCTGAAGAAACCTTGCAAGTTAAATCGAAACGTCGTCACAAATTAAATTATTTCTACTTAGTTAGTAGTAATTCCACTTTAACTGCATCTCCCGGCTAATCTTATCATATAATCACTAAAATACGTCATGGAGAATAAAATAAAAGTGAGTTTGCTAAAGGAGCCCAGCGCGTAGTGGCTTTGTTGACTTTTGTTGACAGACCTGCATTCCCAACTTATCTATTCTAACAGTTGAAATAATTTTTTAAAATAAATTTTAAATAAGTGCAAGCATTCTCAAGGACCCGCCTTAAACATTCAATATAGACGAGAAATAATAGGATATTTATATAGTAATCTAAATTATGTTCAATTGTCCTCAAGCCATTGTTAAATATATTGAAGTGACAAGTGGGAACCGCGA